>CM066032.1:1309289129-1309870598 GCA_033557465.1 Ichthyophis bannanicus
AGTAACACATGACCTGTGCTCTGATGATGAAATATGTCCACAATGAGAAATGTTGTGTACCCTCTCAGTTGCAGCTAGACAGGTATTGTGCGTGGATCCCATGGCCCCCACCTAGGGTACAGGGAGACATCCAACATGTGGTACACATCCCAGCAGTGTGTGACAAAAAACTGTTCCAGACATGTCATGGAGTAGAAGCCCCTACACAACTGCACCATCAACTGCCCCTATGGTCATCTCATCTGTCACGTGGCATTTTTTGTGTGTGACTGTTTTTCCTGTTTATATCTGACATACTCGACTCTAACGCACCACTGCTACATGTGCCTGTCAAGTGTCTCAGGAATTTCCTCTGCAGTGGTATCGTCCTACATTGTAAGGTTCGTGGAAGGTTACATGTAGCACTGTGGGAGGGACAGTATGTCCCATGTGAATTATGCCGTGAGCAATGGCCATGCACAACCCAACCGCTAGACTGTCAATGGATGGAGTAACCTGTTGGGTGCTTGTGGAGCCCTTGTCAGCATTTTCATACATGACACACATGGGGTGTGGGATCGACTGCTGAATAGATGGCCATATGAGGATATAGTCAAACCTGGAGGCCACACAGGGCATGCACGGCTGACTCCCAGACCAGCTTTAATGACACAGGTACATGGTTGTGGGCGATAGGTATGTGGGGGCTCTGTATGTACCACACATTCAGGGTACTCTGAATATCACATATGTGTGTTCTGGATCACACACGTAGATGTTGCTGTACAGCTTACACATATGTATTTATCTGTGTGTGCACACAATACAGGTGACCTATAGTACATTGCCGACATCATGTGGAGCAGGAGGAGGAAGAGAGGAGGAGGAGCTGGGAGCAGGAGGAGGGGGAAGAGGAGGTGTGGCACGCACCTGGAACAGAGAGCCCTGATACGTTGGTTGATGTGGGAGTAGTCGCCAGGGGGAGAGGCCTGTCCCCGGGAGGGTCACATGGGACCTCCACGGAGCCCCACACCACCAATGTGTCTGCAGCAGGATATGCTGCAGCGCACCAAGGCGCAACGAAACTGGCGAGGATGTGCTACTACATGAGGCGCGTGCCCGTGGTGCTGCATCGCAACGCGACAATGAAGGTGGGTATTAACATTCCTTCCATTAAACCATCACTATGCTGTGTGTACATAGGCTCACAGATGTGCACCCTGGGGCAGGCCTGTCAAGGTTTAGGATGCCACACAAAGACACTTGTTGTTACAGAAGCTATCTTTGTGACACACATCAGCGTGCACTATGGTGCAACACAGTGCTGGCATGGGAATCAAAGTGTGAGCCACACATGCACAGCATCCTATATATCATGACACACATTGCTGTGCCAGACCAGTACAGCAAGCAAGCACTGTGCCACAGGGTATACATCCCCTATGTATACTGTGCAGTGTGTTTGCCCACACACCTGTGCACAGCTAAGATGGAGATGTGGAGGGGGCGTGGCCACCACACAAAACACACACCACCTCTAATCCATCTCAGGGGTGTGTATGTGGTGTATGTGACAGCATACCCTCTACAGCTGTGATATGCGTGTCCACATTTACACATTACACATTTGAGTTACCTAATCTTTGTGCCTTTGTTGCCCAAATGACACTGTTACACACAGCCTGACAGCCAAGAGAGTGTGTACAGCTACAGATGCAGATGTAACAGTACTGATGCGTCAGGTGCCTCTGTTTGTGAGGGTACACAAAATGGTGAACATATAACAGGGAAGTTCTAGGCCCCCTACTGTAGCACACCCATGTGCCATTGCTACATTGTGACAACTGTACCGTGCAGCAGCGCAAATCAGGGTTCACATACACAGGCGGGACATATGTGTGATATGCAATGTGATAATGGCCCCATCCCACATAGGCTTTATCAACAGGTGTCCACACAGCATCATAGACGACATTATCGTGTACAGTGCCTCATACACACAGAGAGCACTATATGCACACTGGACAGAATCAGATGTTCCTTTCCCCTGTTTTTGGGGGGCAACACGCCCCTGCGGTCACCTGAATGCCCACAACTAGGGTTGGCTGTGTGACATACAGCCGAGTGGCGACGCTGTCCCGCACATAACATGTATATTCCTAATGTACAGTCGTCTGAGGCGGATGGCCATTAGGGTCTATACGCCACATTACGTGTCCTTGCATCAGCATTGTGGATGAGGCCATCAGGTGATGTGGCTGGGGGGGACATAAAGTGGAGTCCAAACTGTATGGCATCACACAGGTAACCTGTGATGAGGCCAAGTTGCGTTTTGGGGTCAGCAGCTACACAGGCAGACCCGGTATAGGTTCCCCTGACCCCAAACAGACACAATATCCCAAATCCCAAACCTACATCCCCAAAAGGAAACGTTAAGCTGCGACAGCAACAGACTATTCAGCACCCTCCTGACATTGCAGATCCAGACAGTTCACGTGAAAAAAACAGTTCGCACTCACGGTAACATGCCCATTCAAACATGTATGTACAGTTGCGCTCATCCGCTGGGGAATACCTTGTGATGCCATGTGGCATGGTAGTCAGGTCGATGAACAGCGGTCTCATACAGGTCCAGCATGTGAGCAATGGCTGTATGGACAGGTCAGGTTTGCTCACCTTCCCCTGGCGTCCACAATAGCCTATAGACGGCAGACACACATTCCATATTTTGACCCACCACACCCACTACAGATGCTATACATTGGCCCTGGCAAAGGCACATTCCATGACATGACCAGGTGATACGTACGTTCGTGTGCCAAATGCAACTGCTAGCTCACCCTCTGTGCTGTGCGACGCAGGGGCTGGTATACACCCAGGGACATCTGGCCTGTGGCTTGGTGTGAGCAGACTGCTCATTCGCCCACTAGGGATTCCGTCCTCCCTCTTGACATATCTCACAGACACATGCCCTCTTTCCCCGGAGGGATCATACATAGGTGACGTGTGTTGTAACGTGAGTCCTCACATCATTCCATTCCTAGGCCGTGGAAAATGTTTTGCCACATGCCCGTGGTTTGGACGGTTGTCTCCAAGTGACAGCTGTAGTAACTGGGATCCTCACACATATCATTCCCCCCTCAGACCCTGGTACTTGCACTGTAGGTTTGGGTTATCCACCTCGGGATACCAAGATGTCTGAGCCCTGCATTGCTGTATCCACTACTGGACTACGCAGCATCCCTGTGTCATAGTGCTCACCAGGCTCTTGCCTCCACAGCACATTGTCTCGTGGTTGGTGTATGCCCTGGGCTACCTTCACCTGTCGACTGCCACAGTTGAGATGCCTGCCATGTTGCCGCCCTCACATGTACACCTTCTGTCACCCTCCCGTGTTTGTGGCGACTGGGTGTGCCTGTAGGCTAGCATTGGATGTGTTTGTTTGTGAGCTATGTTTCCCTTGGGATGTATGCTTAGGTGAGCCATCCCCCATGTACGGGTACAACCGTGTGTCCTCTTTCCTACCCAGGGCTGTGTGTCAGCAGGAGCAATGCAATATGCAACACTGCTGTCTGCATTTGGATGGATGCTAATATTGCACCGTGGAACAACACATGTCAATAGGGCCCGTGATGTGATGTGACCCGCTTCACACCTCACCCCTGCCTTGCCTGCTGCCAGGCACAATCAGGGATGGCCCACTCTCCTATATCCAGGGCTGAACACACTTATCTGAGGCCTGTCACTAGCATTTGCATGCCTAGCATACCCCTGTACATGTACGTCTGGAGTCTGGGACCCTGTGCAGCAGCAGGACTACATCACCGTGGCCCTTGAGGGCACACAACATGGGCCCCAAGGTGTACATGCACTGTTTTCTGCCCACTGGGGTCACCCCCGGGAGGGGTTGGTGTTGTGAGAGAACCTTAGCTGTCACCCACATGTGGGAGTGTTGGGTCAGCCCTGGGTATGTTCTGGGAACCGCTGTTCACACCCCATCGCACATTGTCATGAGCACTGCACTGGTCACATGGCCGGTGTGTGTGTGTCCATCTGCTCGACCCCAACGTTCCCTGCCTGTATGCATCCCATATCTCCTACTCATTGTGTATCCCCTGGTGTTGTTGCAGTCAGTCGCACACCCTCCAGCCACCCACACAATGTACACTTATCTGCTGTCTGTCTCTAATAGTACTGGTACATCTGATGGACGTTGTTCTAGTTCTTGCACACACAGTGTATCCGTGTGCCTGTGTCTCACAGCACGTTCTCAGACGGCTGCCTAGTGTGTGAACCTACCCAATCATGATTATGCATATATTCATATGATACATGAAAGGTATTGTGGGTAATGTAGTTCATTTACCACAAACACAGCCGGAGACAATAACCTTTGTTGTGGAACCAGTGGTAAAGCCAATAACCAACGTCTTATATTGATGGGGTTTAATTCACCCAGCACAAGTATGCTTGGTAGCATATAAATGAGGTTACTTGCGTGCAGTATTTAAATTGATAACATAAAGTCACAAATCAACTCATGAAAACAACCTTCACCCTGTCAGGCAATTAGCTAATGTTTTCCTAGCAAAGAATACCAAATGAAAGGTCACAAATAATGAATACACCTTGCTGCTTAGGTTAACCTCTGCTTATGTCCCACACAGATCCTGCAGTGATTCTCTCCTTGCTCACACACACAATTAGGTGCAGCTTTCATTAATATCAATTCCCCAGCTGAAAACCCTGAGCTGGCTGGCTGATACTGTGTGAGGCCATATCCTGCTTTAGGAACTGTTCGTAGTGCAATAAAGAACAAGGTTAGGTTTCTTTGTGATGGCTGATGTGTTTCCTCACAGAGAGCTAGCAATCGCACTTTGATAGAGAACACTCCATGTAAACAATAGTTTCATCTGCTGTGATTTCCCCCTCATCAATAAGCATAGGGTGACTATCATAAAATAGCACAGATGAGTCTTTCACTAGGGAACTATCAAGAGAATGCTCATTGCCCTGCTGCCATTCACTATTAGAGATAGAGTCTGGAATCAGTGTTCATACCTGAACCGCCCTTGCTGCCATGGTTCATCTCTGTATAGCCTGGCCAGTATGTACTCCAGTTTCTTATGTCCAGCCTTCCAATCGTTATCCCTGGACACTGGATCTCCTCTCACATACCTTCTGGCATAGGTCCTATGGTCCCTTCCACGTGCAGTCTTCTCTCTCACCAGTAGCCACGGGTGATTCCTATCTCTGCCACTCCATTCCTCTGGGTGACCCCAGTCCAATGGTCTCTGCTGGCACTTGGAATACCTCCCAGTATAGGTACTGCCTTGGACTCTCCTAGATCTCTCAATGGCCTTTCTGCTCTTCCTTCCAGAGGGTTTCCTTCCTTCTCTATCCGTTTTGCTTGGCCTCTGCTTCTACAGGTGATATTGGTAACCTTTAGCCCTTGCTGTAGCTGGGCTGGAGCTTGTAGCTGGGCTGTAGCTTGTAGCTGGACTGGAGCTTGTAGGTCTTGCTGTAGCTGCTATCTGTAGAAGCAGCTCTATTGTTATGCTGTCTTGATGTGTGCTCCTCCCTATCACAGCGCAGCTGTGCTGATTCAGGCCCCTGCCCTTTGAGATGAGTGCCTAGGGATTACCTCATAGCTCTCTTGATTGAACACATGTATTCTCACTTCAGCCCCCCTCATGGATGCTGGACACCTGGTGCATTCTGGGACTGGTAGTCTTTTATGTGTGAGCTATGTGTTATTACCTCTACCAGGACTGACAGGAGTCTTGTTCAGAGTCACATCACCCTTTCTATAACTCCTACCTGAGCCATGATAGGCTTCCTTAGCAAAACGTACATGGTGTATGTCCTGTGTGTAATGTTTCTATACATCAAAATATGCATCTCAGTAGTACAGTTTGTACCATGCAAAGGGTATTTGTGTGATATGTTTTTGCCTAGATCTGCTTGACAATTGTACCCGCCACAGGTAACTCAATGACCACCATCTCTTCCCCACACAGGCATTCGTCAGGAACTTGCAGCTATACGGCACAATGGAGAAAGCCTCATACAGGAGGTGGTGCTTCTGCGCCAACACATCCAAGATATGCCTTATGGGAGGATGTGTGTGGCCATGGAGTGCATCCAAGCTGCCCTGGAAAGGATGGCACCACCGCCCCTGCCGCCCACACCGCCACCACCACCACCACCCACACCCCCTCCACAGGCACAAGATGACCGTGTGGGGCCAGCTGCAGGGGAACGTATTTTGCAGCGTGCCAGACGTGAGAGGCAGCGCCGTCGCCAATAGTGCAATACCTATTACTGTAACATTGCATACATATAAAGTCTCCGTCCAATGTTTCTCTCTCCTTTTTATAGCATAGTTTGTGTGCACATGCATGCCCTGACCATTACCTGAGGGGTTCAGATCTGGCCCGGTATTGCCGGGGTGTCCATACTGTCTTGTATTACTGCACACATGGCATTGCACATAGTATGCCTGTTTGATGTACACCGCGCTGATTTTAATAGCGCGGTATAGAAGCAAATGTTAAATAAATAAATAACTAAAATAAATATATTTCATAACTGCATATGATCTGTGCATTGGCCCTTGGCTGCAATACACCAATGTTCACATAGGCCCAATGCCACATTGTGGGCAGCTGCAGGGTTACAACAACACTATCGTGGCCATTCCACGGTCACACCCCCTGATACTGTGCACATTGGGTGAGGCTCTGTGGCCATTGGCCCTGTCATTGGCAGGGGGTGACATGCGTGTCCCGCCCCTCCATGGCACACATGTGTCAGAGGGACACATGGGTGTCATGCGTGTGTGCGATGCTGCTCTGCACCAGCAATTGTTGTGGGGACAGACACATCCCTGTGACATGACTGTTTAGGCGGGAGATATTAACTGCAACATGACCTGTGGTTACCCATGTCCCATTCCTATGCACAGATGTTCATCACACAGCTACGCATGTGGTGCAGGTAACATTATGATGGCCATGGCCACGCTCCAACATGTCCAACCAGGTGTATGGGACCTTCCCATGCTTGCCTACATGTTGTGTGGTGAAGGTACACACGTGACCAGTGAGGCAGGTTCAAAACATGTTTATTATAACAAACTGTCACACAATGGCCAACATGCCCAACATAAACACACGCATGAGGTGGGGGCGGGGGGAAACAACAGCGCAGCAGAGGGCACATAGGGGCATCACAGGTGCCAGCCGTGGTACCTGTAATGCTGTCGGCAGGTGGCCATCGGGATGCCAGATGCACCACATCACTGGCCACCTGCCGAACAGCCCCAGTCAAACACTGCAGGGCGTGGAACACGACACGGATGTCGTGTCGTACGTCATCCAGGGCCATGCACACATCGTCGATACACCTGCCAGCACACAGACACACATTGTCTGTGGTCTGTGTGCTGGCATGAGCATGAGGTGTACCAGTGGCCCTGGGTGACGCACGATCGTGCTCACGTCCGTGCCGTGCAGACGCCTGCAATGCCGGACTGGTGCCCCGGTGGCCCTCTGCTGGGCTGTGTTCCCCCCCAACCAACCCCAACCCCTCCCCGCTCCTTCCATACCCACCCCCCCACCCTCCCTGCGCACACAATCACCCCAACTCCCCCCTCCCTGCCTGCACCCCTGCCCACGTTGCCCCTCTGTCCTGCACCCCCCTCTGTCCCATCCCCATGCTGCCCCTGGTTAGGGGTGTGCCTGCTGCCATCTTCCTCGTCCTCTCCCACATCACTGGAGGAAACCACCACCACATCTGCCCTTTCTGGTCCAGAATGTGGCTGCTCCATCCCACCAGGCTGGTCGTCCTCCTCCTCCACCTCCTCCTCCTCCTCCTCGGTTGTGTGCCGGGTGGTGGGCCTCCGGAGACTGTGGGCAGAGGTGTGTGGCGAGGCGTCGCTGGCATCACTGTCTGTGAAGGATGACATACATCAGGTGATGTCCATGTGTGTCACATACCAAATATGCAGATGCAGGTGGGAGACAGGCTGGTGGCCCTATGGCACACCTGAACCTGTGAGTTGCCCATTTCCAATACTCACCATCGTGGTGGTGCTGGCGCTCCCTGCAGGCACGTGTGAGGAACTCCGGGTGGAATTTGCGAAGTTCGCGCCCCTTCTTCCTCAGGTCCTCCACCTGTGGATATGCAAAGGTTGTCAGGTGTCAACACATACCACCTGTCACTGGGGCTATGGGTGAACATACGTTGACTTGTCTGGCCCACACCATGCTACTCCCCCACCCCTGCTGTTTGGGGCATCATATAGAGCATAGTAACCGACCTCCAGCAGTCAGTCCCTCCCACATGTGCAAATAGGTTAGCACATAGGTGTCACTGCCGTATGACATGAGCATAGCTTACATCCACCTGCACTGTCATGTAGGGCATCACACATCAGCATCACAAAGTGACTGCATGCTGCTCCTCACCCATATCCCCACAACAACCTGTCAGAACGGTGGACTGGTGGGGGTGACTGTGAGAGACAGGGGTGTAGACGAGTGGCCATAGGTGGGACGTCACAGAGACAGAGGGGATGAGGGAGGGAAGATCACCTAGGGCACATGGTGTGCATTGTAGGTCACATCCCTGCTGTGCAATGACAGCAGCTGTCAAAGGTGTGTGTGTTTGATGTATCCCGGAAGGGGCAGGACATGGTGAACGCTGGAGGTGACCAACTCTGAGCGTTTGCCACTGTATGATACCCATAGTGTGTATCCCCTGTGGGGCAGCTCACCTACACAGTTGGCTTCTGTGTCCCCCTCTATGGGTGTTGCCTCATGGACAGCCATGTGTGTACCTGGTCTGTCACAGCAGCACCATAACACATCGCATCCCTATGTGTGTGTGCCCTCATGTAGTGTTGCTTAGGCGCATATTGGGGATGTGTCATACACAACCCGCCTGCTGCGATGCCCCTACTTGTACCCCTTGTAAGCTAGTGTGGCCAGCTCCCACACGGCATGCAGGGGTGATAGTATGAGATATGTCCTCACATTGTGTTGTGAAGGGTGGGTGTGTTTGGGTGTTTTGCATGGGCCACCTCCCATGGTTGACAGTGTCCAGTCCCCCTATGGTGTGTAGCAACACACATGCATGGGGGTACATGGTGATCATGAGCTGTCCCATATCTCTGTCAGTGGTTTGCAGGGCGGTGGGGATGTACCTGACCAGGTGGTGGGATGTCCTCTATTTGGTATTGCGACTGTACAAGTTACGCCTGGTTTGTTTCCCAGAATATGTTGGTGTGTGGAACATGTACATTTCTGTCATGTAGAGCTGGGTGTGGTCCATGATGGCCATATGACCGATGGGCTACATTAGACATGCACAGTGTGTAGTCATTGTTGTCCTTGCATTTGCTGTGTAGTACTGTTTGACCACCCTGCACAAGCCAGACGTGTCAGCATCCACCTCATAGATCCTTGCTGTCACATTGTCCATGACAGTCAGACACACATACAGTGGGTGTATCAGACATTATCGTGTGACAGACATGTCACTTTTGGAGGCATATGCCACAATGTCAGGGGCAGGGACTCACCCCATGTGTCCACACCAGCCCAATGATAACCTTTTGCCATCATTTGCCCTCGCTACAACCATGACTGTCAGGCACGTACCATACCTTCCCCATGTCATATGGGAGGGCCACATCTAGGTGCTCTACATGTTCATGAGACGCCATTCCAATACATCCCCTGCAACCTTGTTTGGGACAGTATCCTGTGTGAGGGCAGGGATCCATGGCACACACAGCAGCCACACAAGCTGTGTTCATACACCAGTAACAGAGTGTCTGACAACATGTCATCTGTGACATTGTGTTGTGAACATAACCGACTACACCACAATGGGGTGCACAGGGGCTTTCCATTTTGCACCACTGCTAACGTCTAACGCTGCCTAGTTATTCTCACAAACTGTGCCATGTGGGTAGGGTTTGGGGGGGGATATCCCCTCCTGTTCAGGGTGTTATCCTGTATGTCTTGATGTCCAGCCAGGGTGGGACCCTCCCCTGGCGTATGTGGCTATGGATGGATATCAGCCTCATGTCCCCTGTGTTGCATCTCATTTTCGACTGCAACTGAGTGGAACATGTCCACAGGCCAGGCCAGCCCCCAGTGGGTCTGAACTTAGGGTGAGACTACTTTCCATTTTGGACATGCTGGCACCCCCTTGCAATTCACATTACTGGACTCTGAGCCGTCCCATTCTCTAGGCACCTAGGGGGATTGCACATATGTTGTCCCTGTGGTTTTTGGGAGCATGCAGTGTTGGAACACAGGCGCGTAGTGTCTGCATTTACATGGTACCAATGTGTCCCACACAATAGACATCTGCATTGAGGGTCCATATGCCCATGCTGTGCGCCAAAACATTGTGTGTGCCAATGACACAATATGTGTGTCCTGGGGGGTTGTCTGGTACCCTGGTGTACTAGGGATGGCTGCAGGCCCGTGTCTTTGCCACATCAATCTGTGTGCTAGTGACACCTGCTATGCCTTTGCAGTTGTCATGGACACATCCCATGCCCCAATGCTAAACACGTGGTGTTATGACGCATGTGCCGACTCCCCACTGGTATAGTGGTTATTGACTCCCTTTGTTGGGCCTGGTGGTAACACCAGAGCTGTTGTCACCAACTGCATTTGTCAGTGCCACTGCCAGGGCATCCCTATGTTGTGGGGTTTATGTCCCTCTGGGAACATGCCACAATATGTTGGTCTAGATGTGATCCACACGACACATGGTGAAACACTGGGGAAATGGCTACCAACACAGCCACATTGTGGGGGGTGGGGGGTGTTTGCGCATGGCTGGACGTCTCGGCCAAACCACACCCCTGGATGCCATCCCACTGGTCAATCATGGTGACAGGTCACATGTGGGGCCTTGGCAGTCAGCACACTAGGCATGGCTGACAGTGACCAATGTGTGTTTGGCACTCCTGGAGCATGTCCTCCCCCGCACATGGTGTGTTCTCCATGCTAATGGCATGGTTTGGGCCTATGCATACATAGAAGAGCAACGTATTTGGGTAATTCACAGTGTTCCCCTGGTGTTGTCTTTGAATCATGTCAACACAGCTACTAGTGCTGGGATATCAGATACACCAGTGTCACAGTTAGTGGGGCCCTCAGCAGTGACACACACAGGGGTTGCTTTCCCATACAGGTGTATTGCACTTAGACGGACACAGAGATGACATTTTTCCGTGACATTATGCACTGGGGAGCAGCAATTGGGCTTTTCAACAGGGCAGGCCACATGAGCTGTGGGGTACTCCCATAGGCTTTTATGGTGGATGGGGGGAGCAGTCGCATACTGTCTTGCTCACTGCATCACAGACAGATATGGGTCAGTGCCCTCATGCCTATTCCAGGTGAATATCTGTCCCCAGTGCCACATACATGCCTCAATGTGGGTGTGGACATGTGTGCAGCGACACCTATGAGCAATGTCCATGTCTCCCTAAATGCATGGGGACGTCTCCCTTTGGCACCCTTGACAGACATGGCATTGGCATGGCACATTTGTTTGGCCAATGTGGATGTCCATGGGGAGGCCTTTAGCCCAGTAGGTATTACATTAGATACATGTGGGGTCACATTAACTGTACATGTCATGCAATCCAAACGCAATGGCACCCAGATGTAACGGTAAACATGTTTGTGTTCACATACATGTGACATGGAGTGGTTTGCCCTGAGCACCGTGGCAGGGGGCAGGTCCATGACACATGGATATCTAGATGGCCATGGATGTAATTACCTGACCCAACACATGAGTTGTGTGTCCTGTATGTCATAGGGCTACTGATAGCTACATCAGACGTACCTTGACGACTGTGAGACACAGCATACTGGCGATGGTGGACATGCATCTGTCACCTTCCAGCTTCTCGGGTGGTTTTATGTTCCTCTGACCTGTGTCCCTGAGGGTTCTATGAGATGTGCGTGCACACACTACGGACAATGACACATTACACGGATATGTGCTGTTTCGGCCCCTGTACATTTGTGGATGATAGGCTGTAGTGTGCAACCTGGATGTGTGTCTGGAACCCCCCAGAGGCAGCTGTGAGGTACATGTAGACAAAGGGTCATTGTGCCTGTAGGCATTTGTGTAGGTAAACATCAATTCTGCATACATAGCTGTGCTCATGTCCCTCTCGCAAGGGTTTGGGCTTCCATCTCGAGGCTACTGTGTGATAGCTTTTGTGAACGCACAACCATATCAGCATCTACCATAACATGTCCATACATGTACAGTGCGTGTGTTGGACTATGTGCCACATAGGGCAGGTGTGAGTTGCAACCAGACCACTATACCCTAGGTGACATATGGGACTGAGATAACCTCCGTTACAATAAGCTATTAGCCACCACGGTATTGGGTGTCCTACGGCATATCATCAGCAAGATACAGCATTGCAACATGGTGACACCCTGGACGCCAGATGCATGTATCAGGCCTGCATGTGGTACAGATAATTGACTGAACACCAACCTCACACTGCACCATATCACCAGGGTGACTGTGGCATACTGTGATGGGCTGGACAGACAACTGGGGATTGGTGGATGTGTTAGCCTACACTGTCACATGCATACCTATCTCCATGGTGGCAGACAACCCACTTGGATGGCCTCTCTGCACTCCTGGAGTTAGGGAGGAGGGTTCATACTACATTGGGACACACAACCATAGGCCCAGGGTGATGGGGGACCCACTTGGATGGCCTCTCTGCACTCCTGGAGTTAGGGAGGAGGGTTCAAACTACATTAGGACACAGATCCATAGCTCCAGGGTGATAGAGAGCCCACTTGGATGGCCTCTCTGCACTCCTGGAGTTAGGGAGGAGGGTTCAAACTACATTAGGACACAGATCCATAGCTCCAGGGTGATAGAGAGCCCACTTGGATGGCCTCTCTGCACTCCTGGAGTTAGGGAGGGGGGTTCAAGCTACATTAGGACACAGATCCATAGCTCCAGGGTGATAGAGAGCCCACTTGGATGGCCTCTCTGCACTCCTGGAGTTAGGGAGGAGGGTTCAAACTACATTAGGACACAGATCCATAGCTCCAGGGTGATAGAGAGCCCACTTGGATGGCCTCTCTGCACTCCTGGAGTTAGGGAGGAGGGTTCAAACTACATTAGGACACAGATCCATAGCTCCAGGGTGATAGAGAGCCCACTTGGATGGCCTCTCTGCACTCCTGGAGTTAGGGAGGAGGGTTCAAACTACATTAGGACACAGATCCATAGCTCCAGGGTGATAGAGAGCCCACTTGGATGGCCTCTCTGCACTCCTGGAGTTAGGGAGGAGGGTTCAAACTACATTAGGACACAGATCCATAGCTCCAGGGTGATAGAGAGCCCACTTGGATGGCCTCTCTGCACTCCTGGAGTTAGGGAGGAGGGTTCAAACTACATTAGGACACAGATCCATAGCTCCAGGGTGATAGAGAGCCCACTTGGATGGCCTCTCTGCACTCCTGGAGTTAGGGAGGAGGGTTCAAACTACATTGGGACACACAACCATAGGCCCAGGGTGATGGGGGACCCACTTGGATGGCCTCTCTGCACTCCTGGAGTTAGGGTGGAGGGTTCAAACTACATTAGGACACAGATCCATAGCTCCAGGGTGATAGAGAGCCCACTTGGATGGCCTCTCTGCACTCCTGGAGTTAGGGAGGAGGGTTCAAACTACATTGGGACACAGATCCATAGGCCCAGGGTGATGGGGGACCCACTTGGATGGCCTCTCTGCACTCCTGGAGTTAGGGTGGAGGGTTCAAACTACATTAGGACACACAACCATAGGCCCAGGGTGATAGGGGACCCCACTTGGATGGCCTCTCTGCACTCCTGGAGTTAGGGTGGAGGGTTCAAACTACATTAGGACACAGATCCATAGCTCCAGGGTGATAGAGAGCCCACTTGGATGGCCTCTCTGCACTCCTGGAGTTAGGGAGGAGGGTTCAAACTACATTGGGACACACAACCATAGGCCCAGGGTGATGGGGGACCCACTTGGATGGCCTCTCTGCACTCCTGGAGTTAGGGTGGAGGGTTCAAACTACATTAGGACACACAACCATAGGCCCAGGGTGATAGGGGACCCCACTTGGATGGCCTCTCTGCACTCCTGGAGTTAGGGTGGAGGGTTCAAACTACATTAGGACACACAACCATAGGCCCAGGGTGATAGGGGACCCCACTTGGATGGCCTCTCTGCACTCCTGGAGTTAGGGTGGAGGGTTCAAACTACATTAGGACACAGATCCATAGCTCCAGGGTGATAGAGAGCCCACTTGGATGGCCTCTCTGCACTCCTGGAGTTAGGGAGGAGGGTTCAAACTACATTAGGACACACAACCATAAGCCCAGGGTGATAGGGGACCCCACTTGGATGGCCTCTCTGCACTCCTGGAGTTAGGGTGGAGGGTTCAAACTACATTCGGACACAGATCCATAGCTCCAGGGTGATAGAGAGCCCACTTGGATGGCCTCTCTGCACTCCTGGAGTTAGGGAGGAGGGTTCAAACTACATTAGGACACAGATCCATAGCTCCAGGGTGATAGAGAGCCCACTTGGATGGCCTCTCTGCACTCCTGGAGTTAGGGAGGGGGGTTCAAGCTACATTAGGACACAGATCCATAGCTCCAGGGTGATAGAGAGCCCACTTGGATGGCCTCTCTGCACTCCTGGAGTTAGGGAGGAGGGTTCAAACTACATTAGGACACACAACCATAGGCCCAGGGTGATAGGGGACCCCACTTGGATGGCCTCTCTGCACTCCTGGAGTTAGGGTGGAGGGTTCAAACTACATTAGGACACAGATCCATAGCTCCAGGGTGATAGAGAGCCCACTTGGATGGCCTCTCTGCACTCCTGGAGTTAGGGAGGAGGGTTCATACTACATTGGGACACACAACCATAGGCCCAGGGTGATGGGGGACCCACTTGGATGGCCTCTCTGCACTCCTGGAGTTAGGGAGGAGGGTTCAAACTACATTAGGACACAGATCCATAGCTCCAGGGTGATAGAGAGCCCACTTGGATGGCCTCTCTGCACTCCTGGAGTTAGGGAGGAGGGTTCAAACTACATTAGGACACAGATCCATAGCTCCAGGGTGATAGAGAGCCCACTTGGATGGCCTCTCTGCACTCCTGGAGTTAGGGAGGAGGGTTCAAACTACATTAGGACACAGATCCATAGCTCCAGGGTGATAGAGAGCCCACTTGGATGGCCTCTCTGCACTCCTGGAGTTAGGGAGGAGGGTTCAAACTACATTAGGACACAGATCCATAGCTCCAGGGTGATAGAGAGCCCACTTGGATGGCCTCTCTGCACTCCTGGAGTTAGGGAGGAGGGTTCAAACTACATTAGGACACAGATCCATAGCTCCAGGGTGATAGAGAGCCCACTTGGATGGCCTCTCTGCACTCCTGGAGTTAGGGAGGAGGGTTCAAACTACATTGGGACACACAACCATAGGCCCAGGGTGATGGGGGACCCACTTGGATGGCCTCTCTGCACTCCTGGAGTTAGGGTGGAGGGTTCAAACTACATTAGGACACAGATCCATAGCTCCAGGGTGATAGAGAGCCCACTTGGATGGCCTCTCTGCACTCCTGGAGTTAGGGAGGAGGGTTCAAACTACATTAGGACACAGATCCATAGCTCCAGGGTGATAGAGAGCCCACTTGGATGGCCTCTCTGCACTCCTGGAGTTAGGGAGGAGGGTTCAAACTACATTGGGACACTCAACCATAGGCCCAGGGTGATGGGGGACCCACTTGGATGGCCTCTCTGCACTCCTGGAGTTAGGGTGGAGGGTTCAAACTACATTAGGACACACAACCATAGGCCCAGGGTGATAGGGGACCCCACTTGGATGGCCTCTCTGCACTCCTGGAGTTAGGGTGGAGGGTTCAAACTACATTAGGACACAGATCCATAGCTCCAGGGTGATAGAGAGCCCACTTGGATGGCCTCTCTGCACTCCTGGAGTTAGGGAGGAGGGTTCATACTACATTGGGACACACAACCATAGGCCCAGGGTGATGGGGGACCCACTTGGATGGCCTCTCTGCACTCCTGGAGTTAGGGAGGAGGGTTCAAACTACATTAGGACACAGATCCATAGCTCCAGGGTGATAGAGAGCCCACTTGGATGGCCTCTCTGCACCCCTGGAGTTAGGGAGGAGGGTTCAAACTACATTAGGACACAGATCCATAGCTCCAGGGTGATAGAGAGCCCACTTGGATGGCCTCTCTGCACTCCTGGAGTTAGGGAGGAGGGTTCAAACTACATTAGGACACAGATCCATAGCTCCAGGGTGATAGAGAGCCCACTTGGATGGCCTCTCTGCACTCCTGGAGTTAGGGAGGAGGGTTCAAACTACATGAGGACCAACCATAGGCCCAGGGTGATAGGGGACCCCACTTGGATGGCCTCTCTGCACTCCTGGAGTTAGGGTGGAGGGTTCAAACTACATTAGGACACAGATCCATAGCTCCAGGGTGATAGAGAGCCCACTTGGATGGCCTCTCTGCACTCCTGGAGTTAGGGAGGAGGGTTCATACTACATTGGGACACACAACCATAGGCCAAGGGTGATGGGGGACCCACTTGGATGGCCTCTCTGCACTCCTGGAGTTAGGGAGGAGGGTTCAAACTACATTAGGACACAGATCCATAGCTCCAGGGTGATAGAGAGCCCACTTGGATGGCCTCTCTGCACTCCTGGAGTTAGGGAGGAGGGTTCAAACTACATTAGGACACACAACCATAGGCCCAGGGTGATAGGGGACCCACTTGGATGGCCTCTCTGACCTCCTGGAGATATGGGTTATGTTTCATAGTACATGAGGGCGCAGATCTATATCTCCAGGTTGCCAGGGCACACTTTGAGTGGCTCTCTGTAGCCCTGAGGGGAGGGGAATGTATTATACCACATTTGTTAACAACCCCTGGCCACCTGTGTGCGTCAGGGCCTTTGTGCTGAAGGTTCCACGACCCCTGATGGTTGCCCCTATGTGTTACCCTCCAGATGCAGATACCTCCATCAGCACATGGTGATTCTAGACACTCCTTAGGCTGATGGTTGGCCTAGCTGTGTTACAGTGGTCTGTAGTACATCAATGCCAGCAGCTGTCATGACGCCATGGGGTCATCATGCCCTCTGTGGGCACATGGATCTGAACATGGCTACATGGGCACACACTCAGATGTGGTACACAATGCATCTGGCATGTGGTTTCCCTACTACACGTAATTTATCTAGGCTACTTACACACAACAGCATGGACAGCTGACATCAACCCTGTCTGTGTATATGGTTTTGTGACCTGTGGCCATTCACTTACCTCACGTGGGTGGTCTGCCTCACGGTTAAAGCGCCTGGTCACCCTCTCCCAGGCCCTCAGCACCTTCCCCATGTTTATCCTCCTGGAGGGCCCTGGGAAAAGGATTGTTTGTTTCGGGCCAATAAGGGAGGCCAGGAGGCACAGCTCCCTGTAGCTGAAGGCGGGCTTCCTGCTCCTTGACGCCATTTGTTTTGTGGGCGTGTAGACGCGCGAACGCTAACGACGCCACTTCCGCATTTGCGCGTATCGGAGAAAGCACGTGCGCGCCGCATGGCTGCGGCCCTCATAACTGCTTGCCCATGCGTTCCGCATTGCTGCGCTCCTGAAAAGTGCAAATATTAGCGGCACGCATCATTCATACACATGTTTTACATTTATTAATACAAATAGGTTTCATGTTGTTTGCATGCTCACATAGCTACAAGGTATCTCTCATCTCCCTATAACATAATTTAATGATTCTGAATATTACTTGTTCACACAATGTGGTCTTGAACCTCTGGACACATATGCACTGATTCCAAGGCCATTGTCAGATGAGGTGTGCTATGTGTGTCACATAGCAGATAGTGCTCTGCCACTGATAGCAATGGGTGCAAACAAACCATCAGCGTCAGGGGTCAAGCAACCTGGTGATATGGCATGATGTGTGTTAGTTGGCTCTGTTCTGTGTTGACTCACCATGTACAGACATCAATGATTTGGTGGTTGCCATAGGTGTTTTGCGGGGGTTCATATGTGTGCATTACACAGGAAAAATAGGTTGCGTGTTAGACATTAGGGGGCAATGTGGACAGCATGTCACCACAATCCACATTACAATTTGGTGGATCTGCTGGCATACAGTCCTGGGGGCTGAGATATAGCGCAATGGTGGATACATTGGCTGCTTAACGAGGCATCATGGCTTACATCTTCCTTTTGCGCTCTGGAGTGCCTGTCTCAGGCAGCTCACATTATCATACGTTGTAACACCATTGGCCATGGTGCTTTCCATCTACATCTATGCTGTGCACAACATATATTTTCATACTTTGCAACATTATTACTTGCCCCAGAGCCCTTTCTACATTACAGAGGTGCTGCTGGTGGCAAGACACTCACACTGCTGCAGACATCATATGTCATACACCATTCTCACTGATGGAGCACCACAACCCTGGTAACAACAACACACTGTCTGCATGATTGCCTCTTTGGCCAGCCAGGCATCTCTTCTTATCAATCTAGCTGTGGCCCACACCTAACCTTGCTGCATGGGGAGCCAGAGGTTGCATACGTCCATATACAGTGAGGTTATTGGTGGGTGCAGCCAATGACATGTCCATGACTGTGGAGTACTGGTGGTTGTTGTGAGATCCTCACAGTGCTGTCAGCAGCAGGTACCCCACAGACCACCTTATAGGGTCTACCTGGGTTAATGCACTGTGATGGTGTTTAAGTTGCCAGTACTTGAGGACATTACCCACGTTCCACACCTGAGAGCCCCCATGGACCTTGTAAAAACAAATTTAACTAATGTGACACTGCCTTGTTCAATGTATGTTTATTTTCAGAACGTTTCCCCACACTACTGCTGACTGGTGGAGTCTATGGGCCAAAGTCAGGATATATAAAATACTTTCCTTGTAGAACCACATTTAGAATTTGAACTAACAACCTTTTGCTCCTGAGGCATTGCAGTCACCACTGGACTACAGCTCTGGGGTTGTGATGAGACTATCTGGCTGTCTGCAATATGACCTAGGCAGACTTTGTGCTGCAGTTAACAGGGTAACGTCAGTCCACTCACCCCCATGATGCACTGCACATGCAAAGCAGCAGTCTACTAATGTTCCAACGATAGGGTGTGCAACCACACAGCACCTGGACATAGTTTTGTGGACAGACCTTCTGTGTTGCAGGTACAGAGTGGGTACAGAACCTCACAGTGTGTGTGGCTTTTAATCACCCTGAGTGTGAGGTGAGACACACAGCACCTGTCCTGGCTGAGAGGGCCAAGAACATCAGATCAGCTTGTCAGACGATGTCTGATAGGTTGATGTATACAGTCCTCCTTCAGGCATCTGTATTTCCCTGACCCATCTGGGCCTTGTGGGCTACAATGCTCACCCAAGGGTGCATCTCCTTTGTGAGAGCCCTGCTCTTCATAATATATGTGAAGGGGTAAGGGAGATTTCTGGCCACATTGGCTATATGTGTCTGACCACCTGCACTTTCCTGTCAAACACACTTTGCACAATATTACAATATGCACATTCTGTAGCCCAACTACAGTGCTAGCAGTTGCCAGCAACCTCATTCTGCCTGTCGTACCCAGTACCTACAGGTCACTCTCTGCAATTTTGAACATATCCATATGTCTAGATCAGGCAGACAAACAGCTGAGCCAGAGCCACCCAGCTCAACCAACACCATCTGACATTTTGCAGCAGAGGCCACAGTGTGTGGCCAGCTACTGACCCTGCAAGGTGTTCCAGCCAAACACATGGTAACTGCTTTCAGGCCGCTTGACGGTCCATACTGCATGCTACCAGGGACACTCTGTGCACCCATTACTGGGATGTTTGCACAACCCCCATGCAGTTGACTCAGTGATTGGGCCCCCTATATATACACACAACCCATAAAAATCACAGAGGAGAACTACTGTATGGCAATATGTTGTAACCTAGCCATGGCGTGATCACTGATCATTCGTGGTGAGGGTTGCCTCCTCACCGTACATGCTATGGGCACCATGTTTGTGGAGGTGATAGCAAGGCACAACATGGTCCTAGGCATGCACATTTGCCCTGTGTAGCTGCATCCTGCTCCTGCCACCCTGTGTGTTCTATACCCAGAGTACTTTGCTCCTCATTATGCACATTTTTATTTTTATTTTATTTATTTTGAACACATTTATATACCGCTGCTTCCAGCGATCAGTAGCGGTTTGATTCTTCTTTTGGGATACGTCGATCAGGACAGTGGGGGAGTATATACATAGAGGAATGGGAGGTCACGGCACACATGGTTACTGTTTTGGGGGTAAACTTATTTACATTCACATTTACATTTAACATTTAAATACATATTTACAGATTACAGATTGGGGAAAAATCAGTATTTGCAGACCAATACTGGCAACGGTGCTATCATTGTGGGCTGTGGGAGGTGTTGGCAGCCAGCACACACTGGATCAACAGACACACACTCCCTACACCTAGGACAGCAGTGAGACGATGTACGGTTATTTAGGAGCAGAGACCAACGCAACAGTAATGGGCACACTGGGGGTATGGCAACGTTGGGGTACATTTGTTGTGATATGTTCCAGGCTGACAATCTCTGGAGGGCACCTGACCTGACACACATTGTACATACATCTGAGACGTTGGTATGTTACAGCTCGATGATCTGCTTGTGCTTCGCATAGACATTTCTAACAGTCACTGCTCATACCAGGCTTCTGATATGCGTGTGAGGTATCGCCATGTGTAGTGTGTGATTGGTAATGTCTGCACATGCTAGTTATTGGAGGGGCACACAGGGCCCAACATCCTGCCACTGCATTGGTCATCAGATATTGGGGCCTGCAGGTGCAGCTGTTTCTGGCCCTGTTGCCCACTGCTGTAGGCCATATTTTCAGAAAACCCAGGCAATATGGCACACACACTGGTCAGGTTTTCATGATGTCCGTGATGAATATGCCTCTCAGACAGATTCATACCATGGTGGTGTTCAATTAACTTGCAGCACACGCATCTTTATTGGATACATCAGCGAACATGGGTGTTCTTTGTGCCTGCATGGCTGCATTTGGGGGACTGTACTGTGGCCGAGGCATATGTTTATGTGGTGTGTGCTGTTTATTGTAAAATAAGTTGTCTTTTCCAACGCTTCTCTCATCAGCAGGGGAATTGCAGTCTTTAATAGCAGGTTTTGTGCATGTGAAAGAAAATGGGGGGTGGGATGGCAGGTGCCCCAGCTGAGATTTGAACCTAGGGCCTTCTGCTCTTGGGGCACTTGCTATGTGTACTGCACCACCGTCTTAGCACAGCAACAGCTCATTCCCGGGGGAGTCCATGGCTGTTTGTCACACAGTGCCTGTCTGGTGGATTGGACTGCAGCCACATGAGGGTAGCTAGGCCAGCATCTGCTGTGGTGCAGCAGCCACTGCCCCCTCTGCCAGCAGTAGGCGTACACCACCATGATAAAGAGGCGTTATATTGGGGACAGCATCACAGCTAACTGACATGTGGCCCTCCGGTACTGCATTGTGTGTACTCTGCTGTAGGTGTTGGACATTTCTGAGGGCTATGAGCTACTTATGGTAAAATAACAATCCTCAGAAAGAACGTTTCTTCTCTGCAGGTGTGGGTTTTATTCCCAATAACGGTTTACTGGTGGATAAAATATGTGCACTGTGTTGCCGATGGCCCCAGCTGGGAGTTGAACTTGTTATCTTTGTCTCCACAACACACTGGCTGTGTCCCCTGCACCACCATGCGGACACTGAGTCAATGTAGACCCTGCAAATAGCATGTCTGTTTGTCCTAGCGGCCCTTTCTGTTATGGGCCAGTGCACCCACGTGTCAGGGTCTCTGGCTCCATCTTCTCTGGCCACCTGCCACTGACCCCACTGATACCAGTACACCTCGGCTAACATGCTGCAGGCCCTGTTAGTGCTGGTGCCACTCAGTTGTTGAACATCCACTGTGCATGTATGCAACTACCTATGCTGTGCATTATGGGTTTGGGGTGACTACCTAGGGGAAAATATCCATTGGTGTGGGGACACATGCTCTCTCCTTCAGCAATGTTGACTCATGCACATGTTATGCTGCATGAGCCAGAAACCCTTCCAACATGCCTATCTTTTAGCCCTGCCTTTCTTGTGAGTGTATGTTGATGTTTCACATTGCTGTGACCATTACCAGGGTTGGTCGTCTTGTGTGGTACAATCAAGTGGTTTAACAGCCCTATGCGACACAACAGTCCTGGGAACAGTACAGGCATGGATATGTTACACATAGCTGGTGGGGGTCACCCACCCAGGATGTACACACTGTCATACAACAGACCTGCTGCACACATGACCCACATCTGCATGATTGTCATGTGGTGCTCAATGGGCAAAATGTGCTGAACATATACATCCATATTTCACTGTGTTCAATGATGACATTAGATAGCTGTGTACCATGTCCCCAGGTGTGGGGTGGCATTGGTGACATCTGCAACTGCTACTATTGGCGGTTACAGGCAGGGCCCAATGTCCTGCCTTTCCAGGATGCATTGTCCAATGCAGCCTGTGGGCGTGGGTGTGTCAGGGCCTGTTGGCTGGTGCTTTTCATCAGGCATTCCCACATCATCTCATGGTGTGGCTGACACTGTTGTAGTTTTATGCTGTCCCTCCTGGATATGCATGTGCTACATCTGCATGACATGAGGGTGGTACATAGATATGCAGCACAGTCATTTGTATTAGAGGCAGCATGGAACCTGACTGTTGTGTGGTCGTCCAAAACTGTATTTGGGATACTCTGCTCTAGGTGATCGCCCTGTTCATGGTGTGTGTGGTTGTGATGGTAAATGTTGGGGGTTTTACTGCGGCCACTGTCCTCTGCCTTAAAGGTTTTGCTTACTACCATGGTTTATTTGTGAGTAAAATATGTGCTCATGATTGGCAATATCCCCAGCCGAACTTTGAACCTGTGACCTTCTGTTGTTTCATACACTTTCTGTGTACACTGCACCACTGTGTATCTACAGCTTGGCGGAGTTCCCTGGGACGTCCATGACTGTACATCCAACAGGGGCTGTCTGTCACTAGTGGACGGTGGCAGCCTGCACCTCGCTAGTCAAATGTATGCTGTGGCTGGCAGCCACTTCCCTCTCCACCATCTGTACAGTCCCACCAACATACTAGCATGTCCTTATCTTAGCATAAGCATATGTCCTAATTGAGTGGAGCCACTCCAGGACTGCATTTGGGCAACTCGGATGTGGCTGATGCCCATTGTTCTGATGTGTGTGCGGTGTGGAGTATAAGAAGGATGTTTGCAACATGCTAATGTTCTCTGCAAAACAAGGGGTGTCGTCCATATCTCTGATTAGTGGTGGAGAACATATTGCCATGAGCCCCAGATGGGATTTGAACCTGTGACCCTATGGTCTTATAGGTACTGGCTCTGTCCACTGCACTACACTGTTGCCACAGAGATGGTGCAGTACCTGGGGATGATAAAACTGGCAGGATGGGGTCACACACCCTGCTCTGCACAATTTTACTATGGGCTCCTTCACCCTGTCCGGTGACAAACGTACAAATCATACCCAGACATGACCACGGAAAGGGGCGATAAGATATAACCAACATGGCCTACAGAGATTTTCATGAACATACATGGGGGACACTCCCAGGACAGCTACAAAAGTGGGGTTGGTTTTTTTTTGGTTGAGTCTCCCCTCCATACACCTTTCCATGGTTCATTCATTTTTTTGTAAACTTTCCTGGGTGTGTTTCTTATTTGTGCCCATTGCTAGCACTGTTCCCCCGCAGACTTTTAATGTTTTAGATGTTGTTTGTGGTCATTTTCGCTTTTTATTTGCACTTTTGTTCTGTGCACATGTATCACACTGCTGACGTTTTGCAGGTTTCCCCGGTTTTGCTGTACATTGATGACGGAAATGGTTTCTCTTCCCTTTAAATGCTTTCTACCGCGAGTGTTTCACTCGCGGTAGTTTTTACATGCAAATTCGGGCCCGGTACTGTGCGGGGACCCTCTCCCCTCCCACTCTCCACCCATTGACCCCGTCCCTCCGCCCCTCCGGAGCCTTCCTCCGCCCTCCTTTAGCCGTTCCACGCCTCTATCGGACATTTGCGGGCCCGCACTTGTACGGGGCCCGTTGGTGTGTCGCGTACCTGTGCGGGGGTGACACGCACGTGTGCGGGGCGTTTAAACGCGTTTATGCACGTTTCAGTGGCGCGTTGCCGTGCGCTATTTTGCGGCGCGCAAATTTGCGGACTTTAGTAAACATGCCCCTTAGTTTCCACTGGTGCTGAATATACATGGGAAACTCCCTTGCATTTTATATTGTTGCCCATTCAATTTAAACGTCTTACATTGGTCTATAAGAATCAAAGGGAGGTAATTACTAATATGCATTAAGGGAATAGCACACAAATGTTGTCCCTTAATGCCTGTTAAATGGCAAAAATATGGGCCCGATTCTGAGATGGGTCCTGTGGGATTGCATGTCCTGCTGGGACGTGCGGCCCCAAAGGCCATCTTACCACTATTCCCTCTCTGGCTCTACCCACACAGCTAGAGCAGCAGGACAGGGAGAGCTGGCAGGGGGGCAGGTCTGGACAGAACAGGGGTGGGCCGAGATGGCAGGACATACAGGGCCGATTCAGGTCATCTTTCCATGGGGCTCAAGGGAGACGTGCTGATTATTCCACCTTGAAAGTGGAATAATCAGCACAAATGGTGTGATCGGGGTCAGGGATCCCCCCCCCCAATGTCTGGGGCCGGGTTTCAGGGGGGTCCCCACCATCAGATCCAGGCCCAGCTGGCCAGCCATGGGTCAGGCAGTGGGGAAGAGGGGGGTCTGTGCCTCAGAAGCCAGGGGGCTGTCCTTGGGCCTGATTCCATATGCCGTGGGAACGTTTTGTTCATGCAGTATAGAATTAGGTCCTAATGGACCCAACCTGCTCAGGGTCGTCCAGACAGCCCAGACATGCCCCTACTAGAATTGGGCTCCACATGTTTAAACAAAACACAAGTTAGTTTACTTTAGAGTGCATAACTGCAGAATATATAGCACTGTGATGTAAAGCATGTAAATGAATGCAGAACATTCCACATTACCGTGACTGGGTCGCTCCCCAATATTGTTGGTGCTGCAGTGCTGTGATCCACGGCCTTTGTTAGAGTCCGCTGACTTCCACACTTTATTTCAGGCACTTATTGTTGCACCCTTTGACTATGCAAATATCATCCTTAACGGGCTTCCAGCCTGCACACTTCACCCCCTGCAAATGGCCTTGAACACTGCAGCCTGAACCCTGTATGGTGTCTCCAGACATGAACATGTTACACCCATTCTGGAACAACTGCATTGGCTCCCTATAAACCGCCTAAAGTACAAGACCCTCCCAGGGGTGGCTCAAGGCAATCTTCTGCCTGAGGCGAAGGATGAGATGGCACCCCCCCCCCCCGTAGAGGGGGGCTGGGCTTTTTCAAAACTCCAATCAGGGACTGAACCAAACCAAAAAGCTGATTAGATTATATAGAGGAAATGCAAGATGCTTGCACACCAAGGAACTAAGAGAGTGAGAACCACAGCACAGTTCATAAAACTACATTATAACTCATTTTTATTTTGTTGTTATAAATTGCATTATGGTTATTACCCTTTTCTTTTTCAACATATATTTTGCATCCACAGAACCCCCTTCAACAGTGGTTGCAGAGCAGAACCAGGACATTCACCCACAGAACTCAATATCTTAAAACTAAAAAATCTGATTCTGATCATCTCACTAACAACAACAAACATTCTCCAGTATCAGGCATATTGTGAACTAATACAAAACCCTACAACAAAGTCACTGAGTATCTATAGAGAAAATCTACCATACCATACCAGCACCAACTTCCAAAACTCACATAAGGAGTCCACCAAAATAAAGCGTCACTGTAAATACCACAATGGACCCTGGAACACCCATACACCTATTTGAAAAGCTGAACAAGTCAAACTACTACAGTACAGTATAGATCTTTATGTACAAACTCTATGTTAACAGAACACCTGGGCTCAGTCACACACTCAGAACACAGACCCTCACCAAGAACAGAATAAGTGACTTACAATCTAAAGTAAAAATAAAAATATGTAGACAAAACTTAAACTGAAACCCCAAGAAGCCAGACTCTTAAACCAGTGCAACTTCAGATAAATATGCAGTTCCTCCATGCAGTATAAAATATACAGATAACACAAAGTCCAATCACTAAAATGAAATAAAATTATTTTTTCTACCTTTGTTGTCTGACCATTTTATTCTCTGATCATGCTGGTCCCGATCTGAGGCTTCTGCTTTCCTGTCTTCTCTTAGCTCTCTTTCTGTGGTCTATGGTCCATCTGCCATTTCTTATCTCTTCTTTTGTTTTCACTTCTTTCCATCAGCCTATTTCCAGTCCCAATAACCCTTCCCAGTATCAACCCCTTTCCAGTCCTCCTTCCCAGTACCTTCCAATGTCAACTTGCATTCACATGACTGCTACTGGTGTCCAGTCCCTTCTAGTCCAAATACCATGGCAGCCCCTCTCAGCATCCACTCCCTTCTAGTTTCATTCTCCCATCCCCTTGAATCAGCCGATTTGTAGCCCTAGCCCCCAGTTTTCTTCCAGGGCCAGCAGCTCTATCCTCCCCTCCCCAGCATCAGCCCATTCCCAGTCAAAGCCTCCCAATCAGCTCTCTTCTAGTGCTAGTCCCCCCTCAACCCCATTACCAGTGCTAGCCCACTCCCAGTCCTACTCCCCCATCATCCCATTACCAATCCTAGCCTCCACTAATCAGCCCATTTCCAGTCCTAGCCTCCCGATCAGCTCATTTCCAATGCTAGCCCCCTCATCAGTCCATTACCAGTCCTACCCCACTCCATCAGACCATTACCAGTGCTAGCCTCCCCTAATCAGCCCATTACGTCCTACCCCCCCCATCAGCTCATTTCCAGTGCTAGCCCCCCTGATCAGCCCATTACCAGTCCCAGCCCCCCCCGATCAGCCCATTACCAGTTCCAGCCCCCCTCAATCAATCCATTACCAGTCCTAGCCTTCCCTAATCAACACATTACCAGTCCTAGCCCCCCTGATCTGCCCATTACCGGTGCTAGCCACCCCATCATCCCAGTATAATCCTAACCCAAACTGCCTCTCCCCTTTGTCCAGCATTTCTCTCCTGTCACTCCCCTTTGTCTATTATTTATCGCCCTGTCTCCCCCTTTTGTCCAGCATGTCTCCTGTCTTCCCATTTGCCCAGCATGTCCCCATCTCTCCCTTTGTCCAGCGTGCCTGTGTCTCTCCCTTTGTCCAGCACTTGTCCCCCTGTCTCTCCCCTTTGTCCAGCAAAATTCCCCGTCTCCCCCTTTGTCCAGCACTTGTCCCTCTGTCTCCCCCTTTCTCCAGCATGTCCCCTGTCTCCCCATTTGTCCAGTACTTGTCCCTCTGTCTCCCCCTTTCTCCAGTATGTCTCCTGTCTCCCCATTTCTCCAGCACTTGTCCCTCTGTCTCCCCCTTTCTCCAGCATGTCCCTTGTCTCCCCCTTTGTCCAGCACATTCCCCGTCTTCCCCTTTGTCCAGCATATCCCCTGTCTCCCCTTGTCCAGTATCATGTCCCCTGTCTCCTCCTTTGTCCAGCATGTCCCCTGTCTCCCCCTTTATCCCCCCTGTCACTCACCATTGTCTCTCCTTGTTGTCTTCCTCCTGTCCCCATTTCCTCCACCTGCACCTCTCATCCGGTGGCAGAGGGGACACTCCAGCTTTTTTAATTTTAGATTTTGCCACCTCTGCCCTGCCTCTGCCTTATCATGTGGGAAATCAGAGGCAGGCCAGAGGCTGTAAAATCTAAAATGAAAACACATCCAGAGTGCCGCCGGCATTGGGAGTGCCACTCCCGCCGGAGTGTTACCTGAGACAATTGCCTCAGACGGCCTAATGGAAGAACCACCCCTGATGTCTACCATTTCTCATACTTCTTCCAGTGTATTGTTCTCTTTCCTTCCATCCAGTATCCATTCTTTCTCTCCCTATCCTTCCATATCTGTCCTCTCCCTTCCTATCTCCCTGCATCCAGCACTCCATCTCCCCTCTTTGATTCTCCCTATGCCCGTTCCCCCTATGCCTCTTCCCATGTCCAGTATCTCCCTTCTTCTCCTAGCACCCACCTCTAGCTTGTCTCCACTGTTTTCCTTCCCCCCTGCATCTTTCATCTCCTGTCTGTCAGTCTATGCTCCTCCACATCCAGCATATCTCGTCCACCCCCAATGCACCCCATGACTACTCCCAATACCCACCTCAATGTACATTCCCCCCTCCCTGGTAATGTGCAAGAGGCAACAGCCCAAGAGAAACAGCATGTTCCGCAGGCATGGGTAATACAAGAGATCACAGCCCAAAGAGACAGATGGTGCACAAGTTGCTGCCGCTGCCGAGTCCGCTTCTCGGCAGCGTCAGACTGGTTTTCTCTTTCCTATGGCAGCTGCTGCTCCTGCTTCTGAGAGACACGACTGTGCTGCTGCTAGCAATGGTTGTCCATTTAAACCAACTTCATACCAGTGCAGAGCCTTTGCCGCCTCTGTGAAGGAACCCGTGCAACTCCATCCCGCCCCCAAAGGAAGTACAGGCTCCGCACCGGTATGAAGTTGGTTTAAACGGACAACCATTGCTAGCAGCAGCACAGTCGCAGCTATAAAAAGCAGGAGCCACAGCTGCCATAGGAAAGAAAGAGCTAGTCTGCCGCTGCTGAGAAGCGGACTCGGCAGTGGCAGCAACTTGTGTGCTTGGGGTTCTTTTTTGTTTTTTAAATTTTTGAAGGCGAAGTGAGGCGGCTGTTTTGGGGGCATTTTTGCCACCCTCGAAACTTTGCCACCTGAGGCAGCTGCCTCACTTTGCCTCATTATAGAGCCACCCCTGGACCCTCCTAATAACATTTAAAATCCTGCACAGCCTCACCACAATCTCCCTGGAGGAAATCCTACATGGACTCCGAACAATAGAATGAGAAGAGCAATCATGGCCAATTCGCTTGCCATCCTGTCAGCAACAAGAAAAAGCTCCCAAGCTGTTAGGAATAGAGCATTCTCACTATACGCTCCATCTCTCTGGAACTCCCTCCCTGCCCCAATCTGCACCATCTCTGACCTATCAAAATTCAGAAAAGCAATAAAGTCCCACCTCTTCCAACAACATTATGACCATATAATAAAGCTTCACTTTGATCCCACCTGCTAATCAGACCTCAGACCCACCTACCACATAGCCCACCAACCAACCTGTAGATAGTCACCCTGTTACCCCAAGTTGACAAACTGGTTTAATGTTTAAGGTTAACTGTTTAATGTATTATCTAATGATATTATTCTGTTAAAGCCTTTTCTATGTAAAGCGTTTATACCCGTTTTTTGTAAACCACACTGATTTTGAAATAGTGCAGTATATAAAACCAAATAAATAAATGCAATAAAATAAATAAAGAAAAAAGAAAATTGATAGTCCTCTGCAGCACCAACCCTCTCTAGACAGCTCCTGATCTCCATTGGGAGCTGCCAAAGGGAGGATTGGTGCATCTCCCCATGTTCAAAGTATTCTGGCTAGTCAGTCAGGCTAGTACCCCCCCCCCCCCCCATGCACATTTAAAAGGGTGGGACGGCCTGCATCCCTCCTCCCTTCCCCTCCCACCTTCTGGTACAAAAAGCACATTCCAGCTTGCCAGCTGGCCCTGTGGTCCCCCCCTCCCCCCCCCCCCAGCACATATATTTATCTCCTGTGGTCTAATGGAAGAACAAGGCAGAAGTAATTCTACAGGGTGGCCCAAAATAAGTGAGAACATCTCGTAGCATATAAGTTATTAAAAATCTCAAAAAGACAGATGTAAACAATTGACAAATTTAAAAAAAAAAAGATGGTGACCGGAAATTGTCGAAATAAAGATATTATATAGCTAAAAAAGGTAAATAAGTAAACTATTTAAGCTTTTAATTTACGAGATGTTCTCACTTTTTTTGGGCCACCCTGTATATGTGTCTGTCCTGTCTAGAGGCCAAAACAAAATGGCCACCATCACAAGATGCTGCTCTCTAGCCACTCACTAGGGGAAAGCACTGCAAGATCACAGCCTTTCAAGTGTGAGTCTCTTAAAGTGGCATTATCAGCCACCTCGATTGGGCCTGATTTCAGCATCCACCACATGAAATGATTTTTGCGTGGTGACTGCCAACCATAGCCACCCCCAATCCCTATCCCAATCTGCCCTGATCCCGCCCCCTAGGGACATCCACCGCAGGAAAATCAAATATTGCAGAAAATTGCCTGTGATATCTGAGAGCCAGAAGATACAGCAACCACACCGCAACCTGAAGGAAGTTCAAGAAATTCCATTGGAAGGTATGATATGCAGTCTCTATGCCAGTCATAGAACTCGATCACTGGGGACTTGCAGCATATGTTTAGCAAAATTTCACTGTATAAAAATGTTTTATTTTCCTCTATACTGCTAAAGGTGAAACATTATAATTAATCATCAAGCAGATTAATTTTCTCTCTCAGTACCTTATAAAGGATTTCGTGCCTTTTAGTTATTATAGTCAGATAACTTTATTTACTCCAAAGTAGTACTGAATTTCAAAAAGGTCCTGGTAAATGCGAACTCCACTTCAATTCTAGCTCAGCCTAGCCACCCTACTGCTTATCAAAGTTTCAGAAACGTTTTCTAAATATGCACTTCCTGGGTTCAATATTGGCTCTAGGCCTTACAGAAGCATTGGCTCTATCATCCACGTCTTTTGCCCTCTCTCTTTCCATCCACCCAATCCCGGTCATACATATGCTACAACATTATAGGACAGAAGCGAGAAATTATAATTCATGGCTCAATAACTCAGAACGTAAATAATGTCATATACAGAATAACATAGTCAAGACAAGCAAAGTAAAGTTAACACCAAAAAAGATACACCTATTCTCAAATGCTCGCTAATCAATCCACGCTCAATCAGGAACAAGATACCAATAATAAAAGATCACATTATAGACAATAACCTGGACATCCTATTCATAGCTGAATCATGGCTCATGGCTAATGACACAGTTCTAATAAACCAACTAAAACCAGAAGGATACAATATTTTCAACCATCAAAGGACAAAAAAGAGAGGTGGAGGAGTAACCATAGTAGCAAAAAGGGATTTACAACTTGTGACGTAGAAGCTTCTCAAGAAGCAATGGAGATAGACGGAGATCTGGTGGAGAAAACTGGTACTGCAAGGGAAAGCAGGATTTTCTCTTCAGAAAGAAAAAAACACGTAGCTGATCAGGAACCACACCTCACCTTAGGGGAGGAGATAGCTCAAGTCCCTGATTGGGCACGTCCAAGAAGGAGGCGGGCAGTGCAACACACAGGGAGCTTGTTAAGCAATCAAACAAAGAAACAGTGGGTGGAGAGACAGGAAGAATTGGAGAAGGAGAGAGAGAAACAGCAACGGCAAGGAGAGCAACAAGGCAGCTGTGTTCCCCGGAGGAGCAGTTTGGAGTCACAGAGCAAGTACTTGGGAGACTCAGGGGCAGTGAGAGGCTTCTATGGGAAGAAGGGCTCAAAAGCACTGAGAGACCTGAAGATACAGCCCATGATTCCAGAGAACCAAGCAGGACCTTGGAGCAGAAACCAGAGGGATAAAGATTTCTCCTGGAGACACTCTCAGCACAAGGTATGAAGTGGGGTTGAAGCAGCTAGCAGCTATAATATTGGGAAGCAAGAAAGCTGGAAGGATAACTTTAAAAGCCAGAACAAAGTCAGACAAAATTGTGGCAGTTTGGTGCAGCCTGAAAAGCATTCAAGCAGCACAAGATATTCTAATAAGCCAGCGGAAATCTACAGCCTAGAAGCTAATAGAAAGAAAACTGCTGAGCCTTATTAGAGAGACGTGAGCCAAGATAAACCTGACGTTTCTACTTTTAAAAGCCTGTTCAGAAACTCTCCAGAGCCAGTTGAAGGTTTAAAGGAAAACCCAGCACTTACTTTTAAAGATAAGGGGGGGAAGGGTTTTATTAGCACGCCAAACTGTGGTGCTGACAAAAGCAGCCTTGCTAATTACCATGAGATAGACATCTTAAGCCAATGTTTACCTGAAGCAGGAGAAAGACTTCAGCGTAGCAAAGGGAAAACGCAGGCTGAATTACTTCTAACAGATTTCAGGGAATTCCTAGAAAGAAAGGCAGTTTCTCCTTCTAATTCAGCACAGCATGCAAACAGCTGTGAAGAGGAGATGCCCTTAGATGTTTCCCTGCCTTCCACAGAGCAAGAGATAGCAATGGATTGCTCAACTTGTACCATTGAAAAGGACATTAATTAAAGTGCTTTAAAAGTTATATGAAAGAAATATAACAGAAGTTACCTTACTTGTTATCATGCTGAGAAAACTTATGAAAGTTGAATAAGAAAGCATTTTTCTGGATATAAGAAGCTTTGCTGTTGTACCAGACTTTTTAGTTTCAGTTCATGAAAGAGTCACATGACAATTTGAATGTGAATCCAGAAGCTAATGGACACTTAGCCCAGCATTGCAAACCCTGTATATTTTGGTTTTCTCACTCTTGTTTTTGTGCTATAAAACTTCTTAGCGTCTGTTTGCACTGAACTGCAAAGCGGGAAATAAACCTCATAAAAAGAAATTTCTTTGCCTGCGTTTAACTACTTGAGCACACAACTACAATCTCAACCCCTTCAGGAGGCTCAGGACTACATCACCCAGAATCCCTAGGGTCTCATCGTAGTACCTTACCCCTGAGGGGCACCAAAGGCCACCTCCTCCTGGAAACCCTCAAGGTCCAGGTAGTGGGTGGATGGCAAACTCTCAAAAGGATCAAGCAAAGTTTTCCAAGAAATGGACGTATTAATGGTAGAGAACAAGAACCTGTTCTTTTGCTTAATCTACAGACCTCCATCATCAGACGGGAAGGAGCTTTCTTCCATTCCAGATTTTATATGTTGCAAAAATACATTCAACAAACAAATAATAATTCTAGGTGATCTGAATATATCATCAACCACTTCTCACCACTCACAAGGGTTCGTGGTCACAATGGATGCACTAGGTTACTGGCAAATAGTGCAACAACCCACTCACACAAAAGGAAATTCTTTGGATCTCATTTTCATTCCTCCAGAACTTAAAAATTGCAACATTGATCCAAATGTGCAGATTCAACAAGTCCCCTGGTCTGATCATCACACTACGGGGTATGTTTACTAAGCCAGGTTAACAGTTAACCCGGGCTATCTGCAACTAGGTCCCATTGAATAACATGGGACCTAGTTGCAGATAGCACAGGTTAACCGTTAGCCCGGCTTAGTAAACATACCCCTATATGTTTTGCCATACCAAACATAACTAGAGGAGCTAATACAAAACAAGTCAATACAATATCCAGGAAATTCTGTAAATTTGACAAGAGAGAGTTCTTAGAAGAAATCCTACCGCAGCTCCGCATGAATATTACAGACACAGATACAGTCATAAGCAACTGGAATTTAGTGATAAGTCAGGCGTCCTCTGCCACTAATGGACCCACTCCTCTCAGGAATGAGACAACGAAGAGTGCAATGTGGTATACAAAAGATATCCAAGACATTAAGAGGCAGCTAAGAAAACTAGAAAGGAGATGGAGAAGATCAAAAAGTGATGTCAAAAAAACATCTTACACAATTAAGCTGGAAGAATACAGAACTAGTATTAATAACAATAAGAGAGATTACCACAGCAAACTTATAATGTCAGCTCTGAATAAACCAAGAGAGATGTTCAACATTGTGAAAGCACTGATATTGATCCCAAAAGAAGACACTTCAAATATTACATGGAAGAAGTGGGCAAATACTCCTCAAAGGAACCACTACCCAAAGCAGTGAGTTCACTATCCAATAACTTCTGGAATAAATTCACTTTAATTTCCAAAAGACAGTTGGATAACACCATCAAATTATTAAATACTTCAACCTCACCATTAGACCCATGTTCTGCATCATGGATAAGAATGTCCCGCGATTGACTAACACCATTTATGCTTAATCTGATCAATTTTTCATTAGAGCAAGGTTACATACCCAAGGGACTAAAAATCTCCTCTATCCACCCTCTCTTTAAAGGCAACAATCAGGATAAAGCTGACCCAAGCTCATATAGGCCAATTTCAAGTCTACCTTTTATGGTAAAATCTTAGAAAAAACAGTACAACTCCAATTACAGGACCAAGTTGACAGCATTACTCCACTCAACCCACAACAACATGGGTTTAGAGTAGGACAAAGAGTGGAAACTCTTCTCTTAACTTTAACAGACCAGCTATTAAAAGGAATGGAAAAACAGAGATCAGGATTCTTCCTAATATTCTTAGATATATCAGCAGCCTATGACTCCATAATTCACGAACACCTCCTAATCAGACTGCAAGAAATTGGCCTTATAGACAAAACATTAATGCGGTACAACTCTTACTTATCCAATCAAACCCAACAAGTGAAGATGGGTATCAGCACGTCTAACCCATTTAGTCAAACACTAGGTATCCCTTAAGGTTCAGCATTATCAGTTCTACCATTTAATTTATACATTCAACCTATATGCAAAATAATCCAGGGTCATAACATACAGCACCATTTGAATGCTTCTTCGACATTGTCACATAGCTAGCCAATCATAACCTACAGATTAACTATAAGAGGACGGAAGTCATATTTATTACAAGAGACAACTTTTTCACTCTTCTGGAAACTATAAAAATAAATGAAACAATCCTTCATGTAAAAAGTGAAGTGAGATACTTGGGTGTCACTCTAGATCAGCATCTCAACCTCTCTAAACACATAAGCAATATAACTAGGGCCATTTACTCAAAATTGAAGCTGCTGCAACATCTAAGACCCCTCCTACTAGCAAGTGACTTCAGAACAACAGTCTAAGCAATGATATTCCCATGCCTAGATTTCTGTAACAGTATACTAATGGGTCTCCCTAAACAATCTGTCTTCAATTGGCTCAAAATATAGAAGCTGGAGTCATTTCACAAGTGCCAATCAGGGAACACATTACTCCAATATTAAAATGGCTACATTAGTTACTGATAGAAAATAGAATAAAGTTCAAAGCAATTCACACAATATTCAAAGCTCTACAAAATGAATCAATGTCAAACTTGAGATCGATCATACAAAGCAACCTGGAAATCAGTCTATGAAAAAGTGGGAGAAAACGTTTGTTGGTAGTCCCATCAGATTTCAGGAATAGTAATGCTTCAATTTCCAAGACAGTATTCTCCCTGTATGCACCAACCATGTGGAAATCGCTTCCCGACATCATAAGAGATACTAAGGAAGCGCCTGAAAACCTTTCTGTTCAGAGATCATTTCAGAGAGTTAGTTACTTGACACAAGTTATACAATGTTACCCATCAGTTTTTCAGTGTAAAACTTAGGAGTATATTTACTAATCAATGGTAGTGGCTCCCATGCTATATCAGAGCAATATCGGAGCTGCGATATCGCATGGGGCCTCTGCTCCGATATTTCATGGGAGCTGCTACCACTGATTAGTAAACATACCCCTTAGTGTTTCACATTGTTTCACTGTAAACTTAGCACATAGGGCAATACCATTATGCAAATAGTTAAAAAATACTAATCTTAAGCTGAAGGATAATATAATGTGATCAGATCTATCCATATGCACATATATATGGTAAAAGTAAATAGATTTATGAAATCCCTAGTTAAACTTTGGGATATGTTTACTAAATGGTGGTAGTGGCTTCCGTGCGATATCAGAGACACGGCCTCATTGAAATCAATGGGGCTGTGGCTCCGATATCGCATGGAAGCCGCTACCCCCATTTAGTAAAGATACCCCTTTATGTTGAAGTTATTATGTTCATATAATTCTATGGCACACCTCGTTAGCAAAGTTCCATGTATTGTTTGATGTAATACTGTTATTAAGTTCACTGTAAACCGCTTTGATACCGGAAAGGTGGTATATAAGTGCACATATATAAACAAATAAATAAATAAATAATAAATAAATAGATAGATAAATAAATAAATAAATAAAAGAAGCTTCACATAAAGGTAACAACTAATACTAACAGTGTTTTCAAGTTCAAGTAGCATGCTAGTGAATCATCTGGACAACTGGACAAAGGGGAAAAAGGAGGGCTCAAGAGAGATAAGGAAATAGGAGAAAAACAAAATCATTTCTTTATCCTAGTCTTTACTGAGGAGGATGTTGGAGTCAAAGACTAGAAACCTTCCATGTCAGTGATGATTCATAATAGCTAAATCAAATCACTGTAAATCCAGAAGATTGACAAACTGAAGTAAAAGTCATGACAATTAGATAGTATTTATCAGACTAGATAGGCCATGTGGTCTTTTTCTGTCATCATATTTCTGTTTCTATAAAGGTAAAAAGGGGATTGTTGTAGTTGTTGATATGGAAGGACAGACTAGATAGGCCATGTGGTCTTTTTCTGTCATCATATTTCTATGTTTCTATGTTTATCCTTGAGTATTGAAACCAAGGGGTGTGTCTACTAAACTGGGCAAGCGGTTAACTCAGGCTTTCTGCAACTAGACCCTATGTTATTCAATGGGACCTAGTGCAGATAACCTGGGTCAACTGTTGGCCTAGTTTAGCAAACATACGTCCAAAAGTTCAGATGTGAAATTGCTAACCTGTTACTTGTAATCTGTAAGCTATCATTTAAAATGGCACCAGTATCAGAGGACTGAAGAGTGGGTGATATACAGTAACATCAGTTTTAAAAAGAGCTCCACGGTGAATCCAAAAAACTATAGAACAATGAATCTGATGTTGGGGGCCAGGCAAAATGGTAGAAGCTATTATAAAAAACAAAATTATTGGCCATATAGATAGATATTGCTTCATGGGAATGACTCTGCATGGATTCAGCAAAGACAAATTTGCCTTACCAAGTATTTCTGAAGGGATAAACAAACTAGGAATAGAGAGGTCAATATTCACCCCACAGCTTTCAGCTTTTCTTAAAATTGCCGGCTGCTGCAGGTAATTGTTAGACTTGTTTTGTTCTATAGATTATGTATATGTTTCAGAACCGCTAAGAAGAGAATTTGATTGACAGCAATAAATTAAAGAAAAGAAAAGAAAAGAAAAGAAATGCCAGCTCTGACCAGCTTTACCCCTGGACATGCCCTGGCACTATCTGGATAGTGCTCCTGAGTATGAAACTCAGCGGCACTGATCTAGTGTATTTGGATTTTGACAAAGTCCATGCCAATTGCTATAGTGAACAAGCTGACAGAGGAGGTAATTTCAGAAACATCTCTATGGGTAAATTGCAGCCTATATATTTGTAGATTGTCTATACACCCAAATAGTAATTTTATATATTTGCTATTTACTTGTGGAGATCCATATCATACAGAGATTGCAAAGGGCATGGATAGGGTGTAGTTGGGATTGGCCAAAAATAGACCTGCAGGTCCCATTTTACAAGGGGAATACAGATGTTAGCCAAAAATGCTCAATGAACCCTAAACACAGGACAGGCACAAGCTAATGAGTGGCAGAAACCTGGGGCTTTCTCACGATTTAAACATCCATAGTTGCATTCATTTTTTATTTTTTATGTTTAAATTACACAGGTACACTACCAAAAAACTGCCTCCAGTTTTGCAACTGATTCCTATAGATTTTGGGGTGCTGAATCCAGGAAAAATAGCCAAAATGTTCCATCACGTCACGTTTTCTTGCAAAATTAGATTTCTTACCCATATAAGGAATGTTCACATAATTTCTTTTTAGCCGACTGCAGTTTATTTTCTTGGCCCAAAATAGAGGTTGTAATGGTTAACTAACTAGAAACACTCCCTCATGATATTTTAGAGTGTTTTGTATTCATTTTATACATTAACAGGACAATTGGGAGGCGGGGGGCTAAATCCAGTACTCACGCTGGCGCATGTTCTTTCCTGTTCGCCTTGCCTCGTTCGCTCGCTCAAACACGGTGGTTGCGACATGAACGTTCCTGTCAAATTTCAGTTTCTTGCAAGTTCATTATTACCTTTTGTTTGCTCAGTCGTAATCCAGCTTTATTCCGAAGTGGTTCACTACAGTTGTAGTTTGCAGTGCTGTGTATTTGTGATGGCTCACAGAGCCAGAGGTTGCATCAACTCTCCGGACAGTTTTTGTTTTATTTGTGGGGAATATACCATGAAAAAGCGGCAGAGGAACATTTCTGCATTTATTAAAAAAGTATATTTCGCCTATTTCGGTTTGAAGTTAGGCGATCAAGACAAACCGTGGGCTCCTCACAAAGTGTGCAAGACATGTGAGGAAGATCTACGCTTATGGATGAAAGGTAAAAAACAAGCATTTTGTTTCGGAATACCTATGATGTGGCGTGAACAAAGAGACCACAGCAGTGACTGCTATTTTTGCTCTTGCATTGTGAAGGGATACAACTTAAAAAATAAGAACGTAATAAGTTACCCCAACCTTCCCTCAGCAATTAGGCCTATGCCACATAGCAACGAAGTACCTGTGCCTGAACCACCAAAATCTTTGGATCATATTTGTGTGGACGGTTCTGATCATGATGAGACTCATCAGATGGCTTTTCCCGATGAGTCCAGTACTTCCGAGTTTGAAACTGAACCAGATCCGAAACCTGAACTTTTCTCTCAAGCTGAATTGAATGATTTAGTCCGGGATTTAGGACTCCCAAAAGATGCTGCCCAACTGCTAGGTTCTCGGCTTAAACAGAAAAATCTATTGTCACCAGGAACAACTTTTTATTGGTACCGCAACCGCGAGACACAATTTTTGAAGTATTTCAGCAAAGAGGAAGATTTGGTATTTTGCAACGATATATACGGAGTGATGGAAAAGTTTAAACTCAAGTATGATCCTGCTGAATGGCGGCTGTTCATTGATTCGTCAAAAGACAGCATAAAAGGTGTTCTTCTTCATAATGGCAACACATTCGCTTCAGTTCCTATTGCTCACTCTGTTATTCTCCAAGAAAAATATGAGAATTTGGCCCTGATTCTTCAGAAGATTTGTTATGATGAGCATAAGTGGATGATTTGTGGAGACTTTAAAATTCTATCCATGCTATTAGGGCAGCAATCCAGTTTCACCAAATATCCCTGCTTCCTTTGCTTGTGGGATAGCCGGGCCCGCGACCTACACTGGGGGAAAAAAAGACTGGCCAATTCGGGAGTATTTGAGACCCGGTGAGAAAAATGTTTTTCATGAGAGCTTGGTACCTCGTGATAAAATTCTATTACCACATCTCCACATTAAGTTGGGTCTCATTAAGCAATTTATCAAGTCCCTTCCAAAAGATGGTGAGTGCTTTCGGTACCTTTGCTCAAAGTTCCCCCGACTTTCTGAAGCAAAGCTAAAGGAAGGAGTGTTTGTTGGCCCTGATATAAGGAAACTCATTTCAGATGGAGCATTCGCTGAAACGATGTCTGAGAAGGAAAAAGAAGCCTGGGATTCCTTCAAGGATGTTGTTCTCAAATTCTTGGGGAACAGGCGGGATGAGAACTATAAGGATATTGTTGCCAGGATGCTCAATGCCTTCAAAGAACAAGGCTGTAACATGAGCCTGAAAGTCCATTTCTTGCACTCCCATGTGAACTACTTTCCCGAAAACTTGGGGGCGTACAGTGAAGAACAAGGTGAAAGGTTTCACCAGGACATCAAGGACGCAGAGAGAAGGTACCAAGGAAGATGGAACACCACTATGATGGCTGATTTCTGCTGGTTGCTGCTGCGGGAAACCCTAGATGAAAAATACGCCAAGCAGCGCACCAAGAGAAGCATTCGGGGGAAGAAGAAACGGGCCCACCAGGAGATTGATTGACCCAAGAATGACTTTAAAATCTAAACTGTGTTGACAAATATCGTGTTTTTACTAAACTTTGAAATAAAAATTTGCTAGTTATTACCACAGTGTCGGATCTCATTTATTAGAATTTTATTTTCACACCATTGGGTGTTTGTCTTCATGTATTGCAATGGTGCGGTTTGCGTTTTCTATTCTTACATACATACCTGTACAACATTTTTTGCACATTTCTTTGCTTTGCTTTGTGTCTAACCTCGCTCTTATATGCTCAAAGGTTGTGCACATGTATGTGGCTGTGAAATGCAGACAATTTTTGCTACCATCACAGTGTGTTTTGTTGACATTACTCTATTCTTATGTGCTGCCTTGTTACAATTTTCTTTAGTCTTATTTGAATAACTACTAAACAATTAGTATAAAGAATTCATCCAAGAAACTTTTATCTTGATTGCACTCAATCTGAAACGTTCACCTCAAACTGCTAACCCAATGTAGCAAAAAATCTGTACGTGATGGAGCAAATTGGTTACCAGATTTGGATTCAGCGCACCAAAAAACGTAAAAATCAATCGAAACATTAGAGGCAGTTTAAAAAAAATTTTTTTTTAGTGTACCTGTGTTATTCATTGGGAGAATTGTACAAGAATAATTGTTACCAAATTTTTAGGGGATCTAATAAGCTGTGGTTTACTCGTGGTTGAAAATCTGAACGATCCATTTATGTTTTTCATATTGTCATTGTTTTATGTAAAGTTTTTTTAAAAGTCACAGATAGCTCATGTGGTCACCATTTTTATTAATTTAAAATGACTTGTTGTGCACTGGTTGATTTCCCACCAACAGATCCACATTCTACATCTCTGTAATGGTGACAGTAGAGGGGAATGGGCACCCTACAGGGAGATCAATGCAGATCTATACAAATCACATAGGGCAGTTGGCCTGGAAAATCTCAGCTGCCCCCACCCCTATCTGACATTCACCAGCAGAGGGCACAGTCAGTCTCCAACTGCTGTACCATGCAAGGTGTTCCAGCCATACACATGCTAACTGCAGACAGTCCACTAGTTAGTACAGGGGTGTCCAAACCTGTCCTGGAGGGCCGGAATCCTGGCAGGTTTTTGGGATAGCCACTGCCTTACACCTCTGTCATTTAAGATCGTGAGTGGACAAGGTGCAGATGTCCAAGACATCAAAAAGGTTAGATAGAATTTGTCACAGTCCTCCTCACTTCTCACCACCACCTAAAAATTGTCTATTAGCCACCTTTTTGGTGGTGGTGAGAATCGAGGAGGAATGTGACACATTCTATGTACCCTTTCGATGTCTAGGACATCTGTACCTTGTCCACTCATGATCTTAAATGACAGAGGTGTAAGGCAGGGGTCTCCAAATCCAGCCCTGGAGAGCCACAAACCAGTCAGGTTGGCAGGATATCTCTAATGCATATATATATCATGCATATTCATTAGGGCTATCCCAAAAACCTGCCAGGATTCCGGCCCTCCAGGACAGGTTTGGACACCCCTGTACTAACTAGTGGACTGTCTGCAGTTAGCATGTGTATGGCTGGAACACCTTGCATGGTACAGCAGTTGGAGACTGACTGTGCCCTCTGCTGGTGAATGTCAGATAGGGGTGGGGGCAGCTGGGTGCATAGGGTTTTCCTGTGAGCATGCACTATGGACTGGTTAGGGGGTTGTCTGCAGTTGACCTGTGCATGGTAGTAGCACTTTGTAGGATGTTACAGGTGCAGTCTGATTGTGCTGTCTGTTGATGAATGGCAGACTGTGGCATGGGGCAGTAGAGCTTTCCTCTGCCTACCCCAAGCATCACTGCAGATCTGCAATGGTCACAGGTATGGCACTGGCCCAGCAGGACTATAGCCATTCTGCAGGGTGTAGGCACCTTTCCCACCACACTCTCATCTACAAAAGGGGGGATTGAGGGCCCCTTGGGCATACATGGTGCATACCACTTAGACCAGGGGTGGGGAACCGTGGTCCTGGAGAGCCACAGACCAGTCAGGTTTTTGGGATATCCCTAATAAATATGCATGAGATATATATGCATTAGAGATATCCTGCCAACCTGACTGGTTTGTGGCCCTCCAGGGCTGGATTTGGAGACCCCTGCCTTACACCTCTGTCATTTAAGATTGTGAGTGGGCAAGGTGCAGATGTCCACGACATCAAAAAGGTTAGATAGAATGTGTCACATTCCTCCTCGATTCTCACTATCACCAAAAAGTTGTCTAATAGACAATATTTTGGTGGTGGTGAGAAGTGAACACTGTTGGGAACACCTGTCACAGACTGGTAGTGATGGGGATGTACAGCAGAACCTATTTCTAGCAACACATGTACTGTGGACCTAGTGCTGGACACCCATCCTATCCCTCAGGGTGAACACGGAACCTGCACAATGGCATGGTCTGTAGCTACTCTGTGCCAGTATCATGCACTGTCAGTCTGTTTTACCATGCTGCAGTACCGGAGAGGTACAGACCCCATTTGGTGGTCAGCTGTAGTCCTCTGTTCTGCATGTGCAATGCATCATGGGTGCTGGTGGGGTTACCCTATCCTGGCACACAGAGCAGACGGTTTGTGCGGTGACCTGCAGTCCATCTGTACCCAGACATTGCTATGCAACAAACCATAGAGCTATAGCCTACCAGTTAGTACACTGATGTTCTAGGTGGAGGTCATGGGTTTGATTCCTCATTGTTCCTTCCTGTCCAAGGCAGATATTTTGCTTGCCTGTGACAGTCATATCTTTGCAGATCTGTGCTTCCAGTCCATAGTACCCTCACCACAGTTGCCAACAATCCTTATAAGGCATTATAGGGCTCCTAATTAGGCACAGTACAAGGCACCTTATTAGGCACAGTAGAAGGCATGTTCTAAGGCATGTTACAAGGCACCTTATTAGGCACAGTACAAGGCACATTAAGGCACGTGCCTTCTACTGTACCTAATAAGGTGCCTTGTAACATGCCTTATAACATGCGTTATCTGACACGGCTTGCCATAATGATGCCCCACCCACTCCCTTATATGGGCATCTGTATCATCACCGTGGAATATAATGTGAGTTACGTTAACACAGTTTAGTAAACATGCCCCATTGTTTCATGTCCTGGGTTTTTCCCATTGCAGGTAGGGACCTGCAGTCTCTTTGATAGTGCTGTGGGAGTGAGTGGGGTGGTGTAGCCTAATAGTTAGAGCACAGGCTCAGTAAGCAACAGGCCAGGGTTTGACTCCCACTATCTCTCTTTGTGGCTGTGGGATCCTTGCTTCAATATACTACCAGAAACAGTCTGGGGTCTTCATTGACTGGAAGACACACATTCTTATACTTTTTTCTGGGTTGTGATAGCACATTGGATCTACAAACATGCACATTGTGTCATACATCTGCAGATATATGACACATGAATTGTACGTATTTGGAATATTTCATCATAACTGTGATTGAACATCTTTGGCTCCATCACATGTATGTAGTACATGCGGGCACATCCCACTCCTGGGATGGCCACCTGCAGGTATCATCATACATCCTTACTTGCTCCATATGGCCAATATAAGAGACACTTGTCCAATTGCTATAGCACATGTGACAGGAGGATTGTATGGTGGATGGAAAAGCTGACTCAGCTGTCATATGAAAATAGCTGGTATTGGGATTTCCCTGTGGCACAGCTACACTTTTTTCACACACACTACAAATGCAATTGTGTGTTCAGATCAGATATATCAGGGCAGCAAGTCCATACCACACTCTCATCTACTGCCATTCATCCTTCAGCCCATCAATCAACATATGCCCATTATGTACAGTCTTGTATTCTCCTGCCAGTTGCTACTCCATGGCCAACAAAGGTACAGTTTAATCATTTGGATGTATCACTCACACCTCTCCTGTGAATGATCTACATGTCACCATTCCTGCTCGGTCATCCTTTTGATGCCCATATCTTGGTGATGTTGGCTTCACCAGGGGACACTTCTCCTCAATCCTATGCCACACACTGACATTGCAGCATATTACGTGGGCACCTCTCACTGATACAGTACAGCTGCCTCCCACATACTCATCCCACTTACTGACTGACACATAGGGTACATATGGATCTGACAGGTCCATCAGCTCTTACTTTTCCTTCCATCCATCACCTAAAATACGATTTTCACAGAGGCTCCCTAATCCTGCATTAAAGTAACTGCTATTTTCGAGTGTCTTCCAGGAAGCTCAGTGAAATGCCAGTGCTCTTTTTGGGTTCTAACTCTGATTTGTAAAAGTTACCCCAGTGCTTTCTTGGAAGCACACTAGTGGTATATAAACACTATGCAGGTCACCCAGTGCTTCATTCTCATGATTTTGTTAGCAGGGATCTAATTTTACATAAAAAGTAATGAATTGTTGACCCACTGTGTTCTATCAGTATTGTATGCTTTATAGACAGTTCCAGTTCCTTTTGCTTTGGCCATATCTCACAGGCAGTTTGTTGTTTTTGTTAAGTGCCGTCGAGTCGGTGTTAACTCATGGTGACCCTCAGGATCGTTGTCCTAAATTGTGTTTGGTCTTCAGTCAGGTGGCTCATTGTTGACTGACTGGTACCCGTAGCTGCTGTTATTGTATCGATCCATCTCATTTCTGGGCTTCCTTGTTTGCGTTGACCTTTTATCTTGCCAAGCATGATGACTTTTGCTAATGATCTCTCTCTTCGCATTATGTGTCCAAAGTATGAAAGTCAATGTCTTGTCATCTGTTTATGTTTATGTTTATGTTTTATTAAAATTTGATATACCACCCACACCAAAATAGGCATCTGGGTGGTTCACAATTAAAAATACTAAAGAAAGCTTAGGTTTGATCTCCTCTAGTACTGACTGGTTTGTTCTTCAGGCAATCCATGGTATACGCAATATTCACCACCAATACCATAATTCAAAGACATCAGTTTTCTTCCCGTCTTTTTCACTGTTCAGCTTTCACATTCATATGATGTTATTGAAAATACCATGGATTGAACGGATCAAATCTTTATATGGAGAGAGACAACTCTGCTGTTGAGAATCTTGTCTAAGTCTTTCATAGCCATTCTGCCAAGAGCAATGTGTCGTCAGATTTCTTGACTGCTTGTTGCTTATTTATTGATAGTTGATCCAAGTAGGTTAAAGTCACAATTTCAATTTCTTCTCCTTCAATGATGAACTTATTGATTTTTCCAGTTGTCATGATCTTTACATTAAGATGCAGGCCCATTTTAAGACTGTTCCTTGAACATGAGAAGCAAATGTTTCAGATCATCTTCACTTTCAGCCAGTAATGTGGTATCATCAGCATAGCAAAGGTTGTTGATGAGTCTTCCACCAATCTTCACACCTCTTTTGTCTTCATACAATCCTGTTTCTCTGATTTGTTCTGTATATAAATTAAACAGGTTGGGGGAAAGTATGCAGCCTTCTTGTACACCTATGCTTTCTTTTAACTATTCTGTTTCTCCTAGTTCCATTCAAACTGTTGCTTCTTGATCAATGTACAGATTGTGCAAGAGAATGATCAGGTGTTCTTATACACCCATGTTTCTTAATGTGGCCTAGAGTTTCTCATTGTTTACACAGACAGTGTAGGGATATGGAAAGTCCAACAGGACAAATTTCAATAGCAAATTTCTTTTATGCAAGTGATCTGGGTATTGTAGGACTGGTATCCTGTGGCCACTATTGTTCCAGTCATGACTACATACAAGAGGACTCACTGCATAGGCCAATGCCATCCACAGACTGTGCTATTGGTCCTACACATTTGCAACAATGTATGAAACTGCATACCATCATCTTCTTTCACCATGGACCTTTGTCTGAAGAATGATCATCTAACAACAATGATTCACTGAAGATGTCATGCCAACCAATCACCATAATGTGACAAGGTTTCATCAAAATGAATTATACACTGTACAGAGGTACTTTGATGGTCTATTTGTGCTTTCTGACTTCCTGGCTGCTCCTAAAAGGCCTAAGACTAAACTCAGGACAGAGTAATACGGCTCCTACAGATCTAAAACTCTGTGTTGTCATATGGCTTGCCCTGACAGCTGTAGCCAGCATCATCTAGTCCAGCTGCCTCCTTTGGACTTTATACTGTTTCAGAGAATGACTCAGACCCAGACATGTTTCCTCCTGGAAAAACTAAGGTACTGGTGCTGGTGGGTGGTTTAAATAAACAGATAGCTCTTTTCTGTATTTCTAAGTGCAGTGCGAGCCTGTGTATTTTGGTTGCTAATTGGTGATTTATGACTTTTACATAAACCATAGGGCTGCATAACTTGCTACCTCATATTTCTAATTTATAAAATATGTTTCTATTTTTTTCTATCCATAAATTCATAATAAAGGGATATGTTTACTAAACTGTCTTAACGTGCGCTCTCCCACTCTCCCACGTTATCGCACGATAAGGCTCCTTATCGCATGATAATGGTGCTTTACCGGGCGATAAGGCGCCTTAGCATGTGTTAACGTGCGCAGCGGCACAAACGAGCGCTGAAGGCGGAGAAAGGCTCCCGGAGGGCAGAGGAAGGCTCCCCAGGGGCGGAGAGAGAGGGTCAATGGGTGGAGAGTGGGAGGGGAGAGGCTCCCCGCACACTAACTCTGTGAAATCCAAGGCTGAAAACTAACGCCAGTGAAACCCTGGCGTTAGAGCTGATTTAAATGGAAAAGAAACTATTTATGTCAGCAATGTACAGCAAAACCAGGGAAACCAACAAAAAAGTGACAAGTGTGATACATGTGCACGTAACAAAAGGACAAATAAACAGTGAAAATGAACAGAAGAAAATGTAAAAAAAAACATAACCAAGCTGGGCAATAGTGATATCAATGGGAAACATCAAAAAACACTCCCAAGAAAGCTCCAAAAAAAAGATATGAATTTTGGAAGGGTCTATGCTCTGTCCCCATACAAAGTAAATGAGCCCACAGTGAAATTGCGCTGAACATGGTTTTCCTCTCCATTGGACAGGTTTCCTATGGTGTGCACATGTTCCACAACAGCAGGGCGGGCATGTCGGAATGGGCAACTGGACAGATGCTGGAAAAGGGGACACAGAGGGCTGCAGGCGGCACATGCTGTGGTGCAGCTGGGCCACAGTATGGACTAGGGTGATGCCTATCTGGCCCATAGGAATGCTGATACAGTAGAGCAGCCAGGCAGCAACTGCTGAGGGCCCATCATGGGCACGAGTGTGCTTCCCACGGTGTCACAGGGGATAGTACCCAGCAGGTACCCCCAATGGCACGGAACATTGGCAGGCGGTGCTGGGGGAAATGTGGACAGCTATGCAGGCACCGCCACCGCCACCGCCGCCACTGCCGTCTGCATACCATGGGGGCGGTACATAGACATGCAGCACAGCCGTGTTTATTAGAGGCAACATGGAACCTAAATGGTGTTTGGCCCTCCAGGACTGCATTTGGGAGACTCTGCTCTAGGTAATGTGCATGTTTATGGTGTCTGTGCTCTGTAGGGTAAAATGTAGGTTTATTGGGCATGTTTCTGTTATCTGCAATAAAGGTTCTGTCTGTATTAGCAGTGGGTAAAATATGGGGACTGGGTTGGCAGGAACCACAGCTGGGACTTGACCCTGTAACTTTCTACTCCTGAACACACTGGCTGTGTTCACTGCATCACCGTGTTGCCACAGAGATAGCGCTTTCCCTGGAGATACCATGACTGTTTGTCAGACAGAGCTTGTCTGTTGCAGTGCACAGCACCCACCTAAACAGGGCTAGGCCATGGTCTGCTCTGGGCAGCTGCCACTGCCCCCTCCACCACCAGTACCCCTCTGCCACCATGCTGACATGCCCTTCTGCTGGTGGTGCTGGTGCTGCGCAGTCTCAGGCCATCCAGTGTGCGGGTAAGTGGCTGCCTATGGTGCGGGTTCTGGGGTAGGGGTGCCTGCATAGCTGTCCACGCTTTCCCCCAGCACCGCCTTCCAATGTTCCATGCCATTGGGGGTACCTGCTGGGTACTATTCCCTGTGACACCGTGAACAGCACATGAGTGGAGGAGTGGCCTAATGGTTAAAGCACTGGCTTGGGACCAAAGAGACCAGAGTTCAAGTCTCACTTGAGCACTCCTTATGGTCTTGGGCAAGTCACTTAATCCTCCACTGCCTACTATGTTTACTAAATCAGGCTAATGGCTAACCCAGGCTATCTACTCCTGGTTCCTATTGAACAACATGGGATCCAGAAATACTTATTGAAGTTGAAATCCAGAACTTCCAGGATAGCGTTCTCTGAAATGCTTCCTGTTCCACGTGCAGGACCCAAAAGGCAGGCAGAGCTCCGGAGTCTCAATGCGTGGATGAGACAATGGTGCAAGGATGAGGATTTTGGATTTGCTAGGAACTGGGGAACATTCTGGGTAAAGGAGGGGCTCTTCCGAAGGGATGGGCTTCACCTTAATAAGGATGGAACCAGACTGCTGGCATTAACCTTTAAAAAGGAGATAGAGAAGCTTTTAAACTAGAAAATAGGGGAAAGCCGACAGTCGCCCAGGAGCGCATAGTTCGGACAAAGGCATCCTTGAAGGATACTACCAAAAGCAGTGAGGTTCCAAAAAAGGGTATAGTAGCCCAAATGCCCTTGAGTAAGGTGCAGACAGAGCATAAAGATTCCAAATTACCCATGCCTACCAATAGCCAGATTAATATTAATAAAATACAGTCTCTAAAATGCTTGTATGCAAATGCTAGAAGTCTAAATAATAAGTTGGGAGAGTTAGAATATATAGCACTAAATGAGAGGTTAGATATGATTGCAATCTCAGAGACATGGTGGAAGGAGGATAACCAGTGGGACACTGCGATACCTGGATACAAACTATATCGTAATGATAGAACTGATCAAATTGGTGGAGGGGTTGCGCTCTATGTTAGAGAGGGCATTGAGTCAGAAAGGATTGAAGTTTTGCAGGGAACAAAATTTGCTGTAGAATATCTATGGATTGAAATTCCATGTATGAAGGGGAAGGTGATGGCAGTGGGAGTGTACTATCGACCGCCTGGCCAGAATGAACAAATGGATGATGAAATGCTCAAAGAAATCAAGGAAGCTAACAAAAGTCACAGCAGAGTAGTAATAATGGGTGATTTCAATTATCCTGGTATCGACTGGGTCAGTGTTACGGCAGGACAAGCTAGGGAGATAAAGTTTCTAGATGAAATAAATGACTGCTTCTTGGAGCAGCTAGTTCATGAACCAACCAGAGGGGAAGCCATACTGGACCTAGTCCTTAGTGGAACGCCAGATCTGGTGCAAGAAATAAGGGTGTTGGGACCACTTGGCAGTAGTGATCATAGCATGATCATGTTTGATTTAATTAGTGGAGGAGGGATAGTAAAGAAATCCACAGTACTACCTTTTAACTTTCAAAAGGGAGACTATGATAAAATGAGGAATATAGTTAAGAAAAAACTAAAAGGAGCGGTTGCAAAGGTTAAACCATCATAAAGAACAAAATTACACAGCATGTAGATAGTCATGGCCTAATGGGAGACAGCCAACATGGCTTTAGACAAGGAAGATCTTGTCTTACTAATCTGATATGTTTTTTTGAAGGTGTGCATAAACAGGTAGACAAAGGTGAGTCGGTTGATATAGTGTATCTGGACTTTCAGAAAGCTTTTGATAAGGTCCCTCATCAGAGACTTTTGGCGAAACTAAAAAGTCATGGGATAGGAGGCAGTGTACTATTGTGGATCGGGAAATGGTTAAAAGATAGAAAGCAGAGGGTAGGGCTAAATGGACAATTTTCCCAATGGAGAAAGGTGAATAGTGGTGTACCCCAGGGATCTGTACTGGGTCCGCTACTTTTTGACATATTCATAAATGTTCTGGAAAAGGGAATAACAAGAGAGGTTATCAAATTTGTAGATGATACAAAACTGTTTAAAGTTGTTAAAACCGAAGAGGATTGTGGAAAACTGCAGGAGGATCTGGATAAATTGGAAGACTGGGCATCCAAATGGCAGATGAAATTTAATGTGGACAAGTGCAAAGTTATGCACCTAGGAAAGAACAACCCACACTATATTTACACAATGCAAGGTTCCACATTGGGAACCACAACCCAGGAAAAAGATTTAGGAGTCATCGTGGATAACATGTTAAAACCCTCTGCCCAGTGTGCAGCGGCAGCCAAGAAAGCAAATAGAATGCTAGGTATCATAAAGAAAGGGATGGAAAATAAAACAAAGGATATTATAATGCCTCTGTATCGTTCCATGGTACGACCGCACCTTGAATATTGTGTGCAGTTCTGGTCACCGTATCTTAAAAAGGACATAGCATTATTAGAAAAAGTACAGAGAAGAGCCACCAAAATGGTGAAGGGGATGGAAGGCTACTCCTATGAAGAGAGGCTACAAATGTTGGGGCTCTTCAACCTGGAAAAGAGACGGCTGAGGGGAGATATGATAGAGGTCTATAAATTAATCAATGGAATGGAGCAGGTAAACGTGGATCAATTGTTTACGCTATCAGAATATAGAAAGACTAGGGGGTATGTTTACTAAACCGCGCAATTGTGTGGGGAGCACTTGAGCGTGTGCTAAGGTACCTTAGCGCACGCTAATAGTGCATTTTTGTGCCCCGCACATGTGTGCATCACACTAACGGACCCGCACAAGTGCGCGGCGCGCTGATGTGCGCTAGGGGCATGGAAAGGCATTCCGAGGGTGGAAGAAGGCTCCGGAGGGGCGGAGGGACGGGGTCAATTGGTGGAGAGAGGGAGGGGAGAGGCTCCCCGCACAGGAGCGGGGCTGAAAATCAACCTAAAAAATACCGTGAGTGAAAACCTCGCGTTAGAGACCATTTAAAGGGAAGAGAAACCATTTCCGTCAGCAATGTACAACAAAACCGGGGAAAACTACAAAACGTGAGCAGTGTGATACATGTGCACAGAACACATTTTCAAATAAAACTTTAAAATGACCACAAGAAAAATTGTAAAAATTATAATTCAGCTGGGCAACAGTGATAGCAATGGGCAACAATAAAAAACACTCCCAGGAAAGCTCCAAAAAAAATAAATGATTTTTGGAAGGGTCTACGCTCTGTAGACCATTTCAAAAATCATTTCATTTTATTGGAGCTTTCCTGGGAGTGCTTTTTAATGTTGCCCAGTGATATCACTGTTGCCCAGCTTGGTTATGGGTGTTTGCCCCTTTTTTAGAGGTCATTTTTGAGGTTTATTTGCACTTTTGTCTCCATACAAGGTAAATGAGCCCACAGTAAAATTGTGCAGAGCTGGGTTTCTGACTCGTCAGGCCAGGTTTCCTATCTCCAGGGACTGCAATATCTCTGTGGCCACACATTATCCAACACATTATCTTTTTTTAATGTACATATTTTGATGCCAGCAAAAACACCCTCAGCGTACTGCACCCATAAGGTGCCTCTGAGGGTGCTTTATAGGGCGCCCTATAGGGCACCTTAGGGTTCCCGTCCATATAAGGTGCACTATACATTATCCTGTGACGCAACTTATAGGGTGCCCTATAGGGGACATTTTAGGGTGCTGTGGCGGACAGTGCAATTTATAATGTGCCCTATGGAGTGCCTTATAGGGTGCCTTATACGGCACCTTCAATTACGGCACGTGAGGGCGTGTTTGCTGGCAGCAATTAATAAAATAAAAATAAAGTGCTGCAGGAAAAAATATGTACAATGCAAAGCTGATGCCACAGCCAGCCTTATGTATTAGGCACCCTGGGGAGAAAACTCATGACCCCTGTATCATCAGTCAGTGCCTTAACCATTGTGCTCCACTGCTGCTCCTCCTTGCCTGTCAGCGCACCTACTTATGCTTTTCATTCCTTAAACTGCACAGTGCTGCCATAAAAAACAGTACTCTGACCTTGCGGTACCTCATACGGCACCCTCTAAAGCGCCCTATAAGCAACATTCTAGGGTGTCTTGGCTGACAGTGCACTTTAAAATGTGCCTTATAGGGCGCCTTATGTTAACTCGCTTTGAGAGTGCGTTTGCTTGTAGTGATAATTAAAATAACATTAAATGACTCCAAAATCAATCTTCCCCATAATACATAATGCCTCAGCCAGTCTTGTTCATTGGACACTGTGGGGTATTGAACCATTGATTTCTGCACCATTGGTCAATGTCTTACCCATTGTGCTGTGGTTCTATTCCTGTGCTTGCACATTAGTGTGCTGCCTTATGCCGGCCAATATTAAAAAGCCTCCTAAATCAACAGCGCACTGCCTTATGCTGCACAATATTAGACTAGCTCCTAAAGTAATGCCGCAGCCAGCTGTCTATATTGAGCACTGTGGGGGATTGAACCCCTGATCTCTGCACTATTGGTCAATGTCTTAACCATTGTGCTGTGGTTCTGCTTTTCTGTGTGCACATCAGCTCGCTGCTTATGCTGCCCAGTATTATAATGTCTCATAAATTAACACCTCAGACTGCTGTCTTCATTGGGCACTGTGGGGGATTGAACCCCTGATGCATGCACCATTGGTATGTGCCTTGACCATTGTGCTGTGGCTCTGCTCTTCTGTGTACACATCAGCGTGCCACTTATGCCTCCCGCGCAGCTATCACATGCGCTAATGTGCGGGGCGCACATGGGTGCCGTGTACCTTAGCGCATATGTAAATTCCAGATTTTATTTTTCAGCCAGACACGCCCACTCCTTATATGGCACCTGCACACTACCGCGGCCCGCACATTAGCGGGGTTTTAGTAAACATGCCCCTAGGGTACATGCAATGAAGCTACAGGGTAAACTATTTAAGACAAATAAGAAAAAATATTTTTTCACTCAACGTGTAATCAAACTCTGGAATTTGTTACCGGAGGATGTAATAAGGGCTGTTAGTGTAGCTGGGTTTAAAAAAGGTTTGGACAAGTTCCTGGAGGAAAGATCCATAAACCACTATTAAAAAGGGACCCAGGATAATCAATGCTTGACCCAGTACAAGCATTGTGAAACCTGTGTCTTTTGGGGATATTGCTAGGTACGTATGACCTAGATTGGCCACTGTTGGAAACAGGATACTGGGCTTGATGGATCTCGGTCTGACCCAGTATGGCATATCTTATGTTCTTATGTTCTTGCCCATGTTGGGCCCTCAGCAGTTGCTGTCTGACTGCTCTACTGTTTCAGCATTCCTATGGGCCAGCTAGGCATCACCCTAGTCCGCACTGTGCCCCAGCTGCACCACAGCATGTGCCGCCTGCAGCCCTCTGTGTCCCCTTTTCCAGCATCTGTCCAGTTGCCCATTCCAACATGCCCGCCCTGCTGTTGTGGAACATGTGCATACCATAGGAAACCTGTCCAATGCAGAGGAAAACCCTGATCAGCGCAATTTCACTGTGGGCTCATTCACCTTGTATGGGGACAGAGCATAGACCCTTCCAAAATTCATATCTTTTTTTTTGGAGCTTTCTTGGGGGTGTTTTTTGATGTTTCCCATTGATATCACTATTGCCCAGCTTGGTTATGGTTTTTTTACATTTTCTTCTGGTCATTTTCACTGTTTCTTTGCCCTTTTGTTCTGTGCACATGTATCACACTTATCACTTGTTTATTGGTTTCCCTGGTTTTGCTGTACATTGCTGACGGAAATGGTTTCTTTTCTCTTTAAATCAGCTCTAACGCCAGGGTTTCACTGGCGTTAGTTTTCAGCCTCGGATTTCACAGCGTTAGTGTGCAGGGAGCCTCTCCCCTCCCACTCTCCGCCCATTGATCCTCTCTCTCCACCCCTGGGGAGCCTTCCTCCGCCCTCCAGGAGCCTTTCTCCGCCTTCAGCGCTCGTTTGCGCCTTAGCGCGCGATAAGGTGCCATTATCACACGATAAGGCGCCTTATCATGCGATAACGTGGGAGAGCGCACGTTAAGATGGTTTAGTAAACATACCCCTTAGACTTGGCTCTCCTCTGTGGTTCATTTGTCAGATATTCTAATAGGACCCAGGGCAAAGGGAAGTAGCAAGTCCCCCCGCTAGACCAATCAAGTATATATTTGTTTTGTAACTAATAATCCCTACAATGTCTCTAAGCCTTTGCATCAGGAGATTTGTTTTTTTTATCCTAACATGCCTTTCAGGGGTGAACCTATTTTAAAGCATTAAGAGGAAGCATGCCTAACAATTTTCTAGCTGGATTTTCAATTGAGAAGTGCCTAGGGGAGAAGCTAGATGGGTTATTTAAGGCTCTTGTGCAAAAGGAAAAGGTTGAGTGGGGAAGAAACCAGTATCTGGTCTTTGCTTATCCTCAAGCAGGGAAAGCAAACCAGTAATTCTCTGGGATCTTGGCACCTAATTTATGCTCTGCCAGGCCTCAATCAGTTGCTCCTTTCTGCCAAGCTAACTTGGAATCCTGGGTATGAGGTTCCAACCAAGGACAAATAAAGGGGAGCAATTGGGAGTGCTGTCTGAGCCTTCCATTATTGAAAAGAATCCAAGAGAAAGTCTGGAGACATTCACCAGGAGACATTCTACCCATCTAGAGACCAGGGTATTACCACTGGCATTGTCAAGAGGGGAAAGGTTCTGTCCAGAGTTAACTCCATAGAAGTCTGTGGAAAGAGGTATCCTCTAATTACCTTGGAAGAGAGAAGGAGATAAGAAGGAAGTAGAGAATGAAGAACTAGCAGAATAAAAGTTCATGAGTTGGATTCGAGAGTGTTTGAAGGTGTGAGAAAGTACCCTTGGCAACAAGGAGGAAAAGCTTACTAAAACCATTAAGAGGAATATCTACCTCGGGAGAGAGAGATTAAGAATTATAAATGTAGCTTGAAATCCGACTACAATGAATATGCTATATCCCAGTTGTTGACCTTGGTTTCATTTAGTAGAGTTTCAGTTGTATCTCCTTGTGTACTATGAAGTTATTTTAGAATATCCCTACCTCATAGAAAAGATGCCTGCTTACCCACTCAAATTTTAGCAGAGCCAGTCCACTGAATGAGTAATCTACAGAGGGCTTTGGAGTTTCCCTTACATCCTCAGAATTCAGAAAAATGCACAAATTTGTTCTGTAACCTCAAGAATCTGCCTCAACAATCAGGGGGTTTGCCAATGACTGGTTGCATGTATATCAAACTCAAATTCCAAAAACTAAGGGGTATGTTTACTAAACCGTCTTAATGTTACCAGCACTAGTTGCAGCGTTAATGTGAAGAATGCCATATAAGGTAGTGGGCATTCCAGAGGGAAGGTTGCAAGAAATCGGAATCGTGCAATAGTGGGCGCCATGTCACGTTAATGCGTGTTAACTCTAAGTTCATGCCAGCACAGTGTTAGAATCTGTAAAGATATAGCCCACTGGTTACTGCAGTGACTGCAGAGACAGAGGTCATGGGTTCAGTCCTGTAGTGGTGTTATGTAAGAAGGCTGTCTGAGGCATTTCCTTTAAATTTAAATCAGTGCTGCCAGCAAAAACACCCTCACAGTGCCGTATCCTAAGGTGCCACATAAGACGCCCAATAAAGCACTCCATAGGGCACATTATAAAGTGCGCTGTCTGCCAAGGCACCTTATAATGTGCCCTATAGGGTGCTTTATAGGACACCCTATAGGGTGCTTATGAGGCACCTTAGGTTACGGTACTGTGAGGGTGTTTTTGCTGGCAGCACTTATCTAAATTAAAAGGAAAAGCCTCAGATAGCCTCATTAAATAACACCACTGTGAGATCAGACCCATGACCTCTACCTCCACAGTCATTGAAGTAACCAGTTGGCTACATCTCTATAGCATCTAACACACCGCTGTCTGGCTACAGAAAGACTGCAGGTCACCACACAAACCTCTGTGGTTACCAGGATAGGGTAAACCTACCCGTACCCATGATGCACTGCACATGCAGATCAGCAGCCTACATCTGATCACAAGATGGGGTATGCACCTCTATAGCACCCCGGCCTGGTAGGGGGAACTGTGTGCTGCTGGCACAGAGCAGCTACAGCCCGTGACAGTGTGCGGTTCCTGTGCTCACCCTAAGGGTGAGTTGGGACACCCAGCACCTGGTCCGCAGCACATGGCATGGCTGAGAGAGGCTGTGCTGCATGTCCCCATCAGTGCCAGTGTGTGATAGGTAGTCTTTGCAGACACACCTAGGATACATTTGTGTCCATCTGTATTTCCCAGTCACATCCAGCCCTTGTGGACTATGATGTACCCAGGATAGTGCATGTTTTATGTGGTTGCTATGGTCACATGTCATAAGAGAAGAGTGGTGTTTGGACCCAAAAGCAGATTATGTAGCACCACCCAAACTGCTCTCTGGGGGACAGGATCGCCCACCAACCCATTTACATTCTACATCTCTACAATGGTGGCAGTAGAGGGGACCATCAACCCCAGTCCTGCTGGGAAATAGGCACCCTACAGGGCAGTCAATGCAGATCTGTATGCATCATATAGGTCACTGGCAGAGAGGCAGTAGGCCTGGAAAAGCTCAGCTGCCCCACCACTATCTGACATTCACTAGCAGAGGGCACATTCAGTCTCCACCCGCTGAACCCTGCAAGGTGTTTCAGCCATACACATTCTAACTGCAGACAGTCTGCTAGCTAGTACATAGTGCATGCTCCTGGAAGAACTGTGTACACCCAAAAATGGGATGAGAGCACATACACCAAATAAGTATGTCAGTGATTGGGCACCATAAAAGAGAACTCATAGCTATTACTTGAGAGAAATAATGTATAGCACTATAGGGGAACTTAGCCATGCCATGGTCACTGCTCATATGCACAAAAATCACCAAAAGTGTCCCCTAAAAAACAATTCAAGGAAAATTTGTTGTCGGGTGCTACTGAAAAAGGAACACACTTTAAACTGTGCCCTCAATTCAGTTGTATCCCTTTTAATCAATTTAAAGTAGAACTTAGTGCTACTTAACTTAGGAATACCAATTCCTTAAGAGGTTCGCTCTATCTTCAGAGAGCTGACATCAAAATAGCAGATTCAAGCAGAATTGTTTGCAACTCGATTTGGTCATCCAATTGCAGATCTCCACAGAATCACACATGACGTGCACGTTTCAGGACTAATGCCCTGTTTCAAGTGCTGTCAGTATGAATTTTTCGCAACTGCTTCAGATGCTGTCGTACAAACTTTCACCAACCGCCTTGTAACCCAATTCTGCTTGAATCTGCTATTTCGATGTCAGCTCTCTGAAGATAGAGCAAACTTCTTAAGGAATTGGTATTCCTGACTAAGTTAAGTAGCACTAAGTTCTACTTTAAATTGATTAAAAGGGATACAACTGAATTGAGGGCACAGTTTAGTGTGTGCCTTTTTCAGTGGCATCCGACAAAAAAATTTCCTTGAATTGTTTTTTAGGGGGCACTTTTGGTGATTTTTGTGCATATGATACTTATTTATCACTAATCTGGGGCTCTTTTTGCTGGTGATGGTCACTGCTCAGTCAGGGTGAGAGTGAACTCTCAGCATGACATGCTGTAGCCACCCTGTCCGTGCAGATGGTGGTCGGGAAGTACAATGTCCCAGCAATTGCCCTATGCCCTGTGCAGATGCATCCTGCCCAGACCGCTGTGTCTGGGCCATACCCACAATACCTTGCTCCTCATTATGCACATTGGCAGGCTAACACTAGAGACAGTGCAAGTATTGGGGCTCAGTAAGGTGTAGGCAGCCACAAAATACTAGGTAGACATGCACACACTCCCACACCTATGTCAACATTGTGAAAAGAGAGAGGTGGTTGGCAGCCCTGGCCGCCACACCAGTACTGGGCACAGTGCAGGCATTGTTATGGTGCTCAATACTGTTAGGGTCACTCTCTGGGGTGGTAAGCACTGTCAGTAACAAAATATGAAACACATTCCACATATATCAAAAGGTTGCTATGATGAATCTCTGTTAACAAATTGTGTTTAATGTAGGATCTGTTATCTGACATTGATCATAGCAGCTTTTTGATATATGTGTAACGTGTTTCCATGTTTATGACGGCATTGCTAAGGTATGCAGTTGCTAGTATTGGTAGATGCTGCTTTGTGCAGGGCCCAACATCCTGACTCTCCATGAGGCTTTGGATAGTGGAGCCTGTGGTTGTGGGTGTTTATGCCCCTGTTGGCCTATGCTCTAGGGCAGAGGTTCCAAACTCCAGTCCTGGTGGGCCCAACATCATTCAGGTTTTCATGCTGATCCTAATGAATATGCATGAGATACATTTGCATACAATGGGGGTGGTGCATACAAATGCATCTCAAGCATATTTCTTGGGGACAGCATGAAATCTGAATGGTGTTTGGACCTCCAGGACTGCAGTTGGGAACCTCTGCTCTAGGGACTGCACATGTCTATGGTGTATGTGCTTTGTAGGGTAAAATATAGGTGTTTATGGCGTGTTTATTTTTTCTGCAATAAAGGTTCCTTCTTTATTACTATGGTTTAGTACTGGGTAAAATATAGGGACATGGTCTGCAGGAGCTACAGCTGGGACTTAAACCTGTGACCTTCTGCCTCTGAACACACTGGCTGTGTGTACTGCACCAAACTGTTGCCACAGATGCAGGTCATTCCCTGGGGATACCATTACTGTTTGTCAGACAGACCTTGTCTTTTGCAGTGCACAGCACCCACCTAAACAGGGCTTGGCCTTGGTCTGCTCTGGGCAGATGCCACTGCCCCCTCCACCACCAGCACCCCTCTGCCACCATGCTGACATGCCATTATGCCAGTGGTGCTGGTGGTGCACAGTCCCAGGCCATCCAGTGTGCTGGTAAGCGGCTGCCTATGGTGCATGATATGGGGTAGGGGTGCCTGCATAGACATACACGCTTCCCACCAGCACTGCCTGCCAATGTTATATGCCCTTTGGGGTACTTGCTGGGTAATGTCCATTGTGGCACTGTGTGACATACACTCGTGGACATGTTTGCCCTTGGTCAGTTGTTGTCTTGCTGGTTTTCCGTTTCTACATTCCTATATGTCTCCTAGGCATCTGCCAATTCCACCCTGTGCCCCAGATGCCCCACTGCATGTCCCGCCTGCAGCCCCCTGTACCCCATTTGCAGCCTCACCATAGTGCCCTTTCGTACATGGGCACTGCTGTTGCTGCACATGTATCACTACTATCACTTTTCTTGGTCTCCCTGGCTTTGCTGTACATTGCTGACTGAAATGGTTTCTCTCTTCTGCAAATGTGCCTCTAATGCGAGGTTTTCACTGGCGTTAATTTTCAGACCTTGATTTCACAGCATTAGTGTGCCTGGAGCCTCTCCCCGTCCACTCTCTGCCCATTGACCCCTTATCTCCGCCCTCTGGGGAGCCTTACTCCACCCTCTGTGCGCCTTAACACCGCCGGAGATGTTATTGCACGATAAGTGACGTTATCATGTGGCAATCGCACGATAACGTCACTTATTGCGTGATAATGTCGCCGCTGCAATGTTAGCGCTGTTTAGTAAGCATACCCCTAAGTTTTGTTATAGCAAAATTCTGTTAAGTGATTTGGCATATAATAAGAGATTGGTGTATTAGGATCACATACTGTATTTTTAAAAACAACACGTGGGTTTAAGTGTGCTTTATGTGAGAGGAACAGAAAACTTTTAATATAAAGTAGAGAAAAACCTATGAAAAAGAACATTTCAAAGTGTAAATTTGACAAAATAGCATAAAAATGCTTGCATCCAAACTCTTCATTTTCTTTTTTATTTTTCTAGCTTAGCTAGCAATATGGTTAATTTTGGAGAATGGAAACACAAGACTGTGATGTTTTAAAAATTATTTATGAATGTTTCAATTACATGTTCAAGAACAATTCTTATAGGAAAACAGAAGGTACTTCCGATCAGGATAAACACTTAAGCCAATATCCAAGTTATCACCACAGCAAAATTCAGCCTTCTATAAGAAAGAAGGAAAGGAAAGAAGGCATTATATAATAATGACTACTACACCCTGAAAATTCCAGTTCACAAATAACAAGAGAAGGAACAAGTCATAATAAAAGAAGGAAAATAAGTAAAGTATCAGAAAGGAAAACACTGGCATCACGAGAGACTGCAGTGACTTCTGGGCAGTATAATCCCTTTTAGCCTGAAGATACTGCACGTATGGGAGCGGAAGTTGTGGTGGCAGTTGAAGGTTTATTACTAAGGAAGAGGTATAACTATTTTATTTTTATTTATTTAGTACATATTTGTATACCGCTGCTTCCAGCGATCAGTAGCGGTTTGATTACATGTATGAATTTGTCAATCATGACAGGAATTTTTGCGGTATACACACATTGGTTTGAAGGGAGAAGCACAGCACACGGTGAAGGACTTACAGAGAGTAATCGGAATATACATATGCACATATTTACATATTTACATAACTACAACAATGCTTCATTGGGAGGAAACTTTTTACTATGCATAATTAAAAAAAAAAATACTTCCTATTGTGGTATCTTACAAGACACAAGGATATCTAAGAAAAAAAACATGGTACCAACTTGCAATACTCTAAGCTGAAGTGACTGAAACTGCTGTCTCATTTTCTATGTAGTTTCAGCAATATTTTGAAAAATGTATGGGCCCAACATTCAGCAGTGGCGGCCAGCCGATCTAATGTGGCCATCTGCCACCGTTGAACTTTAAAACTGGATATTCAATGCAGGGGTCATATCCGGTCCTGGAATTGAATATCCAGGTTATTTGGATTGGCAAGAACCACCCACAGCCCACCCAGACTTCACCCCTGGACCGCCCCATCTAACTTTCTCACACAGCCGGAAGGAAAGTTAGTCGGGGTAGGCAAGGGCATGAATAGCGGGGATGGATGTCCCGTCGGGCCATCCATCCCCGCTATTCATGGCTCAGAATAACCCTCTTAGCATCCAATTTCTATCTTGCTCAAATAGCAATGCTACTAGCATAGTAGTCAAAGTCATTTGAGAGTTCACGGAGGCGTCCAGAAAACTGCCAAAACCCATATCTTCTCTATCGGCTAATGTTTCCAAAGAATCGCGAGATACACCTTGTCTTATATCTTTCTTAGGTGGTCTCTCTTCTTTCTTAGGTTGAAGTAAATAGTAGACGAGTGACACTGATAAAATAATCTCCAGAATTCTTAAAACTTTCATTAAATATGTTCTAAACTTTTCCTTTGGGGTCACTTTATTAACTTTGTGAACATTTATGTGTCTTAAGTAGTGTTCCTAATAAGATTTTCCAAATTCTCAATTTTATTATGCAATAAGGTATTATTTTTAATTAAGGCAGCTTCATACTGTATTACAGAATCCACTTTTATTCCCATTGTTTCTAATCTGTTGCCAAGTTTTCTGTTTTGCAGAAAAGCTTTATGAGTGGAGGAGTAGCCTAGTAGTTAACACAGCAGCCTATTCCTCAAAAGACCAGGGTTTGATTCCCAGTGGCACATCCTGAGCAAGTCACTTAACCCTTCATTGCCTGGAAAGCAAATTCTAATCATGCAGTGCCAAGAAAACCCAGAAGTCAGCATTGACTTAATGGTACAAAGCTAAAAACATATTTTTAATTAAGGCAGCTTCATGCTACATTACAGAATCCACTTTTATTCCCATTGTTTCTAATTTGTTGCCAAGTTTTCTGTTCTTGTAGAAAAACTTTGCCAGCCAAAGTATATAACTGAGAGTTATATTGGGTAAGCTGACCACCAAGCAAACCCTCAGTCACATTCCATATACTGTAGCTACAAGAGAGATCACTTTGGATGCTGCAAATTGAATTCCACTGGACTGCCACTTTCTTAATCTCCTATAATTGGATCTCCAGATACCAGGAACCAGTTTCTTTAGAAAAAAATGTCATCCTCCTGCTGTAATCACAATATATTAGCATGCTTCCAGTAACTTAAATTCCATAATGCCATGACCCTTCATCCAGTGCACTTACTGATCTTCCCATGGCTCGGTTACATGATCGTTGCCCCTATTTTGGGCTCAGGGAGATCTCAGTGATCAAGGGAGATGCCAACCCTCCTTGCTCAGATGGTGCTTCCAGAAGCCTTGCTCTAGAAACATTAGCAATCTCATCAGCTGTATGCTGACTTCTTGGAAAATTCTCTGGACATTGTTACCAAAAGAACAACTCTCATCATATGCTTTGCTCTTGAGATAGATCAACAGAATGTTTTGAAGTTTGTGACATAGTGGGTCCTTCTAGCCCATTTAATGAAGCTAAAAAGCCAGGAACAAAAGTAGAGCTGAGCTGTAAACAGAAGCACATGGCTCCTGGTTACCGTGGGAACCAGGCACAGAGGCAAGAGAAACGCCAGTGCTGTCATTCAAGGGGTGAATCACAAGGTAATGCAGGACACCTGTTAGGGGGTAGAGTTGAGCACGGCCCAAGAATTCACCCTATTAAAGAAACTGCAGTGGAGCTTATGGAGGTAGGCAGAGAAGGAAGTAATGAAGAGCTGGCTGAAGAAGCAGGAAGTGAGGCATATGAGCTGGAGAGAGAAGCTATTGAGAGCTACACTGAAGACAGCTATGCCCAGAGTAAGCCAGAGTCTCTATGGAAAGGAGAGACAGATTCCTTCTTGAGGAGAAAGAAAGAAACCCCGAGGACAGGATATAACAAGGGCAAAGGAGATTGTCTGCAATATCCTGGGGAGCACGGGAGAGACAGAAAGCCTAGGAGGCAAGTGAAATGCTATGAGCAGGGCTTAGGTTGGGAACCTACAGCTATTCAAAAGCACCAGAGAAAACCTCCACCCGTAAGGCTGAAAGGTAAGCCAAAAGGCTTGAATATACTTAATTACAGTGACTGTTTGTATCCAGAAGGGTGGTGCTGGGAAAAGAATACTGGGCCTGATAGTCTGTGTGAAAGCCAGTATTTGACCCAAGCATATCGTGTAAAGCCTGGAGCAGTAAGAAAGGGCCTGGCACCAGCAGTGCCGGTTCAAACATTTCCTTATGACCAGGAGGAATTGATGGACTGTGAACCAGAGTGTATTGATACTGGAGAAGATATAGATATAATGGACTGTACATTATCTCTGGCCAATGGAATAGTTTTATTGCGTTGAAAGCCTGTTTGAAAAGAGAGTACAGCACAGATAGCACGTGGAAACAAAGAGCTGTGAGGAAACAGCGTGGTTTTGTTTGAATGTTTGTTTTCACCTTGGTTAATGCTGAAGAAAGCCTTTTTCTGTTAAGGAATTTTTGTTTGTCCAAATACCAGTAAATACCTGGATTGTGTCTTCTGTTCATGGTAAAATCCACCCCGGGAGGGGAAATAAAATCCTTTGGTTGCTTAACCACTTTTTCCACAACTGCTCCTTATTGATTTGGTGCAAAGACTACATTTCCCAAGGGGCATTGCTCCAGGATCTGAGAAATAGCTATTTCAATAGGGAAAAACCCATTCCCTTAACCTCTACTCGTGGGTTTAAGGAGAGCTGGTGACAAGTTACAGTTTTGCCATATGCAGGAGTTATTTTTGGGCACTAAGATACAAATATTTCCTGATTTCTCGAGGGCTACCCAAAAGAGGTGCAAAGATTTTTTGGTTCTTAATCCAAAGGGTATGTTTACTAAACTGCGGTAACGTAGCGGTGGCTACATTAACACGCATTAGGTAACGTTAATGTACACTATGTAATGTTAACACGTGCTAACATTATGTTAACACACGCTAACATTACCTAACGCACGTTAGCATTCCCGGCCGCGGTGAACACTGCAGAGGGCGGAGAGAGGGCAGAGAGGAGGGGTCAATGGGCGGGGAGTGGGTGGGGAGAGGCTCCCGCGACACCAATGCGGGGAACTAAAGGAATGGAAACTACTGCGAGTGAAAACCTGGCGTTAGATGCACATTTGCAGGAGAGAGAAACCATTTCAGTGTCAGCAATGTACAGCCTAGGCAGGGAGCCTGAGAAAGGTGATAGTAGTGCTCCATCTACAGCAACAGTATAGTGGCCAAGTATGAAAGGCCACTATGGTGATGGTGCAAATGGGGCATAGGGGGGCTTCAGGCGGGACATGCAGTGGGGGAAGCTGGGGCAAAGGGTGAACTAGGCCGTTGCCCAGGTGGCACATAGGAACATAGAAACTGCAAATCAGCAGGACAGCAGCTGACCAGGGCCAAACATGCCCTGTAGTCCGTGTTCCACAGTGTCCCATCCAGGGGACATTACCCAGCAAGTATCCCAAACGTCACACAGGCACCACTATGCCTGTAATAGGGCAAGCAGTGCACATCTGTGGACCACACTAACAAGGGTCCATAGACCACACCCCAGATGGGTCCCAAACAGTTTGTAGACCCAGCTAAAAGAACACACTTTACTGCAAGCCCCTAGTAAGGCATTGCAGGGTGTGCCCATACATTGTCAGAAACATATATGCACCCAGTAGGCCAAACTGGGTATACCGTACCTGAGGTGCATACCCTAGCCTGTCCACAGTCAGCGGTAACAACACACTCCACCCACATCTACCCGGTCCACTCTAGCCAACAGTTGCTAGAGCACCAGCCTGACATCCCCCCAGCCATCATTCCCCCATATGCAAGGGGCATAACATTGGTAGGCAGTGATGGGGGGGATGTGTGGATGTCCATGTATGCCTCACCACCCCTGACCCCACACCCTAGGCACATACCTAAATGCACAGTGGATGGCCTGGGACCACACATGACCAGCACCGACAGCATATGGTCATGTCGGCATGGTGGGGGGAGGAGGTGTTTGTGCTGGAGGGAGCAGTGCCTGCAGTGGACCTAGACCATGCCCTGTACCAGTACATGGTGTGCAGTGCAACAGAAAAGGTCTGCCTGAGGAAAGTAAGGGTAGCCCCAGGGACCACTACTGCTTTGTGACAATAGTTTGGTGCAATACACACAGCCAGTGTGACCAGAAGCAGAGGGTCACAGGTTCAAGTCCCAGATGTGGATCCTACAGAGCATCTCCCCACATTTTATCCTACAATGCAGATACAACATTAACATATGCAAACCCCAAATCCACGTCAAACAGGGGTCAAAACACCCACTCACACAGGTTCCACTATCCAAAGCTTCATGGAGAGTCAGGCTGTTGGCCCCAGCATGGAACTGCAGTTATCAGCAGAACACTACTACTACCCCCTGCACAGTTTAGCAATGTCTGCACTGTGCTCAGGATCAGTGTGGCAAGCAGTATTTCCAACAACCCCTACCATTGCACAATGCTGCAATAGGATAGAGAGAGAGAGAAAATGAATGCCTATCAATTGTTTTGTGGCTGCCTACATTGCTCTCAAGTGGAGGAGTAGCCTAGTGATTATAGCAACTGCCTAGTACCCAGAAGGTCAAGGGTTTGATTCCCACTGGCCCTCCTTGTGACCTTGGGCAGGTCACTTTACCCTCCATTGCCTCAGAAGAAAAGGCTGGCAATTTACTTCTGGTGATACATTGCCAAGAAAACCCAGAGGTAGCTGGTGTTGCTATGCATCAACACTGACTCAATGGCACTAAACAATGTCCCAGTGTTAGCCTGCAAATGTGCATGAGGAGGAGGAGGAGCAAGGTATTATGGGTTTGGCAGGATGCATCTGCACAAGGTGTAGGGCAATGGCTGGGACACTTTAGTGCCTGATGACCACCTGCATGGACAGGGTGGCCACAGCATGACATGCTGTGAGGTTGCTCTCACCCTGACTGAGCAGTGACCATGGCATGTCTATGCTCCCACATAGTGCTCAACATATTTGTCTCCAATTATACCTTTGTATTTCCCAGTTCTATGGCCCAATCACTGAGATACCCACTTGGTGTCTATACTGTTCATCTCATCTCTGGGTGCACAGGGTTCACCTGTGAGCATGCACTGTGAACTGTCTGCAGTTAGTCTGTGTATGGTTGGAACACCTTGTTGGGTGCTGCAGGTGCAGTCTGACTGTGCTATCTGCTGGTGAATGGCAGACTGTGGTGTGGGGCAATTGAGGTATCCCCGGCTTACCCCAAGCATTACTGCTGGTCTGCCTCTGCCACAGTCACAGGTATGGCCATGGCCGACCAGCCCTGGAGGGCTGTCTTCTGTCAGCAGGACTGCGGGTTGCATGTCCTACAGCCAGGGCTCAGGTACCTGTCCCTCCACTCCTCACCTACAAAATGGGTGATTGGGGTATATAGTGTATACCACTTTGACCCATAGAGTCAGTGCTATATCCACCTCATGTGAGTCTAATAACAGGTGCCCATGGCAGCCAGACCTTAACACTGGGTATGCACTAATCTGGGTGGTGTCTGGCCCCACAGGGCCACATGTGACGGCAGAACACAGATGGGCAGAGAAGTACTTTTGGTTGCACTGCTAGGAACACCTGCCACACACTGGCAGTGCTGGGGATGTGCAGCAGGACCTATCTCTAGCACCACATGTACTGTGGACCTAGTGCTTGGGCGCCCATCCTAACCCTCAGGGTGAACACAGAACCTGCACAATGGCATGGTCTGTAGCTACTCTGTGCCAGTATCTTGCACTGTCAGTCCATCTTACCATGCTGCAGTACCAGAGAGGTGCAGACCCCATCTGGTTATCAGCTGTAGACTGCTGTTCCGCATGGGCATTTCATCATGGGTGCTGGTAGGGTTACACTATCCAGGCACACAGAGCAGACGGTCTGTGCGGTGACCTGCAGTCCTTCTGTACCCAGCCATTGCTGTGCAACAAGCCGTAGATGTATAGCCTACTGGTTAGTACAATGACGTTCTAAACAGTGGTCATGGGTTTAATTCCTCATTGTTCTCTCTCTTCATGCCTGTCCAACTCAGATATTTTGCATGCCTATAACAGTCATATCTTTGCAGATCCATGCTGCCAGCCCATATTACCCTCACCACTGTTGCCAACAATCCTTCAGTCCATCTTTCTGTGTCTGTCAGCTGTGTAGAGTCCTGTCTTCCTGTGCAGGCTGCCACCCCAAGTCCTGCGCTGGTACCCTTTCCTGCATTGCACCTCTTGATGCTTGCCTCGCCTGTGCCTGATCTGCATGGCACCACCACTCCTCTGACCACCCATCATTGTAACTATACTGCCACCTCTGCCACGTATTCCCATCATCTACCACCAACTGTCTTTCCAGTACTTTACATTTCCAACCCCCTGTGCTGTGGTACAGTTGCCTCCACCATGTTTGTCAACAGTACTGGCAGACACATGGGATCCCGCAGATATGGCAGGTCCAGCAGCTCCCAGCTCTCCCTCCTTCACTCACCTGTTAAGTAACAATAAGGCACCTTACTTACAAGGTGCCTTATAGGTAAGGTGCCTTATAAGGCACCTTGTAACGTGCATTAGTCTAAGGCGCCTTGTAATGTGCATTAGCTGATACGGCTTGCCGTAATGATGAACCGCCCATGCCTTTAGATGGGCATCTCTACCAGTACCGCGGAACCTAACGCAGGTGACATTACTGCAGTTTAGTAAACATACCCCCAAGAGTCCTTGCTCTGAGAGCCACATTTCTGTTAAAATTTTCTTGTAGGTGTTTTGTTTTCTTTGATGGAAAAAAGATTTCTGCTCTGTTATTCCAAGGAGCTCCTTAGTTTCCCAATGGGTGGAGAAGGAACCTCTGTTAGCTAAATTGTGTTCCCTTAAGCTGGCTGTGCAGTATCTAGATTCCTTTTAGTAATTGTGTTATTTCTTATAGTTTTCCTTTATTGCCTGTATTCTCTTTTGGAGAGATATCATTTGTAAAGTGTGTACATATTAAAAAAGAAAGAAAAAAAATAAATGAATCTGAAAGACTGAGTAACTACAAGGGGGAGGGGGAGGGGTGAGGAGAGGGTTTAGGAGCAAGGGGGGAGCGACTGCAAGGGGGAAGTGAAATGAGGTATAGATGAACAAAAGAATGAGTGGGTGCAAGCAGAAGGAGTACAAGGGGGAAAGGAAGAGAAAGAGAGAGAAGAAAGGGTAAATTCAAGAAGGAAGAGAGCACATAGAAACATGATGGTAGAAAAAGACCATATTGCCTATCTAGTCTGCCCTTCCATATCAACTACTATAGTCCCTTCTTTTTTTCTTTAGAGATCTCTTTTCTCCAATGCTTTCTTGAATCCAGATTCTGTCTTTGTCTCTACTATCTCCACTAGAAGACTGCTCCATGAATCTACCATTCTTTCCGTAAAGAAATATTTTGGCATATTACTCCTGAGTCTATCCCCTTTCGCCGTCATCCTATGCCCCCTTGTTGCAGAGCTTTCTTGAAATATCTCTATCATATCTCCTCTATCCTGCCTTTCCTCCAAAGTATAAATACTGAGATCTTTAAGTCTGTCCCCATACAGTATGCCTTAAGATGAAGTCCACTGAATATTTTGGTAGATCCCTCTGTACCAACTCCATCCTGTTTATTCCTTTTGAAGGTTTGGTCTCCAGAATTGCACATGATAATCCAAATGAGGTCTCACCAAAGACTTAAAGTATACAGAGGCACTATCATCTCCTTTTTTCTGCTTGCCATTCCTCTCCCTATGCACCCAAGCATCTTTCTGACTTTCATGGTCACCTTTTCTACTGTGTAGCCACTTTAAGATCATCAGAAACAATCACATCCAGGTCCCACTCTTATTATGTGGACAGAAGTACTTATACTGTACTGTTCCACTCTTTTGGATTTTTGCAGCCCAAATGTATGAACTTGCATTTTTTAGCATTAAATCTTAGCTATTTTCTCGACCAGTCTTCAAACTCAGCTAGATTTCTCCTCATGTTATCTACTCTTTCCTGGGTGTCTACTCCACTGCAGATTTTAGTATAATCTGCAAAGAAGCAAACTTTACCCAACAGCCCTCCCTCAATATCACTAACAAAAATGTTAAAAAAGAATTGGACCAAGGATAGATCCCTGCAGCACACCACCGGTAACATCCTTCTCAGTGTGAGTTCCATTTACCTCCATGCTTTGTCATCTCCCACTCATCCAATTTCTAACCCATTCAGTCACTTTAGGGTCCATCCTTAGGGAGCTCAATCTATTTATAAGTCACCTGTGAGGAATGGTGTCAAATCTAAGTGCAGTCCATCTAGGGCTCTCCCTTGGTCCAACTCTCTGGTCACCCAGTCAAAGAAATTAATCAGATTTGTCTGACAAGACCTGCTTCTAGTAAGCCCATGCTGCCTTGGATCCTGCAATCCATTGGACTCCAGAAACCTCACTATATTCTGTTTTAGAAGCATTTCCATTAATTTGCTGACCACAGAGACTAACTGAACTGTAGTTCTCAACTTCACCCTCTACATGAAGGGAGGTAGGAAGTATGAGAGAGGAATTATAGGGGAAATAGTAGAAGGGTATAAGTTTGAGGAGTGAATGAAAGAGGGAAGATGATGGAATGTCTATATACCTACAGCAGGAATCACATGCCCAATATACATTCACCCCATACATTCCACTGGGGCCAGGCCTATGATTGAGTCACTAGGTTTTTCAACCTTGGACCTACCTTTCTGCTCTGCTTTCAGCAACTTCTTCATCCCTTTGCATCCCCCATGGACTGACCTGCACCTCATTGTCTGTTCTTGATCTCTAGTGACAATACGAATACCATGGTGGATGAATGGTGTTTGTCTGTGTCAACTGTGGCTGAATATCCAGGGGGAAGGAAAACTTCTGTGAGGTGTAAAGTCCCCATGGAATAAGTATGACCTTCAGAATCAAAAGAGATTACTACTTGGGCTGGAGAGAAAGTGGCACCACACCGGAGGATTGGCTCAGCATAATGATTATTGGAAAGTATTAGCAGAAACTGCCGAACTGTCAGCATCTCGTTGCAATATTTCTCTTACTTGGGCAGCTGAATACTTTTGTTTTGACATCATAAACAATAACCTAAAATAAATAAACAAAGATAAAGTTGAATAAAACGCAAAGCAGTTTTACTATAGGTGTGCAATAATCGTGATGAACAACCTGAAAGCCTTTAGATTTCATCGGAAATAATGAGAGAACGTATGATGTCAATTACAGGAAATGTGTAATTTTCATAAAATAAGAGTACAAAAAATAAATGGTACATAATTAATGATAAATACCTTTGTCAGATCAAAAAATTCACAAAACTGCAAATTGTATCACGATCCAAACCGGACGTAAGAAACTGGGGTCAAAAATGACCCCACTGGTACTTTGTGCTGCAATTCATCACTAGCGTCACCTAGCAGATGAAAATTATTCCTCTCATGGTGCAATATAAAGAGAATATTGACATGTGAAAAGTCATAAAAAGATTGCATTCTTGAACAACTAGTTTCCGAGATACGTGTTGTGAAACTTGCAATGGGGTCACTTCTGACCCCATCGGTAGCCCCAGGGTTAAAGTACCAGCAGTAAGTAGCAATGATTTTTCATTGCATCCTGAAATGTTTGCTCAGTATTTAGATATAAAGATGGAAGTGCAGAGATTGGATAGAAGCACTGCCTATCCAGGTCCTTCTGAAACCCCCATAATTCAGGGGGGGGGGATTTATGTTTGTTCAAGTAGATGAAATAATTGATATGATAATGTGTTTAAATATGACTATATCCCACTTTGATTCATGAGCTTCAAATTCGTTAAAAGCTATATAAATGGAAGATAGGCAGGATTTGCTTATGATAGTCACTCCAGCAAGGAACACTGCCTAAAAGGCTCTAAAGAGTGAGAGTGCACTCTTTCCTAAAGTATGTGACATTAGATGGCCAGAGACCTAGTTCATATTGTCCCATTTCAAGTTTACGCTTTTTTTCTAAGTTAATAGAACATATTGGGGTATGTTTACTAAACCTTCTTAACGTGTACGGCGCGCATGAGCGCGCGCTAAGGTACCTTAGCGCGTGCTAATGATGCTTTACGGGGCAAAAATGCGCTTTAGTGCGCGCTCATGCGCGCAGCGGCGCAAACGAGCGCTGAAGGTGTGGAAAGGCTCCCGGAGGGCGGAGGAAGGCTCCCCAGGGGCGGAGAGAAGGGGTCAATGGGTGGAGAGTGGGAGGGGAGAGGCTCCTCGCACACTAATGATGTGAAATTCGAGGCCAAAAATACCGCAAGTGAAAACCTCGCGTTAGAGCTGATTTAAAGGGAAAAGAAACCATTTCTGTCAGCAATGTACAGCAAAACCATGGAAACCTACAAAAAAGTGATAAGTGTGATACATGTGCACGGAACAAAAGTGCAAATAAACCTTGAAAATGACCCCAACAAATTAGAAAAAAATCATAATCAAGCTGGGCAATAGTGATAGTAATGGAAAACATCAAAAAACACTCCCAAGAAAGCCCCAAAAAATAAATATGAATTTTGGAAGGGTCTACGCTCTGTCCCCATGCAAGGTGAATGATCCCACAGTGAAATAGCACTGATCAGGGTTTCCCTCTCCATTGGACAGGTTACATATTGCATGCACATGTTCCACAACAGCAGGGCGGGCATGTCGGAATGGGCAACTGGACAGATGGTGGGAAAGTGGATACAGAGGGCTGCAGGCGGCACATGCTGTGGTGCAGCTGGGGCACAGTGCGGACTAGGAAGATGCCTAGGTGGCACTTAGGAATGCTGAAACTGAACAGCAGCCAGACAGCAACTGATGAGGGCACAACATGGGCACGAGAGTGTTTATCACAGTGTCACAGGGGATAGTACCCAGCAGGTACTCCCAAGGGCACAGAACATTGGCAGGCGGTGTTGGGGGGAAGCGTGGACACCTATACGGGCACACCTACCCCAGAACACGCACCATAGGCAGCCGCCTACCTGCACACTGGATGGCTTGAGACTGCACACCACCAGCACCACCAGCAGAAGGGCATGTCAGCATGGTGGCAGAGGGGTACTGGTGGTGGAGGGGGGCAGTGGCAGCTGCCCAGAGCAGACCATGGCCTAGCCCTGTGTAGGTGGGTGCCATGCACTGCAACAGACAGGCCCTGCCGGACAAACAGTCATGGTATCACCAGGGAATGCACTGTCTCTGTGGCAACATGGTAGTGCAGTGCACACAACCAGTGTGTTTGGAGACAGAAGGTCACAGGTTCAAGTCCCAGCTATGGTGCCTGCCAACCCAGTCCCCATATTTTACCCACTACTACAACGTGCTAATACAGACATAACGTTTAATGCAGATGACGTAAACATGCCCAAAACACCTACATTTTACCCTACAGAGCAAAGACACCATAAACAGGCGCATTACCTAGAGCAGAGTCTCCAAAATGCAGTCCTGGAGGGCCAAACACCATTCAGGTTCCATGCTGCCTCTAATAAAGATGCCTGTGCTGCATATCTATGCACCACCCCCATGGTATTCAGATGTGTCTCATGCATATTCATGAGGGACAGCGAGGCCCCTCATCTCAGCCAGGATCCCCTCCACCGCCAGCACCTGACATGCCTCATGCCACTGCCGGCGCTGCTCCCGCAGCACCGCATGCAATACGTGCTGTACGCCTGTGGGGGAGAGAAGTTGTGTGCCGTGAGACATGTGTTTTGCCAGTCACCTGTACACATGCAACATCATATGCACACAGTAGGACACTCATCCTGTGAATTGCCATGCGCCACCTCAGAGTGCGCTCGCATCTCCCTGATCACCTCCGCAGGGCAGACTGTGTGTCCCATTTGGCATGCTCCGGTGCAGCAGGCTCCATCACCCCAGTGGCTGCAGTGGCAGGTGGCATACTGCCTTCAGCTGGCCCATGGCTCGGCCCGCCGTCACCCTCCAGAGGTGGTTCTTGACCCCCCACCTCTGCCTGTGCCACAGCTGTTCCTCCTGGCGGCCCCGCCTCTGGCCCCAAATCATCAAGAGGCCACGGCCCAGAGTCTGGGTGCTCCGCCCCCTCCTCCACCTCCTCAATGGCATGTACGTCACCTGTGGGGTAACAGGGTACACAGCTCAGTTGGGGGCATGGCTGCCTGCCTGCCCTTGTCACACCCTGTATCTATGGCTTGTGTAGGACGCAGGGCAACCTGGTCAGTGTGCGGGTACCCGGGCTGCGTACGTGTGGCACTGGACATTACCAGTGTAGGGATCTGTGTGGTACCGTCCCATGTCAATGTCCCAGGTGTCTGCAGCGGATCACCGGTGCCTGCATGTGCATGAGATTGGGAGCACCCCAAATGGCCAGGTGTGACTGTTGGGGTGGGGCTGCGGTGTTGTGCCGGTGCAGCCAGGGTCAGGTGTGCCCTGTGGTGGCGGGGATATGCATGCATGGGTGAAAGGTCTGGGGTGGGATGGGCCTGTGGCAGTGTGACTGGTGGTGGGCTGTGGGTGGCTGTGAGTAGCAGGCACATGTGTGGGTTTGAGCTGCACGGGTCTGTGTTGGGGCCCCTATGCCCCCCACGGTGCTGTCCCTTGTATATTGGTGCCTCCTGTGTCTGAAATCCCATGCCACCATGGCCATTCCCTCCCCCCCCCAGTGCACACAGCCACCCACCCCATGCCACTGCATCGCCACCTGTGTCCCTGCACCCAGCGCCTATGGCACACATGGGTTCGGTGCACCTCTGTCTCCCCCGCATACCGACCCATGTGGCCTTGCTGTCCTTGCCATCCCTGCACTGTGTTCCCACAACACACTGTCACCCAACACTGCTACCACGGGCCTGTCACCCCCCACCCCTGTACCCTTACACTGCGCCGTGCCGACCCCCGTTCAATGTTGCCACATCTACCTCCATTCTGGCCCCTGCACCTTCAGCTACACCTGTGCTGACCCACTCACTGCCTCTTTGTTGGTGCCCTCCACTCGATCTATGGCAGCCATGCCCTGCTTCTGCTGTTCTGACCCCTCTCTTCCCGCCCCCCGCCTCCCCTGAACCCTCTCCCAGCAGGGGCTGTCACCCCCGGCACCTGCCCCCATGGATCGCTGTCACTCCCTGGGGGGTATCGGCATGCAACGCATCTGATGCATGTCCATGGCCCCCACCCACCCCACGACCCAAGCACTTTCTGGTGCCATGTGGTGTGCATGCCCTGCCCCCCTGCCTCAGCTTCCAGACATGATCCCCCCATCTCTGCTGGCCAGACCTGGTGTGCGCTGCATGGCACCTGCCGATCCCCTGATGGGTCCGCACCTGGATCTGTGCACTGTCCTGGGGTCCCTGTGTTCACCCACATGCCTCATTCCTCTGGCTGGGGTGATGCTGTTGGGCCCGGCACCCCTCCCCCCCACATACCAGACTGGACCCCCTTCTGACCAGGTCCCGGCACCTCCACCATTGGCTGGTCTGTCGAACCATGGACCCCCTCCACCCCCTCCTCTGCTGGCTGGCAACGTCTGGGTACATCCTTGTGTCCATGTTCTCAGTTGGGTGTATGGCTCTGTACTATCCTCAGTGGCCCCCCACCCTATGCCACGCTTCCTCTGTATGTGTACCTGTTGTTGCACCCCCACTGCTATGCCGTCCCCAGGGGTTGTACCCCATGGCTCTGTTCATGGTCTGCTCGTTTCACCCTGTTTACACAGTCCCTCGTTGCACTACACATGCCCATGTGTGCAGTGGCGGTCTGTGCACCTCGCAGGACTATTCTTGGCACAGGGCCATGCATGGCAGGTGGCAGTGCACTGTCCATGCCCATTTATGCAGTTCCGAGGGCTGGCAGCCTGTGGATGGGTCACTGGGGTCACTGGACCTTGCTGTGTGCCTTTGCAGGGCCCTGCTGGGATTGGCAGGTGCCCTGGGATGGCAATGCACGTTGTACTGTGTTGTGTGAGGGCCACCTGGTGTGGTGCTGAGGACATGGCATGGGTGTGTGTGTGTGTGGGATGGTGACCCCCATTGGGCCAGGTATCGGCCTTCTGCATGTGTGGGGTCTGTGGGTGTTGGCTTACACAGTGCATGGCTGACAGGGAGTTGTGGTCCAGGGGCAGTGTGGGGATGGTGCACCTGGTGTGGTTTACACCATATGTTGCATGCGACTGGCTGAGGACATGCGTCTCTATGGGACCCCTGACATGGCCCCCCCCTCCCCTCTGCATCCATCCCTGCACTCACTTGTTTATTGTCTGTCACTGGTACACCTCTCTCCATCTTACCTGCACGTGGGTGCACTGTATCCAGTGCAGGGGGCAGGCCATGTATGTACATGGGCCCGAGTCTGTCTGCCAGGCACTGTTCCAAGCTGGTCAGGGTAGCCCCCTGTGCTGGACCCCCACCAGTGCCCTGTGCATTGTGCCTCTCCCGTGAGAGTTGGGCATGGATGTTTCGCGTAATGTCACAGTAGCGCTTGCGGAGGCTCTCTATGTCGTGGTGTGGGCCCCCTGCTGCCGTCACCTCTGCCTGGACCTCTGCCCATGCCCTTGTGTGCATGCCAATGGTGGTGGTTGAGCTCAACTGGTCGAAGATCAGCTCGAACCTCATGTCCTCATGTTGCATTGTGTCACTGTTTTTGATGCCATGTGTGCATTAAAGGTGTTTATTTACATGACTACCTGACGTCTGGTCTTTCTCAGCACATCACATGCTGTTCTAGGGACATCTACACTGCTGTATGACCCACTGATACCCACACATTAGGTCTACACATCTGAGGGGTGGTGCTGGGCCATTGGGACATGACATCATTGGCATGTTTGTGCATTTGCCTGTGCACTGCATATGCACTTCACTGTGTGGCATGACATTACATCTCTGTATCTTCCCTTCAGACCTTCTTGCCTTTTGTGTGTGTTGTCAGCCTGGTGTGCTTGCCTGATACGTGCCACCTGTGTTCTGGTGCTGTGGCCGTGATGGTGCAGACATGTACTACTACTACTACTGAGCATTTGCATAGTGCTACATGGTGAATGTGGCACTGTTCAGAAAGGTGGGAGACATGTTCTGCGCATCAGTGATTACTAACTAGTCAGCATGGACACAGATGGGGTGGGGGGGCTACCGCTGGGGACAGTGGGGGGGGGGGGGTTGTCAGGGGAATCATTCTTCCATGGCTGCAGCGAGGATGTGTGGTTTCATCTTGGATTTGTGGGGGGGTTAGAGACGGTGCCTGCTGTATGGACAGTGGAGGTTTGCTCATGGCATACGGGGACTCATGGAGAGAGGGGCAGAGTGTAGGGTTAGCAGTAGGGGTGTACTGCACAGATGGTGGGTGTCTGCTTGGGGCTGATGTTTTCAGGGGGGGGTTGTAGGGGAAGATGGGAGACGAGGGGTGGTGGGTAGCCACAGAGTCTCTGCATTTTGAGCTCAGCAGGGGATGTTTGACATGGGTATGGTAAAGGTTAGGGAGGCCTTGACGTGACCTGACAAGGGGAGTAGTGTGTCCATGACTAGCCTGGCACACGGCCGGATGCACAGCAAATTATTGCACACATTGACGGGGAATGAGGTGTGTCCAGGTGAGACCTGCAGGGGGCAGACTACTGAGGTACTGATGGGATGCGATTGGGCAGTGCATGGGCATATTGGTGGTGTGTTCTGGGTGGATGGGGTGGGTATCACTGCTGTTGTGGAGGAAGGGGGCAGGTGTTACCTATAAGACGGCTGTGTGTCGTGAACGGGGGAGAAGGGTCAGAGATTTATCCACAGACACCGACTACAAGGGGGGGCAGTGATGTGTTACAATGATGGATGGGAGGTACAGTCATAGCCATTTTCACTTTCAGGCCGTGGTGAGACATCCAGGCAGCGATGTCATCACGACAGGCGTGTATCAGGGTTTGGTTAGACGGGGAGGGTTCAGTTGTGCGTAGGTGGCTCTGTGAGCCATCAGTATCTAGCTGGTACAGCCAGCCATGGGTGCTGCTGGGCAAACCAGTGGACTGTGAATGGAGGGGGTAAGGGGGATCTATGCCAGATCCTTGGGGTACACCATCCGGGTGCAGGGTTGTAGGAGAGGGGGTAGGTGTACAGGTATTGTTACGGTATACCGTGTATGGGTATAGTTACATCACAAAGTTTCACTACTTTCATTACTGCCACACCTACTGCACCTGCACAGTGGGAGACATATCCTGTTGGTTAGGACATGGTATCAGGCCAGAGGGTTATGGGTTCATATCCCACCTGGGGACAGCAACATCAGGCCTGTGGGACTGGGGTTTATAGTCTTATTGGAATTCCTTGTGGCCTTGGGCACACCACGTGGCCCTCCATTGGCCACTACTTTATTTGATAAGTAAGGCAAGATAGACAACTGGTTACTTACAGAGATAACTCAGTACTTATGTCTGTCACTGCCCCTTGTACACAGCACTGCACAGACATGTCGGGCAGACACCCTACTCACCACAGCTTACATTCTAGTTAGGATAAGTGAGAGAATGTGGGAGCAGGGGTAGGAGAGGCAACGGTGGAGGGGAATCAGGGTAGTTAGAGTCCACATGCAGCAGCAGGTAGGTGAGCTCTCAGCATGGATTGGATGTATGTTTGCGAGGGTGCCTGGCACACAGACCCCGTGAGTTTATCCCAGGTATAGGGTGCATCAGGGTGAGGGACGCAATGTCTGCTGTTCACAGTGGAGCAGAGGGGCTGTTCGTTTCAGCACTGTGATTCAGTGTGTGACTTTTGTGGTAACTTGTTTGCATTGTGCTTGTGAGGGTTGTTTGGGATAATGGTCACAGACACCCATTGGCAGTCCATAGGTTGCCAGTTTGATTCCCACATGTTCTGTTCCTTTTCCTTTCCTGTGTTTTGCTATCCTGCCCATGCAATGACTGCAGCCTTGTCACCTCTCCACACACCCTTCCATCTCTACACTGTGTGCCACAGTGTGCCCTCTCTGAAGCCTATCTGTCACATATTGTGTGTTACATATGGCTATATCTTTGTAGTGTCCATGTGACCAGTCGGCTTGCTGGATTGGTACTGCTGTTGTTGGCTGGTTGTGCCACATCACTGTGCAGGTTGGATTCTCACATGCTCCTTTTTCGTTCCGTTGCCCTGGTCCATGGGCCGTCCACTTAGCTGTCCCTTCAGCCGGCCCCTGACACCCTTTGTGTATCGCTCCCATGCTCTTTTGAATGCTGTTTACACTGCATTACATCTCATGGTGTGTGTGCGTGTGTTTTTTATGTGGCTCCCGTCCCACTTACAGACTGTGATATGAGCTGTGGACGCCTGTTGTGCATGTGCGTTGCATCATGGTGACTATTTGGGTTGGCCTTTCCTGGCACACAGCAGGCAATTTGTGTGGTGACCTGCTGTGTTATTGTATGCAGCCATTGCTGTGGACCTCACAGTGGTGGTGTGGCCTATTGGTTTGTGCAGTGCTTTTCAGGCTAGTGGTCATGGGTTCGCTCCCTCTTTGTTCTCCTTCTTTTATGCCTTTCCTACACCAGTACCTCTCATTCCTGTAACAGTCATATCTCTGCTGATTTGTGCTGCCAGCATATATTACCCTCATCACAGTTGCCAACCATCCTTCTATCCGTCTATCTGTGTCTGTCAGCTGTGTGGCACCCGGTGTTCATGTGCAGGCTGCTACCCCATGTCCTGCTTTTCAGGTGCGTTAACCTATGGTGCCTTATGGGGCACCTTGCCGGCACCTTATACGGGGCCTTCAAGGGGTGGCTGCATGGCGCCTTAGGTTGGGCACCTTGTAGGGTGCATGACAATGTGCCTTGTGAGGCACCTCCGGTTAAGGTGCCTTGTGATGTGCTCTATATGGTGCCTTGCGACGTGCGTTATCTGACGGCGCATTGTTACACGCGTTACCTGGCACTGCTTGTCATACGATGCACCGCCCACTCATTTATATGGGCATATGTACCATTACCGCGGAAACTACCACGGATGACATTAACGCAGTTCAGTAAACATACCCCATAGAGCTCAACCCCTCCGCCAATTTGATCTCCTCCATCATTGCAATACAGTTTGTACCCAGATATCACAGTATCCTATTGGTTAGAAAGGCCTTGAAATACCACCTCTTCCTCCAATATTACCCTGTAAACAATGCAGCTATGACACCAACCTCACAAACCACGCAAAACACCCATGATTAAGACCAAGGAAGTGAATCCTAACATGTTGTAAATGTAAATAGTTACCCCAGTTATCCAAGTTTTTAACACCTGTTCACTGTAAACACAAAGTACCCCGGGAAATGTGTAATCTTTGTTCATTGTAAACCACGCTGATGCTGAATAGCGCGGTATAGAAGAGACTGTAAATAAATAAATAAATAAATAAATAAATACCAATAATATCTAACCTCTCATTTAGAGCTATATATGCTAACTCTCCCATCTTATTTTTTAGACTTCTAGCATTTGCATACAGGCATTTTAGAGGTTGTATTTCAATAATATTAGTCTGGCTATCAGTTGATGGGGTAATTTGGAATCTTTCAGCTCTGTACTTAAAGGCATCTAGGTAACCTTTTTTTTTTTTTATTATGATTTTAGTCCTTACAACAACCAAAACAGAAAAGGAAAAAGCAGTGTACACTTGCAACCAGCAACAAGATAACAAGAATCAATACAGCCAATGAAATTGGACAAAAGAAATAATTAGCAAGGGACACTTATTATAGCCCACATTACGGGAGCCTAACTGTATCTGGAAAGGAAACATAATATAAGGAAAACAAGGCCAGACAAGCCCAAAAACCAGAGGCTATTTTACTTAAACTGGACCTTCCCCCACTCTACTCTGCCTATCAGAGAGAAATGGGAAACATCTACAAAGACATAAGAAGCCCCCTCGTAGTTGATTACACACTTACATGGGAAGCGTAAGAAAAACGTAGCGCCCAATGCCAAAACACGGGACTTAAGAGTCAAAAATTGCCGCCGGCGGAGTTGGGTGCTACGTGTAACATCGGGAAAAACATTAATCAATTGACCACAGAACTTGGTAGCCCTTGCTTTGAAAAAAGCTTTAAGAATACGTTGCTTCACTAAAATAGACAAAAAGGTTACCAGTAATGTGGACCTTTGAGTGATTATATCTAGGGAATCCTCCAGGAAGGCAGTCAGATTGGACATAGATGGAACAATCTCATCCAACGCCCCTCTGCGAGATTAACCTTTTTGGATCCAGAGGGCACATAATAAATCTGAGTAACATCATTTGGATCGGAAATAGTTAACACTTCCTTGAGGTATTTGTCTAGGAGAATTCTAGCAGACAAAAGGGATGAAAAGGGAAAATTAAGGAAACGCAAGTTATACATCCGGGAAGAATTCTCAAGGGCTTCCAATTTTGAATGTAAAAGTAAAGAATCTTTAATCCCAACCACATTAATGGATTGCAATGGGAGCACCTGAGATTCTAATTTGCTAACTTTCAGATCCGTCAAGGTAATTTTCTCATCGAGCTGCTGAATAGACATGGCAGCCTCCTGAGAAAATGTAGAAAGGGAATTAACAACAAGGGAAACCTTAGAATCAATACTTTTCAAAGCCCCCCATAGATCTCTCAGGGTTATCTCAGCATCAGAGGACAAGACAGGGAGATCCATGACACCCTCCAAGATTGTTAACAGGATTAGGAAAAACTACAGGGGTCACAGTCTCCCGTTCCTGCCCCAAGAGGCCCCCAGAATTAACCATACTCTCTAAACCTGGGCAAAGAGGGGGGGGGGTTCTCCCTCCGGAGCTCAAAGAGACACCCTCGGGAGAGGACTGTGCCAGAGGGAGGGGGGCAAAATGTCTGTCTAATGGACCAACCGGTTTAGCTTCTTCTAAAGCAGTCGGTTGTGGCTTGTTTAATACCTTGGCTTTCCGTTTACCCATAATAGTGCAGGGAATAAGAGTAAGCAACCTTAACTGCTCAACCCCATACAACAAAAAAGAAAACAAGACAATACGGAGCTCTATACAAACATACCTCTCGACAGGCAAGCCCAACTTCCCTCCAAATACATGCTGAGACACAAGCGACGTCGCAGTGACGTCGAAGGGGTGTCAAAGGGGCAAATCTTGCTCCTTTAAACACGCCCCTTAAAATACACGCCCCGCGATCACGGAGGGAGTGTGGTCACTTTTATAGATGAAACGTCCCAGCAAGTCAGGCTGGCCCGGGCGTGCCTGCACGATCAGAGCAGGTGAGCAGCAGCGGCAGCAAAGCAGACTCAGTCCCGGCAGTCACAAGGCCCGATGATAGGGGCTCCACTCCTCCTCACACGCTGCAGTTAAACTCCACCGGTAAGAACTCCAGGAACAGCTCTTAAAGGCCGTCAAGCTCCAGCAGCTGCAGGCTGCCCCGGGCGTGCCTGCCCGATCAGAGCAGGTGAGCGTCAGCGGCAGCAAAGCAGACTCAGTCCCGGCAGTCACAAGGCCCGATGATAGGGGCTCCACTCCTCCTCACACGCTGCAGTTAAACTCCGCCGGTAAGAACTCCAGGAACAGATCTTAAAGGCCGTCAAGCCCCAGCAGCTGCAGGCTGCCCCGGGCATGCCTGCCCGATCAGAGCAGGTGAGCGTCAGCGGCAGCAAAGCAGACTTAGTCCCGGCAGTCACAAGGCCCAATGATAGGGGCTCCACTCCTCCTCACACGTTGCAGTTAAACTCCCAAAGGCATCTAGGTAACCTTTAACTTTATTGGAACCTCTCAGTTTGGATGCCCTAACTTCCCTGTTTTGTTAGTATCCTTTAGGATACATTCTTCTGAATCATGTGCTCTTGGGTGACTCTCAGCTTTCCCCTATTATCTAGTTTAAAAGCTGCTCTGTTTCCTTTTTAAATGTTAATGCCTGCAGCCTGGCTCCATCCTAGTTAAGGTGGAGCCCATCCCTTCAGAAGAGTCCCTCCCTTCCCCAGAAAGTTGCCCCTAACAAATCCAAAACAATCTTCTTTGCACCATCGTCTCATCTACTCATTGAGATTCTGGCACTCCGCCTGTCTTTTGGGCCCTGCGTGTGTCTCAGGAAGCATTTCAGAGAATGCTATCCTGGAAGTTCTGGATTTCAACATCCTGCTTAAAATCCTAAATTTGGCCTCCAGAACCTCCATCCCACATTTTCCTATGTCATTGGTATCAACATGTACCAAGATAGCAGACTCCTCCCATGCGCTATCTAAAATCTTGTCTATCTGGCACATGAGGTCTGCTACATTTGCACCAGGCGATCCTCACATCAACCAGTCATCCAGCTATCTACACGTCTAATGCTGAATCACCGACAATAACGGGCATCCTAATGTTTCCCTCATGTGCACATGGCCCTGGAGAAACCTCCTCAGTGCAAAAATGCAATGTGTGTCTTCGAGTCAGTCCTGATTCCTGGTGACCCAGAAGCTCCTGGGTTTTCCAAGTCTGCTACTGTAGCCTCCAGAGATCACACTCGTTCGCTGAGGGCAAAGATTTCCTTGCACCTAGTGCATACATGAGACCTCTCACCAAATGGGAGAAAAATGTACACGTGACACTCGGTACAAAAGACTGGATAACCCCCATCTTGCTGCTGGACTGCTGTCTGCATCTTAGTTTTAAAGGTTTGTTTAGTTATTTAGGTTTTTAGATGATACAACATAATGCATATTTATGCTCTGTTAGATTTTGTTATATGTAAACTTCCTTGAATAGTCGAAAGGCGGTAGAAATGAGTTCAAATAAATAAATGTATGTTAAGTGCTGATAATTGTACTCAATACTAATGTTGTATTTTGTTTCTCGCTTTGACCTATGGTGATAAGGCAGGTTATAAGTACTTTGCATAAATAATTCCCTTAATGCATATTAATAAGTTTCCCTCTAAGGGAGTAATTTTGTGAAGGCTTTTTATGCATTTATGCCAGTATATATACAATAAATGTCTCATAAAATTGCTTTCTGCATAAAAATACACACAATGACAAGAGAGTATGTATTGTACTTTTACCAGCCTTAGTTGTTGGTGTGTTAAAGAATGGATTTTGGGCATTGCTTATAAAATATGCACATTCGCAAACACTTTAAGCACATTCATTGACACCTACAGTATTCCCAAGAAGATGTAAATATATGCAGGTTCCTTCTGTCTACAGTTTCTGTAGGATTTGCACTGGTAGTTTACAAAGACACATTGGGACATGTTTACTAAAGTGTATTAATGGTTAGTGTGGGGTTTAGTGCACACCAAGCATGTGGCAGTAACAGTTACTTTGCACTGAAAATGTAGCCATGCAAAAAACTCACGTTAACCGTTTAGTATGGGTATGGGTGGAGACTGGGTGATTCAGAGTGGAGTGTGCCTTTTGCAGTTAGCATGAGTATGTGACTAGATTGTAAGCTCTGATGAGCAGGGACTGTCTCTTACATGTCTATACAGCGCTGTGTACGTCTAGTAGCACTATATAAATGCTCAATAGTAGTGGTAGTAGTATCTTTAACACATCTTAACTTGTAATATTGCACTTAGCATGGATGCATTTACTGCCAACTCACTGAGTGGTTTTAAGTTCACCCACATTACTTGTGGCAAACTGTTCATTATGGTGGTGGAGCGGAACCCATGTTAAATACACGGGGACATGCCAGGCATGCCTCTATTTTTTCTTTTAGCTTGGGTCTGATGCCATCCCCATCCTAAATTTTAGGGCTGAATGCTTAGTAAGCTTCTGCATTTTAGTAAACATGCCCCATAGACATCTGTGGGGCATGTTTATGAAAGAGTGGTATGGGAGCAAAGGTGCTGTTAACAGGCACAATCAGCACCCATGAGCAGTTAACGCTGTAGAAAGCACCGAGAATGCTGGATTAACGTATGGAAGCTGGTCCCTTAGTGTTAAGATAAAAAGAGATGGAGAGCAGGCATGATAGGGTGGAGACTGGGTGGGAATAGCATGTGCCCTTTAACTCCGGTTTGTGTTACCATGCATTAGAGGCACCGCCGCTGGGAACACTAACACCAGCTGAAAGCTTGCAGTAAGGGCTATTTCTGAGGGGAGAGAGCCCATTTTAATGTATTCAATGCACTCCTCCCATTTTAGCTCCCAAATTAGTGATAGTAGAAACATGACAGCAGAAAAAGATCACATGGTCTATCTAGACTGCCCCTCCATATCAACCACTAAAAGAGACCCTTTTTTTTCTGTGTTTATCCCATGCTTTTTGAATTTAGATGCTGTCCTCATCTTTACCACCTCCACTGGGATACTATTCCATGCATCTATCACTCTTTCTGTAAAGAAATATTTCCTGAGTCTATCCCTTTTCACCCTCATCCTGTGTCCCCTCATAGCAGAGCTTGCTTTCAATCAAAAGAGTCTCTTCTCCTGTGCATTTAGGCCACGGAGTTACTTAAACATCTCAATAATATCACCTCTGTCCTGCCTTTCCTCTAAAGTATAAATATTAAGGTCCTTAAGTCTGTCCTCATATGCTTTATAATGAAGACCACTAACCAATCTGTTTATATCCTTTTGAAGGTGCGGTCTCCAGAATTGCACACAATGCTCCAAATGAGGTCGCACGGAGAGTTATACAGGGGCACTATCACCTCCTTTCTTCGGCTGGCCTCCTTTCTTCTCCTGAACTAGGGACTACGTCACAGCATGGGAGTGTCTTTCCAGCTCGTGACTCTCTTTGTTTACATTCTCTCTGAAAACAGTGAGCCATGTGCTCAGACTGCCTGTCAGTTTCTGCAACAGAATCCTCTTCTCTCACCAACTCCATAGGCTCAGAAGGGTCTTCTTCATGACAATGTGCAATCTTCAACATTTTATCCACCATTAGTTCTCATATTCAGCTGCCACAGTGAGAAGCTGCACCACCAATGGCTGAATGGCAAAGCATGTGACTAGCACCAGCACACTAAGCAGGCATTGACAGCATCCAAACATTCCAGAGTGTGCTAATAGTGCCTGCACACTGAGCAGGCATTGACAATGGTGGAGCATTAAAGGAGCCCTACGGGGCAGATAAGAATGCCAACTTGCACCACTTTTGGACAGTGAGGTCACATGTGTGTGCGTGTGTGTGTGTCACCAAAGGACTGTGAACTGCAGCAATGCATGTGCTGCCCAGGCTTTATGGATGTGCATATAAGATGCTGCAGGTCAGCTATTCAGCAACTTAACATAATGTGTGAGACATCATTTACAAGCAGAAGGTTAGTTTTCAGTAAGTAGTTGCAATCTGTGGCTGTGATGCTATAATGCATTCCCAGTTACACCATTGTCAAGGTCCATCCTCACAGCATTCCCATACACTTATCTCCCAACATGACACTGCTGTGCAGTTCCCATATCACCTTCTGATTTGACTGGAATGAGCAGGAGCCACACGTGTGTGTGTGTGTTGCAACCCTCTCTTGTGACTGAGTCTCCATGCCTCAGGACACACCAATTTGCACAAGTGAGAGGCCTGATTAATGCCAACTGCCATAGCATCTGTATCCATGTCAACACTGTCAGCCCACTTGGTGCAGCTGCATCCTATAGGGAACTAGGCTCAAGTGGAGGGCTGGTCTCTGTGAATATCCAATTCAGTCACCTAGTTGGTAATACTGGAAAGATACTGCAATTTACCTGCATATACATTGCTTTTGTATTATGCTGCAGTTGCAGAATGCAATCCAGGGGACGTTTTGCATCATGCACAGCATGCACATACAAGCAGGTCCATATCAAGTAATTTTGCACACAATATATGCCATCTCAACACTGTCTACTGATCATTGACCAAAGCATTCAGCAGTACATTACCTATTACTCCAAAAGAGAGTAAAAATGCACTTCTTTGCCTGTTTATGACTGTGGGACACTGATCTTTGAATGGTGTGTGCACAATTCCAGCTGCCGAAAAGGGCCACAGGATGTCATGTTGGTCTCTGCATCAATGCAGTGCCTGGAAGTGAATGGTGAGGTGGGAGTGAACAGTACCATACATGTTTAGAATGTGCCCTTTGTAGGTGGCATTGCTGGCCAAAGCCTATGCTTACATGCCCAGAAGCTATGCAGGCCTATTCAGTGTCTGCATGTGTTACATCAGACAGCCTGCATGACAGCCTCACCTGTTCCCCATGGGCACTGAGGTGACAGTCCTATGGATGTTGTTAGAATACAAAGAGTCAGGGAATGGTGGTGTATGTGTACCTGGCAACTGTACCAACATCTAACCCCATGTCCAACCTGCCATGCTTCCACGCACTCTTGGGGGGGGGGGGGGCAACTGCATCTGCAGTGTGGGAGAGTGCATGTGCTGCACTGGCCAGTTTTTCAGTGTCCATGCCTAAGGACATGACATTATATGGGCATACAATCATGGCACCATGTTCAATGCTCACAGACAAAAGCTGTGTAGGAGGACATCGTATTTGGGTATGTGACAAACGTAGGCCACTGTGGACCAGAATGAACTCACAGCCTATCTCTGACTCACTTCCCACTGGTGCTTTGCATTGCATGAGCTGTCCCCAAGTTCATAATAAAAGGGTACAAAATGATTCTCGGTATTGCCTAAAACAGAGCAGTTTCCACAGGATATATATGAGTCAGAAGTTAGGTAAATGGCTGAGCCATCTTAACATGGGTCTGTCATGGGCATGGACTGGGTGCACATATTTGTTCATGATGAGAGGCCACTCTCACTCTGACCGAGCTTTGACCATGTCATTGCTATGTATCCTCATGGTGCTATAGGGTCAAATTGCAGTGATATGGGTGCTGTTTCTTTTTTGGCAGTCTAGTCACTAGACAGGCTGCTGAATGTCCATGTTGTTTGTTCAAAGCCAATGTTTTCATGGTGGCTATGTGCACGTGCAGTGGGTGATGACTAGCAGACTGGGTGCAGATATTATGTGAGTGGCTGGCACAGCCCCGTGTTACCCAACATATGCAGGCTGCCTGTTGTTGATCTAGCTGATTGGAAGTTTCAGAAATAAAGTCTAGCAGGTATTTTTGGGCTGTTGGTAACCTGTTGATAACTATAATCTTGTAAGGCCCTTCTGATTGGTGTCAGCACCCCCTCCCCTCCTTCCTGCCTAGTGAACACTCACTGCAATTGAGCTCCTCAGAAACAGCTACTGCAATCTTAGGGGTGGACATGAGATGTTATAGGAGAGTTCCTGACCAATAGGTGCAGGACACAAAGGCCAGATAAGACAGGCCACTTCCACATGCTATAATTGTACAGAATATCAAAAGACTAGTATCACACACTGCAGACAATATTTGTAGCATACTGGTAGTGATATAGTTCTGCTCCAGAACCTAGAGAGTCCATCTATTGTAGGGACCAGGTGATGTGTGCCCTTCCTTATATTTAGGATGACTGCTGAAATAGGTCATTTGCATATATGGCAGCTGTTATGTGCAGGAAGTACACAATGTTCCTGCATATTATAGAGCTGATGTAATGGATCGCTGCATTCTCCATATTGGCTTAGTTGCATATATCTGTTCAGAATGTGAGGTGCATCATGGGTAATAAAGGGGCTAACCAATACCATCACCCAGAGCCCCAATTTTAGCCATAGTGATGACTGTGATCACTGGAGCATTGCCCAGTGCCTACGGCCTTCTATGATGGTGGTGGAAAAAGTGTGCATGGCCCCCCAAAGAGAGCAGGAGGGTCTGTGATGGAACTCATGGGTCAAGAATGTGGTTTGAGTTAGGTGTATGAGCAAATGTACATATCTTGCAGTATACAGCAGGTCACAAGGGATTGCACACCCTGCACATGTGCAACTGTTATTTGAAGTTGGAGGTACAGTGGGGGGATGGGCGTCTTGCCCTCACATGTGGCTTAGCCTTTGTACAAGAGATGTATTCTGCAGCTGTGAGTTTATTATGCAGCTATAGTACTGACTGTCCAGTGCAATACATATTGCATGTGTGCCGCTGTGGGTAGGACCTAGGTGTGGATTATCACTGTCACAAGATGTGCCAATCACGTGGTTTCATGTCCTGGGTTTCAGCCAGTGCAGGCAAGGACCTGCAGTCTCTTTGATTCTAGAAGTTGCTCCAGCACATGGTGTGAAGATGTAGCATCATGGTTAGAGCAGTGGTTGAGTAACCCACAGACCAGAGTTTGAATCCCTCTTGTTCTCTGTGGGAAATTCACTTAAATATACTATCAGAAACAGTCCTGGGTCTGCATTGACTAAAGGACACACATTAATATTGTTTTTTATGTGTTTTAATACCACATTGAGTCTTCAAACATGCACATTGAAAGCATGCCCATCTGACACCATGACTTTATTGGATATTCTGTAGCCCATAGCAAAGGGTCGGACATGTTCACCCTGCAGATGTCTGACACATGAGTTGTACATGATTGGAATATTTCATCATAACTGTGACTGAACATCTTTGGCTCCATCACATATATGCAATACATGCAGGAACATCCCATTCCTGGGATGGCCACCTGTAGAGATCATTACATATTCTTACTTGCTACACTTTTCCAGTTGTATATGCACGTGTCAGGAAGAGTGTATGGTGGTTAGAAAAGCCGAAGCATCTGTCACACTCAAATAGCTGGTATTGGAACTTCTCTGTGGCACAAGCTACTATTTTTGCACATACACTACAACTGCATTTGTGCGGTCACATCAGGTACATCGAGGCAGCAAGGCCATACTGCACTCTCATCTACCGCCATCCTTTCTTCAGCCCAATCATCAGCATATGCCCATCATGTACAATGATGTATTCTCCTGCCAGCTGCTACACCATGGCCCACACAGGAACATTTTAATCATTAGGATGTATCACTCACACATCTCCTGTGAATGGTTTGCACGTCACTTTTCGGTTCAGTCATCCTTTTGATGCCCGCATTGTGGTGATGCTGGCTCCACCAAGGAACACTTCTTCTCAATACTATGCCACACACTAGCATTACAGCAGATTACATGAGCACCCCTCACTGATACAGTACAGTACAGATGCCTTTCACATTCTCATCCCACTTACTAACAGACACATAGGATACATATGGATCTGACATGTCCATCAGCTCTTACCTTTCCTTCCATCCATCATCTAAAATGTGACTTTCACTAGGGCTCCCTTATCCTGCGTTAAAGTGACTGCCATGTTCAGGCATTATGGTGCATGCTTGCCACCTTACTGCCCGGAGTCCTTTTAGTGCCTGTAAAGTGGAGCAAAGCGCCCTTACTACCAGAACGCTTACTCCCCGCCCCAGGCTTTATCACATGAAAACACCCTTAACACTGCCGTTTACACTGAATCTCCAGGGCACCCTTACCGCTCTTTAGTAAACATACCCCTATTTGCTTTAATAAAATAAGCCCCTACTTGACCTCCCCACCTAGTGATGTTTTAAAATTTCCCCTCACTTGTGCATTTTTTAATTTGTTATGAGCCCATGTCAATTATTCTAGTTTAGTTAATGAATTTGGCCACATTTCTTAAACTAGGACATTTTGCCTAATACAAAAAAGATAATTACTTTTTCTTGAATACAGATATTTTTCTCCAAGCAGTGATAGCAAGCTGAGAGAGAGAATACAAACAGATGAACAAAAATCATTAATTCCAATTAATGTATACAAATATTCTAAAAATTATGACGCAATCAATTACAGGTATAGGTTCATGCTAATCAAGGACTGAAAATGTGATAGGCAGTTACAAAAACAATAATCAATGAAAAGATATAAATGAGAGAATTTATTTGATTATATGGTTCAAGATTTTCAAAGAAAGACTAGAGAAATCAGCTGATAAAAAATGAAACATTTTGTTAATGATGTTGATATATTGTGGAGAAATTGATAAAAGATGAAAGAACTCTTTTGGAGCCTAAATCTATATAACTTGCTAAATTCCACAAACAAAGTTTTGAGGAGAAATTGCAATTCAGATAAATGATTTATAGGGATAGCTGCTAAGCTTATTGTGTGAGTTACTAAACTATGGGACCACAATCTTTTAAAGGGCCATACTAGTGCTTAATAAAATTACTGCTCACCTTCCACATTAGGCTAATTTTGGGTGATGACTGAGAAAATCAGCCCAAGCTATGCCAAACTCTAGACTTCCCAAACTATGCCCTTCACCTACCTGACATAAAACTATAGAGTAGAACTGTCTCTCCTCATGGTTCCCACTCTCTGAATCTACCAATAAATCCCCTTGACTAAACAATCAGCGTCCACCTGTCATGGGTCTAGAGCCCTCTCCTGGAAACCAAATCCAACCTACTCTCCCATGCTCCTAACCTATCCTTACTATATTACCTCAATGAAGCCTTCGCTCCAGTAAAGGATGGGAGGGGGCTCAGTCATATTAATGAGGGGGGGGAGCTTCCCAACTGTAAATGGTGGGTTGGGAGATATTATGTTTTGCTGTTTCCTGGAGTCAGTGAGATGGAAACCCTGAATATGAATAGACATGTAGGACAGGGTTAGATTTATTCACAGCCCATTGGAAGGATGCCTCAACAGTGAGCTATATACAGATAGCTCTACAGGCATCTTTCACCACATCTGATCAATCTACAAAAATATTAGGGTATTAAAGAAATAGCCAATGATATACATTTTTAATCCACGTTGGATGTTCAAGCCTTTTAACAAACCTGGATAGGAATTTCTATGAATGTGGGAGTAGGGAAAGAGGGAGTATTTCTGTACTAAGAATTAAAACAATAAACCTGCATTTTCTATTAAAATATTTGAAGCTATATAATATTTCTAATCTTGCAGTCTTCAGCTTTGCACTAGAAAGCTTTCTTCAAAAATAACCACTTAAGAGAGAAAGAAAGTACTATGTTAGTGTGCCAAATATAAAATTGCATATAAGAACCATCAAAGTTGTTGGATAATGATGGTTTTGCTTATGAATATTTAAAGACATAAGTTTCAGATACAACTAACAGTGTTTCCTCACACAATCTAATTTCTTGGGCAAAACAATTTAATATAGTGTCTGTGTACTCTCAGTAGTCATCATGTTTAAGTTTTAAAGTAATTTTAAAATCTATGAATTTAACATTTTGGAAAAAAAAGACTATTAAATACCAAAAACGCAATAAAGTCAAACCAAACCTAATTAAATATTCAGTACTGAACAGTAAACTTTAGCATCCTTCATAATGTAATGATTTCCACTCAGCCACTAACTGTGTATGCTTTTCTCCTTGACTGCATCTGCTTTTGAAAACTGCATGTGTGTAAACATGTGTCTTATCTAGAGGAGCCAGTTTCTAGAATTAGCCGCACTATTCTGTGCCCTGTTAAATACGCAAATTGATAGTCAGTGGCACTTATCCATACATCAGGCAATGCCAGATGGAGAAGTGCTACTATTCAGCAGCACTATATGGATAGTGGTATTGAGTATTCTGGCAGACCACCTCAGCACTATCCAAATAGTAATGGGATGGTTTGTGGGTGGAGCTGGGGCTTAGCAGTGAATTATCCATATAGTGGTGATTTTCAGTGCTATTATATGGATACGATCACAACTAGGTCAGCTGTTTTTCTGTCTTGAGCTATGCAGATAGTTATCCATGTGGTGGTGCTGAAAAGTCCCACTATGGGGGGTCATTCTGAATAGCAAATAGTGGGGATTTACATCTGGTTTGGACGTACAATCCCCGCTATTCGCAGTGTGCCTATTCTATCCCTAAAGCTCTCTGCATGTACAGGGCCTTTGTGAGAGTAGCTCTAGACGGGGGTGGAAGGGGCAGAGGGGGGGTGGAGTGGGGGCAGGCTGCACAACCTGGACATATAAGGCTTATTCGAGTCAAGGTCCTGTATGTCCGGTGGGTCAGAGATGGACGTGGGACATTTTCCACCTCAGAGGTAGAATAAGTCCCTTGCGGGGCAGGGATCCGAGCATGCAGACTCCCAGAAGTCCCAGGAGAACCAGAGGTAAGGCCCCAGCACCCGATCCTGGCCCTGGCTGCCCCAATTGAGAGCTGAGCAGCTGAAAAAGAAGTGTGGGACTGGTATCGGGCTGTCTCTGCTTCTGCTGGGTGTCCCGGTGCCGTGGTGACAGGATGCCACAGCAGCAGCGCTTCAGCAGGAGCATAGAGAGGGCTTGCTGGGGAACTGCTTTTATGTTCCACACTGTGGAATTGGTGCCTGTCTGGCCCTTCTAAGTGCCCGATTCTGCACCCGTGGGAACATCTATCTCCCGCAAGTGCAGAATCGGGTGTACATTCGGACTGTCCAGATTTTGGATGTCTGGACAGCCTGGACATGCCCCAATTGGAATTGGCCTCCACATGGATAGTGCTTGCAATGGAAGCATTGCCCAGATGTTCAGCACCAGCCAGTATCCATGGTGGCTGCACCGACTTGGTGGAATAAACTCCCTGATCCGTTACAAAAGGAGCTGGAGCTGACTATTTTTAGGAAGACTCTGACGACATTTTTGTTCTCTTAATAACTCTCCAGGTTGGACTCAGGCATAGCATGTATTCAGTTTATATTGGAGAGGTGGGGGGTGGGGCAGGGTTGATATGTAATGAACTTTGGTTTGTAATTGCTTAGGTTTTAAGCTTGTTCACCACCTTGAATGCTTTGGCATAGGGTGATATAGAAATATTTTAAAATAAATAAATAGATACATAAAACTGGATACTCAGAACCAGTATCTGGATAAAAAGACAAATCATATCCAAATAATAAAACAAATAAAAATAAGACAATTTAACTCTTACAAATAAGAATATAAGATAAGCCATGATGTATTAACCCTCCATTCTGTGTCCAACAGTGACAAGTCTGGATCACAAGTATCCAAAAGATCCCAGTGGCTCTTTTAGCTTATTTCTAGGATAAGTAATTTTTTTCAAGATTATATAGCTAATAACGTTTATGGACTTTTCCTCCAGAAGCTTGTCTGAATCTCATTTGAACCTCAGTGTTAGTTACTATGACAATATACTCTGGAAAAAGGTTCCACAACTGAATTGTGACCTTCCTGAAAATACGTTTAACAATTTATTTTCAGTTTGCTGATTGATAGTTTTGTGAGGTGTTGTTTTGAAATGTTAAACAAGCATTCCACCCCAAAAATAGTTTGATAAACATTTATCATATCCCTATTCAGTCAGATCCCTAACGGGGGCTGCCCTCAGAGTTAGTTCAAACTGTTGAAACCCTAGGCAGACCTCGAGCCTTATGCCCCCCTAGCTGTCAGAATCTATTTAGCTTTGAAGCCATCTCTTTGTCACCCCCCCCCCCCAAGAAACTATCACCCTAGGTGACTGCTTAATTTGCCTAATAGTTAGGCCGGCCTTGTCCTAACCTGCTTAGCCTCTCTTCATAAAGGGGCTATTCCACTCCCATTTTGTTGCCCTTTTCTTAGGCTTAATAGATTTTTTGCAGGCGAGTTTGGGACACATATCCAAAGTGTGTGCGGGGAGCGGGGGGAGGAGAGGAGGAAGGGACACCTTAGTCCAGATTTCAGCAAGAAGGAGTGGAGGAGGAAAGAGAAGACAATACCATGCCCTCCTCATCCATCCCACAACAGCAACAATATCATTTCCAAGCAGACAAATTGACAGAAAAATAGAAATAGTGATGCATTTTTCCTGTACTGTGGAATATAAAAGGATAGCGGACATAAATTCTAAAACCTCACATATTCAAATCAATAAATTGAAAGTAATTTTGTTCTACTCCCTCTGTCACCATTGTTGGAATCGAAGACAGGAAGCTGCCAAGCAGGTGGGAATTAGAGACACAGTTTTAAAATTGGGAACATCTGGTAACCTTATCTTCTCTGAGTATTTTCTAATTCTACTATATCTTTTTTCAGATGGGGCAACTAGAACTGCACACAGTACATAAGAACACAAGAACATAAGATCTGCCATATTGGGTCAGAGCAAGGTCCATCAAGCCCAGCATCCTGTTTCCAACAGTGGCCAATATAGGTCATAAGTACCTAGCAGTTTCCCCAAAAGACACAGGTTTCACAATGATTGTATTGGGTCAAGCATTGATATCTTGGGTCCCTTTGAGGACTGGTTTATGAACCTGTCCTCTAGGAACTTGTTCAAACATTTTTTAAACCCAGCTACACTAACAGCTTTTACTACATCCTCCAGTAATGAATTCCAGAGTTTGATTACACCTTGAGTGAAAAATATATTTTCTCTTATTAGCCTTCAATAGTTTACCCTGTAGCTTCATTGCATGTCCCCTAGTCTTTCTATGTTCTAATGATGTGAACAATTGATCTACATTTAAACGTTTCACTCCATTCATTAATTTGTAAACCTCTATCATATCTCCCCTCAGCCATCTCTTTTCCAGGTTGAAGAGCCCTAACCTTTTTAGCCTTTCTTCATAGGAGTATCCTTCCATCCCCTTTACCATTTTGGTGGCTCTTCTCTGGACCTTTTCTAATAATGCTATATACGTTTTAAGATACGGTGACCAGAATTGCACACAATATTCAAGGTGTGGTCACACCATGGAACGATACAGAGGCATTATAATATCCTTTGTTTTATTTTCCATTCCTTTCCTTATGATACCTAGCATTCTATTTGATCTCTTGGCTGCCGCTGGTAGTGGTTCCTAATGTGGAACCTTGCATCGTTTAACCATTGTTTGGGTTGTTCTTTCCTAGGTGCATAACTTTGTACTTGTCCACATTAAATTTCATCTGCCATTTTGATGCCCAGTCTTCCAACTTATCAAGATCCTCTTGTAATTTTCCACAATCCTCGTGGGTTTTAACAACTTTAAATAGTTTTGTGTCATCTGCAAATTTGATAAACTCACTTGTTATTCCCTTTTCCAGGTCATTTGTGAATATGTCAAAAAGTAGCGGAGCTAACACAGATCCTTGAGGTACTCCACTATTCACCTTTCTCCATTGGGAAAAGTGCCCATTTAGTACTACCCTCTGCTTTCTATCTTTTAACCAGTTCCTGATCCATAATAGTACACTGCCTTGTATTCCATGACTTTTTAGCTTTGCCAAAAGTATCTGAAGAGGCACCTTGTCAAAGTCTTTCTGAAAGTCCAGATACACTATATCAACTGACTCACCTTTGTCTATCTGTTTATTCACACCTTCAAAAAAACATAACAGATTAGTAAGACAAGATCTTCCTTGTCTAAAGCCATGTTGGCTGTCTCCCATTAAGCCATGACTATCTACAAGTTCAGTAATTTTGTTCTTTATTATGGTTTCTACCATTTTTCCTGGTATTGACATCAGGCTGATTGGTCTATAGTTTCCCGGCTCACCCCTGGAGCACTTTTTAAAAATTGGCGTTATACTGGCCATCCTCCAATTCATTCAGGTGCAGCATATATCTTCTGTCCCCAAGGACTTACAACTTCGGTTTGTATCTGAGGCAATAGAGGATTAAAGGACTTACCCAAGGCCACAAAGCACCTCAACTAGATTGGGGCAGAGACCTCTATGATTCTTAGGCTAGTGCCCCAACCACTAGGCTACAGGACCCTCATCTGAGGTAGTTGCAGGAGTCTGAATGGGCTCTGCTATGAGGGTCTTAGGAAATATTGTAAGTGTGTGGAAAGTACACTTACTAATCAGGGGAATGCTGGGGGGGGGGGACTTCACCTATCAGTGACTGCAGCACCTTAGGCTTGTAACTTTCCCACCACAGTTACTCTATACAATAATTAATTGAGCTTATTCTAAATTAGGAGATATCTCTGAAAAAAGTGAAAAAGAGAATTATGTAATTTGTTTCTTTTTCAGAGAAAGGTTTTGTTCTGGACACAGACTTCTAATCAGATCCTTCAATAGTTTTCTGGCAATGAAGTAATAGAAGAGTATTGGGAAAAATGATTTCATAGTATAGAGAATTCTTGTATGCGACTATTTTGAACAGCAGAGAACTCCATTGGTCCTAGTAAAATGCTACATTATAACCTGTATATGGCCTAGCATTTTCCAAAAGGGGAAAGTTACTTCTCCCCAGACAGACAGCCCGATGCCAGTTGAGGGACTGGTTCCATGTGCAAGATGCCTGCAAGCTGAAGCCTTCATGAAATAAGTGGAGGAGCTCAGAGAAGGAGTGGCAAGGCTGAGAAGCATCTATGACAGCGAGAGGTACATTGAGATGCTTCTTGAAGCATTCAAGCTCTCCAATAGAGGTAAAGATGGTATGCTACAGAATGAAGAGAGTTGGACACGAGTCACCAGAGCCTGCAGAATCGACAATCCAACTCCTCCAGCCCTTGAATTGAAGAACCATTATGCAGCCCTGGATGTGGAGGAGGTGAAAGCATCCCACGAAAGGGAAGAACCAGAGCTAAAGCACTCCAAACTTGCAGAATCAGTGACCAAAAGGAAACAAAAGGTAGTAGTAGTTGATGAATCTCTTCCGAGGGTACTGAGGCATCCATCTGCTGACGATACGTGTTGTCCAGAGAGATGTGCTGTCTGTCAGGTGCAAAAATCCAAGATGTTATGGAGAACTTGCCAAGACTCATCAAGCCCACTAATTATTATCCATTGCTGTTCATCCATGTTGGCGCAGATGTAACTGCTAGGTATCCCTCTGAGCATATCAAGAGTGGCTTCGTTGTTCTGGGACAGAGTGAATCAGATAGGAACACAGGTGGTATTCTCTTTAATCCTTCCCATTGAGGGTAAAGGCAGAGGCAGAGAAGCTTGCATCCTGGAGATGAATGCATGGCTGTGTGGATGGTGACTTCAAGAGCATTTTCGTTTCCTGGGCCATGGGATGATTTTCCAAGGGTTTCAGAGCAGAAATGTTGTCCACCTATCCAAGAAGGATCAACGTGTCTTCTTCAGCAGACTGGCCAACCTACTGAAGAGGGATTTAATCTTGATTCATTGGGGATGGGTGAAGAAAGCCCACAGGTAAGCAAAAACCCTCAGGGTAGTAAGACATTGAAAACCTCTGTAGAACTAGGTAAAAGGAGCAACATCTGGAAAGCGGTGTGCATAAATCCACATAGAATGGGAAATAAGATCCCAGATATTGAGGCTTTAATGGAAGAGGCTGACTTGGATTTAGTGGCAGTTACGGAGACATGGTTCATGGACAACCATGACTAGGATGTAATTATACCGGACTGTACTTTATTCAGCCAAGATAGGGTAGTAACAATGGGGGAGGAGGAGGGGTGGTACTATATGTAAAAAAATACTAAAACTATTGAATTACAGGGCTTAAAAGACAGTGAGGAGGCACTGTTGTTTAAACTAGAATGAACAGGAAACTCATTTGCACTGGTGTGATATGCAGATGTCTTTCACAGGGAGAAGTGCACAGGTATTTAAAAGAAGACATACACAGTATTGCCATGAAAGGAGAAGTGCAACTGATAGGTTATTTCAATATGCCAGATGTTTTCAATATCTCTGCTGTGATGTCATCTAGAAGTAAGAAGATCCTGGATTTTCTACAGGGAGAACTATTCTGCCAAATGGTAACAGCACCCTCATGTGAATGGGTCATACTGGACCTGGTGCTAATCAATGGGAAAAGTGTTTATCATGTTATAGTGGGAGATCATCTTGCATCCAGTGATTACCAGATGACGTGTTTCAGCATTAGGACTAGGGCTAATAAAATCCATTCAAAAACAAGGGTCTTTGACTTTAGGAAAACTAACTTTGCTAAGAAGAGACAATACCTCAAGGAGTCATTAGTGGGATGGGAACATCTGGTGGATGTAGAAAAGCAATGGGCAAAATTAAAAGGGGATATTTTAAGGGCAACAAACCTTTTTGTTAGTAACATAGTATATGACGGCAGATAAAGACCAGTATGGACCATCTAGTCTGCCCAGCAAGGTGGCAAGAGTAGATGCACGTGCCACTCAGGGTGACCTTCATTTAGGTGCCAGTCCTTGCAGGTCACCCTTATTTGTTGAGATTTGGTTAGGACAAGGTACTTCAGGCCGGAGGGCCGGGGGTTCAAGTCCCACCTGGGACAGCAATCTCAGTCCGGAGGGACTGGGATTTCTAGTCTTATAGGCACTCCTTGTGGTCTTGGGCAAGCCACTTAACCCTCCATTGCCCATGTTCCCTGTAAGTATTAACGTATGTGTGTCATATCCCCTCGTGTTAAATGTATCCCCCAATTGACCGCTTTGACCCGGTGAAAAGCGGGATATAAATACAGCTAAATAAATAAATAAATAAATATAAGAAAGAGTTATGTTTATTTTGAATTTATCCTGTTGCAAGGGATCCACTGTGTTTGTCCCATGCCACTTTGAATTCTGTTACTGTATATGCCCCACCACTTTCAATGGGAAGGCATTCCAAGCATCCACCATCATTTTTTTAAAATTCTTTATTTACGTTTTCAGACAAAATTACAACAAAAAAAACAAAAGGTTACAATTAAAGTAAAATATCCCTTTGAATATAGGACAAAAAACAAAAGGCCTTAACAGCCTACCCCAACACCAACTCTCCCCTCTTCATGCGATCTTCTTAGAAACAGACTAGAAAAAGAAATAAAGAGGCTTGCAAGGGCTATGGCGTCATTAAAAAAACCTGCCCTATACCGTGTGCAAACATGATTGATTAATTACCCTTTAATTTACAGCATATTGTGCTTTCGAAATATAACCATCTAAGGGTTTCCATTTAAACAAGGTAGAAGGCATAGGAGTTGTACCATAACATGGCATCTGCTCATATTTACAACATAGACATAAATGATTCCACCAAGAGTGCCAAATGAGATATGCCGTATGTTTCCAACTGGCAAATATGAGATGCAGCGCCACTCCCATCATAAAGTCAAATTGGAAATGACAATCCCTTTGTAACGATGAGATGCCAATTGTTGACTGGAAAACTATAATAGACCAAGAGAGAGTGGCCCTGAATCCCAGTACCTCTTGGATACGGTTCCAAATCAAAATCCATTAAGACTGAACATTAGGGAAGTCATAAACCACATGCCTTAGAGTGCCAACATCCCTCTGACAAGACCAACACACATTTCCAATTGGCTTATCCCACTTGGAGACCTTTATCAGGGTAAAATGAGCTCTGTGCGCAAAGAAGTATATATGCCTGGGAGATAGAGGTGGATTGAGAGACTCTAATTAGTTTTCCACAAAATTTCCTCCACAATTCCGGAGAAAGAGTATCCCCAGTATCATGCTCCCATATCCGCTGAGTGCCATTAGAATGTGGAGAGGGACGATGGGCTACCAATTGATAATAGTAAGAAGCCACCCCTGAGGCCATTTGGGCTGTTCCTATGATATTAAGTAACCCCCATTCTTCAAGTAAAGATCTGATATCATTAAGGGATTTCTCTATACAGTGTCTTACTGAATCCACTGAAAGTATAAGGATTTAGGCAAGTCAAATTCACACTGTAGACACACAAAAGACTTCCACCTGCCTTCAAAAATCAGTTGTCCTATAGACCAAATGCCCCTGCTAAACCATTGTTTCCAGGCAAACGGACTTTGATGAATTTTTAAAAAAGGACTGTACTAAATGGGAATAAGCTTCAACAAGCTTTCCTCTCAAGAAATTGCACTCACTAACTGCTGGAAAGCCTTTTGGGTGTCCATTATAACCCTATGGAATTTCAACCTCTCTGAAGACACCATGCCAGGGAGGAGACTTAAGGGGAACAGAGCAGTCAATCTCTCTTCCAAATCAAGCCACACTGGGCGTTGCCCCTTTTCCCTCTCCACCCATCTTAACCCCTGTTTTAACAGAAAAGCACAGTGGTTGGCCTGAAAATCAGGAAAGTTCACACCCCCCCTCCTCTTTTTTGGATTTAAGCTTCCTAAGAGCAAGTTTATTTTTCCATAGAAACTGGACAAGAGTCCTTTCCACTTGTCGGTATGTTTTATCCGCAAGGAAAACAGGCAGCGTTTCTAAAACATAGCTCACCTTAGGAGTGATAGTCATTTTTATTGCTTCAAGATGACCCTACCAAGAAAGATAGACCGGCGACCATCTCACAGTCATTTTTCATACCGTAGTAAGGAAATTCTCTTCATTATATTGCAGAGATTAAATAAGTGGATGGCAATAATAAACTCCTAAGTATTTCACCCTTTTAGGTTCCCATACAAAAGGGTAGTCATTCAAGTCCGCACTACAAACTCGTGAGTTTAAAGAGAATGCTACAGACTTTGTGCAATAAATTTTATATCCTGATAACCCTGAGTATTGGTCTATTAACTCTAGAAGAGTCGGAATTGAACTGGGCATAGTGAAAAGCAATAAATCATCAGCGGAAGCAAAAAGCTTAATTTCCAAACCAGCTATGGGCACACCTTTTTACCGCAGAACTTTGTCTTAACAGTAGGGCCAAAGGTTCCAAGGCCAGATTGACTAGGATAAGTGAGAGGGTGCAACCCTGATGGGTACCATACCCTAAAAGAAAATCTCTAGATTGAGTCGCATTCACAAAAATATTAGCACTTGGTCTCGCATACATAAGTTTAATTATTTTAAGGAATCCTTCACCAAAACCAAACCATCTCAAGACGGCAAATAAGAAAGGCCACTACAGTCGATCAAATGCTTTCTCTGCATCCAACGATAATCCCATCAGCGGGCCCTCTGTTCCTTCCTTTCCTTCCAATACACGGCAAAACACTCTGGCATTATCAGCTGTAGAACATCCCTCAGTGAAGCCACATTGATCTGGGTGGATCAAAGAAGGAATTAATTTGGAAAGACAACTGGCCAAGGTGGCAGCAAATATTTTATAATCTGCATTTATTAACGAAATTGGGCGATAGTTACTGACCAGCTGAGAGTCCCTCCAAGGTTTTTCAAGAACCACAATGTTCGCAGAGGCGAAAGCTCCTGTCTGGGCATCTGTTTCTGAGAGAAGCCTATAGTATGGACCTAGTGCTTTGGAAAAGGTTCTGTAAAATTCAACCGGAAGGCCATCTGGTACGGCAGCCTTGCTCATTTGCATAGAATCGATGGCCTGGATAATTTCCATGACCGTGATCTGCTTATCCAGAACTGCAGCTGTTTCCTGATCCAGAACAGGCCTCTGTACATTGGCAAGTAGTCTCTCAAAAACTTCCTCAGAGAATTCTATCTCTGGGGAGTACAAGTGAGCGTAAAATTGATGGAAGGTTTCTGCAATTTCAGTGTCCGCGACAATCAATTGTTACACCTGGAGATCTCTTAAAACAGCGATGCGAGAAGCTTCTTTGTGACCCTTTAATGAGTTAGCTAATAACAATCTGGCCCTATTGCCTTCCAAATAATACCGCCCTTTCTGCACCTGAATATTCTGTGAAACTTCAGTAGTTAGGATCGAGTTATATCTAAATCTAAGGCATTGTAAACGTATCAGAATGTTAGGATCAGTTTCTTACTTATGATATGTTCCCCCGCTTTGATCTGCCTATCCAAAGCTTCTAGTTCTGCTTTGTATTGTTTGGCCTGCTGCATAGCAAAGCTGGTTATGGTGGCCGTATGTTAGCTTTGAAATCCTCCCACCACACCCAGCCCGAAGTGTCCTGGGGCGAGTTAAACTGAAAATACTCCTTTATAGCCACTAGAATGGTTTCACGGAACTCCTGATTACTAAGAAGAGTTCTGTCAAAATGCCAATGTGTATGAGATGGGCAGCTCATTGAGTCTAATAGGGAGTGTGAGATGTAGTAAATGTAGTAAAGCTGTTAGTGTAGCTGGGTTTAAAAAAGGTTTGGACAAGTTCCTGGAGGAAAGGTCCATAAACCATTATTAAGAAGGGACCCAGGATATCAATGCTTGAACCCAATACAAGCATTGTGGAACCTGTGTCCCTTGGGGAAACTGCTAGGTACATATGACCTAGATTGGCCACTGTTGGAAACAGAATACTGGGCTTGATGGACCTTGGTCTGACCCAGTATGGCATATCTTATGTTCTTATGTTCAGAAATATGAGCCGCATGAATATTGGATTCACTGATTCTGGAACATAGTCCGTTAGAGACTAGGAAAAAATCTATGTTTCGATATCGAGTTATGTGGTGGAGAAAAAAAAGTGAACTCCTTATCAACAGGATGCTGCAACCGCCATATATCTACCAGGCCTAACTCTTGTATTAGTGACAAAAGAACAGGGTGCACTTTGGGGACCTTATTAGTACTCACAGGATTCCTGTCCAGCAAAGGAGTCTAGCGTGAGGTTGAAGTCTCCCCCCATAATAGTCAGGTATCTGGATACCTCCTGTGCCAGAGCCGCTATGGAGCTAAAGAAAGTAGGGCAGTCTATATTGGGGGCATAGATATTGATTAAGGCCAGTTCAGTGGATCCTAACTTAATAACAGCCATTGCCCATGCCCTTCAATATCAGATCTGGCTTGCAGCACAGTAGGGGATAAAGATTTCCTTACTAAAATGGCAACCCCATTTTTCTTATGATTAGCAGCTGAGAAAACCACAAGTGAAAAGGGTTTCATATCTAATTTTATAGACTCCTTTACATTCAATGTGTTTCTTGCAGAAATAGGATGTCCGCACACACCTTGCGCCCATACAGAAATATCTTTTTTCTCTTGATGGGATTGTTAATGCCCTTAACATTCAGTGAAACTATCTTAAAAGAAGACATAGTGACAATATAGCACACTGTGATAAACAATTGTTACAGAAACATACCAGATTGTAACATATGATTTCACATTGTTAGTCCACATCTTTGAAGCACCCAGAATTTAAGCAGCATTAATAGCCCAAGGAAAAAAAACACAGGCAGAAATACCACCCCTTGGCCATAGCCCTAATATAAGATCGCCCAACCCCCCCACATGATTCTACACAAAAGCCACCAAAACCCTGGGGGGGGGGGGGGCTATACCGAACTCAAAACTTAGTGGGTGAGCCCCAAGGGACAAGACAGGCATGGAGAGTATAATAACTAATTCACTTCAACTCCTCTGCCAAGTAAAGCTTCTAGTACTGATTGCTACCCACCACTAGAGTAACTTCCCCAAACGCCGAAGCTCTAGAGCCCTAGAGCAAAACGGCCCCTCCCAATACATTGTATAATCACTAAAGGCTACATGTAGATATATGAGGGCCATCTTGTCTTTCAATGCCATGATGCCTTCTGATCTAACCCAAACGCCACGAATGATGAGAAATATAAAAAGAAGAAAGGAAAGAACAAAAGAAAAGGACAGTGTGACCAAAGCAATACCCTGGAGTTACCCCGAGAGAGCCTTATTGAATTTCAACTCTAAATTATTCAGATCATAACTTCACGACCTTAAATCCAGTCAAGGCACCCACATAAGAGAGACCAGAGTACTCTGCAAGCTTATGTCCACCGCTGAGTGCAAGGCAAGGATTTGCATCAACACCAGTTCATTGTATTCCAAGAAAGCGTAAAACTCCCCTAGATCGTTGAAAGTCCTAGTTTGGTTATGCAGTGTGACTCTCATGCGGGCAGGATAAAGTAGCCCGAACCGGACCTGCAACTGCAACAATTGTGGACGTAAAGCCAAAAAACATTTCCTCCAGTCTACCATTGCTTTAGCAAAGTCTGGAAAAAAGAGGAGTTTACGTCCTTGGCATTCCAATGAAAAGAGCAGTCTGGCTGCTTCCATAATTTGCGTGACTTGTTGAAATCGCAGAACTATTAGTATGATTGGGCATGGACGCTTGCATGAGACCACAGACTGAGTAGGCACCCGATGGGCACGCTTGATCTCAAATGGCATAGCAAACTTCATTTTTAGCACACCCGGGATCATTGACTGCAATAAGACCATCATATCTGTTTCTTCAGCTCCTTTGGGAACTCCGAGGATCCTAACATTGTTTCTCCGAGCATGGTTGTTACCATCTTCCAAGCCTCTTTGTATTGACCGTTTCAGCTTTGCCTGCTTCTCAATGGCCCTGAACTGCTCCCCGTGTATGACCAACACATTCTCCACCTTCTCCACCTTCTTCAATCTCACCGTGATCGACTCCAAACTGATTTTTAAGGCATTGATATCCTTTTGCATTGTGTTCAGTGAGTCTCCATTTGATTTGACCATGTCTTTAACAGCACGGATGTCAGAGAGAAGTACCTGCAAGGCCTCAGGGCAATCCCGGATGACCGCCATTTTGTGAGGTGAGAGAGGCTCTGTTTTAGTTCGCTTTGCACTGGCGTTTTATGTTCCTTGGTAATCCAGATGTGTCGGTTTGGGGCCAAATATAGCCGTAGTCAACTGCCTCCAAAATAGGTAGGATCCACTCTTTTAAAAGCAGAAGTCAGGATTCTTGACCTTCCCCTCCGGAGAATAGCTCTCACACGTCCATCTTACCCAAATGGAGGCTCCGCCCCATCCACCACCATTTTAGTAAAAAAGCATTTCCTGATGTTACCTTTCAGTTTACAGCCTTGTAGTTTCACGATATTTCCTCTAGTTTTGCAGCTTTCCCATCAATTAAAAAGATTTGTTTGTTCATTAATATCCTTTAAGTATTTAAAGCTCTGTATCATATATCCCCTTTCCCTCCTGTCCTCTAGCATATACATATTTAGGTCTTCAAATCTCGTCTCATATGTCTTCTGGTACAGGCTCCAAATTATTTTGTTCGCCTTCCTCTGAACAGTTGCAAGACTTTTTATATCCTTTGTGAGCAGGGCCGGCCCGTCCATTGAGCGAGAATGTTTTTTGCACAGGGCCCCGCGTTTCAGGGGGCCCCGCGCAAAAAACATTCTGATCCTAAAGTTAAATTTAAAAAAAAAAAAAAAAAAGCTGTCTTCTTCCGCTGCCGGGGGCCGCCGCGGCAGCATCGAGTGTGCCGCGGGGCCCCCCCTGCCCAGCAGAACCTGCCCTCCCCTTTATCACCTCTGTCTCTCGTTGTAGCTTCAGTCACACGCGCCGGCTCTCAGAGCGCGAGAGGAGAGTTTCTCCCTCGCTGCTCTGTTAAGCCCGCGGGGGCTGATGGGAAGTTCCCATCAGCCCCGCGGGCTTATCAGAGCCGCGAAAGGGAAACTGGTCCTTTCGCGCTCTGAAAGCCGGCGCGTTTGACTGAAGCTACAATCAGAGACAGAGGTGATAAAGGGGAGGGCAGGTTCTGCTGGGCAGGGGGGGCCCGCGGCACACTCGATGCTGCCGCGGCGGCCCCGGCAGCCGGAGAAGACAGCTTTAAAAAAAAAAATTTTCCCGGGCTATGGTGGGGGTTAGAAGTGGTGATGGGCTATGGGGGGGGGGGTTAGAAGTGGTGATGGGCTATGGGGGGCTATGGGGGGGCTATGGGGGGGGGTTAGAAGTGGTGATGGGCTATGGGGGGGGTTAGGAGTGGTGATGGGCTATGGGGGGGTTAGAAGTGATGGGCTATGGGGGGGTTAGAAGTGGTGATGGGCAATGGGGGGGGGTTGGAAGTGGTGATGGGCTATGGGGGGGTTAGAAGTGGTGATGGGCTATGGGGGGGCTATGGGGAGTTAGGAGTGGTGATGGGCTATGGGGGGCTATGGGGGGGGGGTTAGGAGTGGTGATGGGCTATGGGGTGGGGTTAGGAGTGGTGATGGGCTATGGTGGAGCTAAGGATTTATATGGGCTGATGGGATTAGGACTGGCAGTGGGCTATGGGGGGCTAGGACTGGTAATGGGTTGGGGGGGTTGCTAGGACTGGAAATGGGCTGGGGGGATTAAGACTGGAGGTGGGCTGATGGGGTTAGGACGTAATGGGCTGTGGGCTGTTGGGGGGGTTAGGACTGGTAATGGGCTATGGGGGGGCTAGGACTGGGAATGGGCTGATGGGGGGTTAACACTGGAGGTGGGCTGATGGGGTTAGTACTGGTAATGGGCTGTGGGCTGATGGGGGGTTAGGACTGGTAATGGGCTATGGGGGGGTTAGGACTGATAATGGGCTATGGGGGGCTAGGACAGGAAATGGGCTGATGGGGAGGGGTTAGGACTTGAGGTGGGCTGATGGGGTTAGGACTGGTAAATGGGCTGTGGGCTGGTGGGGGAGGGGGAGAACTGATCATGGGCTATGGGGAGGTTAGGACTGGTAATGGGCTATGGGGGGGATAGGACTGATAATGGGCTATGGGGGGGGCTAGGACAAGAAATGGGCTGATGGGGAGGGGTTAGGACTTGAGGTGGGCTGCGGGGGTTCGGACTGGTAACTGGGCGGTGGGCTGTGGGGGGGGGGATTAGAACTGATAATGGGCTATGGGGAGGTTAAGACTGGTAATGGGCTGTTGCTGATGGGGGCTGTCTGGTAATGGGCTATGGGGGGGATAGGACTGGCAATGGGCTATGGGGGGGGCTAGGACAAGAAATGGGCTGATGGGGAGGGGTTAGGACTTGAGGTGGGCTGATAGGGTTAGGACTGGTAATGGGCTGTGGGCTGATGGGGGGGTTAGGACTGGCAATGGGCTATGGGGGGCTGACTGGAAATGGGTTGATGGGGTTAGGACTGGAAGTGGGCTGATGGTGGGTTAGGACTGGAAGTGGGTTGATGGGGGGGGCTAGGACTGGTATTGGGTTGGGGGGTTGCTAGGACTGGAAATGGGCTGATGGGGGGCTAGGACTGGAAATGGGCTGATGCAGGGACTAGAAGGGAATGGATGCTGGGTGAGGCTGGAACTAGAAGGGAGCTGATGTTGGGGGAGGATTAGAATGGGATGGGGCTGGGAGAGTAAAATGGAGAGGGGAAAAATATTTTGTGTGGGAGGGATAAAAAAATCTACAATTAGCCGGGTATTGGGAGAGTAAGTGGGGATTGAGGATGGAGGGGTAAAATTTGAGTGGATGAAATAGGAATGAGGAAAGAGCAAAAGGAGAAAGATTAGTATGTTAAAGCAGATGTAGAGAGAGAATGGAAAAAAAACTAGAAGAGAGAAGAAAGGACAAATGGACAGCAGATGATGGAGAGTTAGCAGAAAACATGAAGAAACCAGAAGAAAGTGTCTGGAGCAATTGCAACTGAAAAAAAATGCACAAAAGGTAAAAAGATCTCTCTTTATTTTGAATTTATTAACTGGAATATGAAAGCTCTGGGAAATGTGCATCATTAACGTCTGCGCTTTGTTTGGTACAAGTGGAAATTAATTTATAGTTTTATTTCTACAGTGTTGTTGTACATTCCAAGTTTGGCTTTTGGGGTTCCCAGTTTAATTATTACCTTCCTGTTTCTAAATTGTGATTCCTTGTTTGGTGATGGTCTATGTTCTGCATGTGTAACTGAGCTGAGGTATTCTGTTTATGTAATTCCTATTTGACATTGCCACTTGTTTTCTTTCCCCAGTAGGTCATGTATTGTTGTACTCTGAAATGTATTGGTTTAATATTTGCAGTGTTGCTTTTTGATAGGTAGGGTATGGTGCTTTGTGAGTCCTGGTAGTGCTGTTAGGATACGGCGGGTTTGCTATGGATTCTAAATGGGCAGTGTTTGTAGAAGTTCCTAATGTGCCTGGCGGTTGGCACTGCATTATACTGTAGTCTGGGCAGTGTTTGTAGTAGTTCCTAATGTGCCTGGGCAGTGTTTGTAGTAGTTCCTAATGTGCCTGGCGGTTGGCACTGGATTATAGTCTGTCTTTATCCATACACTCATTAAGAGACATGTTTACTAAAAGTTAGTGTATGTTAGCATTATGCAAATATTTATGCAAATAAGGCCACTTATGCAAATGAGGCCCCGCACCGAGTCTCCGCACATGGCCCCGCACCCCCCTTGGGCCGCCCCTGTTTGTGAGATATGGTTTCGAAAACTGACACAATTTTCCAAGTGAGGCCTCACCAGCAACTTGTACAGTGGCATTAATACCTTCTCCTTTCTGCTGGTAATTCCTCTCTGTATGCATCCCAGAATTTTTCTAGCTTTGACCACCGCCTTGTCACACTGTTTCTATAGATCCTAAGAAACAATCACTCCAAGGTTCTCCTCGTCAATGCACACCAACCTCTCTCCCCCTATCACAACCAATTCCAAGTGCATGACACTGCACTTTTTCACATTAAATCTTAACTGCCAAGCATTAGATCATTCTTCCAGTTTTTATAGATCTTTCTTCATGTTATCTGCTCCCTCAGAGGAGTCCACTCTATTGCAAATTGTTGTCATCTGCAAATAGGCAGACTTTCCATTCAGTCCTTCAGCAATATCACTCACAAAAACATTGAACAGTAGCAGTCCCAGGACTGATCCCTGGGGCATGCCACTACTCACCTTCCTTTCATCCAGGTGTGTTCCATTTACCATCACCTTCTGTCATCTGTCAGTCAACCCATTTCTGATCCAGTTCACCACCTTTGGACCCATCCTCAGGCTGTTCAACTTATTGATAAGCCTCCTATGAGGAATAGTATTAATGACTTTGTTGAAATCTAGGTAGATCACATCCATCACATGCCCTTGATCTGGTTCTCAGGTCACCCGGTCAAAGAACTCAATCAGATTTGTTTGGCATGATCATCCTTTGGTAAAACCATGTTGCCTCGGATCATGCAACTTATTGGTTTCAAAAAAGTCTACTATTCTCTCTTTCAGAAGCTCCTCCATTACTTTTCCTGCCACCGAGGTAAGGCTTACCTGCCTATAGTTTGTCACTTCTTCCGTATTACCAGTTTTATGAAGAGGTACCACATCAGCCCTTCTCCAGTCTTATAAACTTCTCTTGTCTCCATTAAAAACATCCTTAAACCTCCCTGAGGTCTTTCACTATCCTTGGATGTATCCCATCTGGTCCCATGGCCTTGTCCATGTTCAGTTTTGCAAGCTGTTCAAACACTTCATCTTTGGTGAATGGTGTAGTATCTACTCTATTCACATTTGCATATTTGTCAATCACAGGTGGTCCTTCTCCAGGCTTTCCTTTAGTAAAACCAGAAGTATTTGTTTAGCATTTTTCCTTTTCCAATGTCACTTTCCATGAATATGTCCTCGGCACTTTTGAGTCTTGCAATTCCACCTCTGAGAAAGGAAATAAATTTAAAAGAAAAAGGAGGCCACTATGGTTCTCAAAAGAAGTAGATGAAAAGGTGAAGATAAAGAGGGTGGTCTTCATAAAATACAAACGGTGTTTGTGAGGAACAAGCTAAATTAAAAGTAGACAAAGAGATTGGGCCAGATGGCATACATCTGAGAGTATTGAAAGAATATGGGGAAGTTCTAGTGACCCTATTGTCTGATCTTTTCAATGCTTCTTCAGAGTCAGGAGTGGTCCCAGAGGACTGGAGAAAGGCACATGTGGTCCCTTTACACAAAAGCAGAAGAAAGTATGAGGTTGAGAACAACAAGCCAGTTAGTCTGACTTCTTTGGTGAGCAAATTAATGGAAACACTGCTAAAACAGGAGATAGTGAGGTTTCTAGAGTCCAATGGATTGCAGAATCTGAGGCAGCATGGGTTTACTAGAGGCAGGTCTTGTCAGACAAATCTGATTTTCTTTGACTGGATGACCAGAGTTGGACCGAGGGAGAGTCCTAGATGTTGTGTCCTTAGATTTCAATAAATAAAGCCTTTGACAGCATTCCACACAGGCGGCTTCTAAATAAATTGAGCACCCTAGGGATGGATTCTAAAGTGACTGACTGCATTAGAAATTGGTTGAATGGGAGGTGACAAAGAGTACAGGTAAATGGAGCTCACTCTGAGGAGAAGGATGTTACCAGTGGTTTGCCACAGGGATCTGTACTTGGTCCGATTCTTTTTAACATCTTTGATAGTGATATTGCAGAAGGGCTGTTGGTTAAGGTTTGCCTTTTTGTGGATGATACCAAAATCTGCAGTAGTTTAGACACCCAGAAAGATCTAGCTAAGCTTAAAGAATGGTTGAGAATTTGGCAACTGAGATTTAACACTAAAAAATACAGGGTCATGCATTTTGACTGCAAAATTCCAAGGGAGAAGTACAGCATAAGAGGGGAAGTGCTTCTGTCCACAAAAGAAGAGTGGGATCTGAGCAAGTTTGTTTTTGATGGCTAAATAGGTAGAAAAGGTGATGGCGGAAGCCAGAAGGATGCTTAGATGCATTGGGAGAGGAATGGCCAGCAGAAAATGAAGGTGGTCATGCCTCTGTATAAAGCTTTGGTGAGACCTAATTTGGAATATTGTATGCAATTCTGGAGACCACACCTTCAAAAGGATATAAACAGGATGGAGTAGTTGAAGAGGATGACTTCCAAAATGGTCAGTGGTCTTCATTATAAAGCATATGGGGACAGACTTAAAGATCTCAGTATGTAGAAGAAAGACAGGATAGAGGATATATGATAGAGATGTTTAAATACCTCCATGACATAAATTCACAGGAGAAGAACCCCTTTCAATTGAAAGTAAGATCTGTAATGAGGGGACATAGGATGAGGATGAAAGGGGATAGACTTGGGAGTAATATGCAAAATATTTCTTTAAGGTAAGAGTGGTAGATGCATGGAATAGTCTACCAATGGAGGTAGGAGACGAGGATAGTATCTGAATTCAAGAAAGCACAGGACAAACACAGAAGATCTCTAAAGGAAAAATAGGGACTATAGTAATTGATGTGGAAGGGCAGACTAGATAGATCATATGGTCTTTTTCTGCCATCATGTTTTTATGTTGGACCATGTTGGCGAGAGAGAGAGAGAGTGAGATGAGATGCTGGATCACAGGAATTGTATTGGTGGGTAGGGGAGAGAGAGAGAGAGAGAGAAGGAGGCTGATGCAGGTAGATGGTAGGATAGGAGAAGGGTTAAAAGAAGAATCTTGCTGAGGCTGATTTTGGATGAGGAGTCTGATGCTGGAGCTGAAAGAAGAGTGCTGGGGCTCATGCTGTTTGGAAGGAGGGTACTGGAGAATGATGCTGGGGATAGGAGAAGGGAGCTTCTGCTGATAGGTAAGAAGGCAAGGGTAGAAAAAAAGAGGTAGTAATTCAGGGGGGAGTGTGGAAGATGGAAGAGGAATGGATGCTGGGGAAGGTAGAGAAAAAGGGAGGAGGATTTGCTGTTACAGTAAATCCCCCTTCCATTTCTACCAGTTGTCAGGATCAGAAGGGGGCCACTGCATAAGAATATACAGTAAGAACATAAGAAATGCCTTACTGGGTCAGACCAAGGTCCACCACGCCCAGTATCCTGTTTCCAAAAGTGGCCAATCCAGGCCACAAGTACCTGGCAGGTTTCCAAAGAGGCACGCAGGTTTCCAAAGAGGCCCACAGGTTTCACAAGTTTCACCTATAAGTGCATTCACTCTGCAGCTCCTCACTACTTTTCTTCTCTTATCTTTCCCTACACCCCTCCTCAGACACTCCGGTCTTCTGGCAAATTGCTTCTATCTGTGCCCTTCTATTCCAGACTTCGCTCCTTTCACCTTGCTGCTCCTTATGCCTGGAACAAACTACCTAAGTCTGTACGTCAGGTGCCTTTTGTGGCCCTTTTCAAATCCAGGCTGAAAACTCACCTCTTCACCGCCTCTTTTGGATCTTGACTCACCTGATCTCCTTGTGTTTCATTACCATTCCTCCTAGATGTATCTCGTATTTACAGGTACTGTGTTGTCTGTCTTGACTAGATTGTAAGCTCTGATGAGCAGGGACCATCGTTTACATGTGTCTGTGCAGCGCTGCGTACGGCTTGTAGTGCTATACAAATGCTCTGTAGTAGTAGTAGAGTCCTGGAGCAAGCGGGGATTTGACGGGCCTGGGGGTGAGGGTTCATTTATTAAATTATTGTTGTCTGGGGGGGGGGTTGAGGATGCTATGGCTGTTATCTTGGGGGGGGGGGAGGGAGGGAATAACTTGATCCTCTCACCAGCCTATTTACCAAATAACAGGCTGGTCATGGGGACCACTATATGGATTGCTGCATCTAGGAACCCATAATGCTCCCAGCTGCGGCAACACATAATTTTTTTCAACATCTTCATTTCTAAAATTGCTACTATTTCTGCACATGAAAGCAAATATGTACAGGGGAAATTGCATACATTCCAACCTGGACATCTCAATTCCCCTCTCCATGACCTATCTCAAATGAGCCTTTTAATATATTTTTCTAAAGTGCATTATTCACCATCTAATGATTAATGTGTGTCCATCAATAAACATTCAGCAATGCACAGCAGTGCGTGCAACTAAGAAGCTGCTCACTAGAACTCCATTCTTGTATCTGTCCTGAAAACTAGAATTAAGAGTCATGTTCAATATACTACGCATTTAGAACACCTTTCTTCAAGGATATTAACAGCTGCAAAGGTATTTATGGCTTAAAAATATATATCATTCATATACCATAATACTGCTAGTGTTTCTTAGTTATAGAAATAGAGCTATATTATCAGCTATGCTGTCATATGGTATCATTTCATATCGGTCTAGAACTACTGAAAATGAAATGCATCAAACGAACCCACAAACTCTCTTATTTCAAAGTGGCATTTCCTAATCTAAACTCGATCTCTAGAAAAATGTTTATTACATAGTCCTAAAGCGAATTCCCCATCTGATGCAATTGATAGCTATGGTTGATAATTGAATTTATATCGGATTCAGGCAGTAAGAAAGTTTCATGGAGATGATGAAGTCAGGATTCATTTGGACAAGAAATGGTGGCATGCGTATGTATGAACAGCTGCAAATTATTCAACCCTACAAAAACATGGCTCAGAGCTCAGAGGCTGTTCTAAAACAGTACCAATAAAACTGGAGTCCAGGTGTTACTTTTTCTGCTTTGTTGTTGTTTTCCAAATGGAAAAAAAAAATCACTCTGCAAAGACCTCATGAGCACTTGGCCCTTGCAATTTTTAGAATTCTTCATAGTTTCTGCTCTGTTCTTCCTTTGTTTTTATTTCTCTTTTTCTTATTTTCTTTTTTAAGTAAAGAGAATTCTAAGATTGGAAAAGGTAATATTTGTCTTTGTTCCTTATTTGAACACAGTGTATAACAACAAACTTTCATCTATTCTACACTCTGCATAAACAACACCCACCATTGAATGGATGGTTGTAAACCAATTGAATTAACCTGCCCTGAAAAAAATGCAGTCTTATTTGTATTACATTGCTCGCAGTGACTTGTAGCTTCCTTTTCCTAGGGAAATAAATGCATTTGGTGGGGTAATTTTGCAGTGTAAGTGGGCTACTTTATCATTTGTAGTTGACAATTTTGAATGAGAAATTAACCACATTTCTTTTCGAAAATTAACATATAGAGGGGAATTTTAGAAGATCCATCTAAGTGCAACCAGGGATGTCTGGTCCAGAATGTTTGAAAAAAAAAAAAACCAGACACGGCCAAGTGCAGTCGTGATTTCACAAACCTGGATGTGCCTGATAGGGAAAACTGTAAGGCATCTACTTAGAAATCCCCAGAACCGTATTTCAGGAACTTGCTGTATAGCATAGCCTAATGACTAGAGGACCGGGTTACGAACAAGCCAGAGAGGGAGCAAATCCTGCTGCTGCTATAGTTAAAATTGTGCAGGGTACTGTGGATGCTAGAGCGCTGTCTTTTCTGGATGTTTTTCAGCTAAAACAAGCACTTTTCTGATACTTTTCCTCACAGCCGGTCTAAATTTAGACATGGAGTGGAGGAGTGGCCTAGTGGTTGGGGCAAGGTACTTCAGGCTGGAAGGTCAGGGGTTCAAATCCCACTAGAGGACAGCAACCTTGGGCCGGAAGGACTGGGGTTTCTAGTCCTACAGGTGCTCCTTGTGGTCTTGGGCAAGCCACTTAACCCTCCATAGCCCATGTTCCCTGTAAAATAGTTATCTCCAAGTTATAATGCCCTGTTCAATGTAATTTCAGTTTGTTCAATGTAAACCGCACTGATGCAGAATAGCGCGGTATATAAGAGAATATAAATAAATAAATGATGTTGGATGTCTATAACATGTCTGTGATCGGCCAGGACTCACTGGGAACACCCCGGCCAGGCCTCCTCCATGCCCTCATTCAGATTCAGACATCCTCAGGGGAGAATAGAAAAGATATTGATTAATAAAGGAAAGCAGTTAAATGGAGGGCAGACGTAAACTGGAGAGTAGGAGAGGATGAACATAGCAAATACCATACTGGGTCAGACTAGGGTCCATCAAGCCCAGTTTCTTGTTTCCAACAGTGGCCAATCCAGGTCATAAGTACCTGGCAGGTTCCCAAAAAGGCACACAGGTTCCACAGTTCTTGTCCCGGGGTAAACAGTGGATTTCTCAGGTCCTTTTTAAAAATGGTTTATGGACCTTTCCTCCAGGAACTTGCCAATTTTTTTTTAAAACCAGCTACACTAACAGCTTTTGCTACATCTTCCGGTAACAAATTCTAGAGTTGTATTATGCATTTAGCGAAAAAATATTTCTCTCATTATTTTTAAATAGATTACATTGTAGCTTCATTGTAGCTTCATCTACTTTCTGATGGGTAAACAACCTATCTTTGTTTACCTGTTCTACTCAATTCATTAATTTATAGACCTCTATCATATCTCCCCTCAGCCATCTTTTTAGAGGTTGAAGAGCCCTAACCTTTTAAGCCTTTCCTCATAGGTGTATCCTTCCATCCCCTTTATTGGTTTGGTGGCTCTTCTCTGTACCTTTTCTAATTCTGCTATATCCTTTTAAAGATATGGAGACCAGAATTGCACACAATATTCAAAGTGCGGTTGCACCATGGCACAATACAGAGGATTATAATATCCTTGGTTTTATTCTCCATTTCTTATGATTCCTAGCATTCTATTTGCTTTTTTGGCTGCTGTTGTACATTGGGCAGAGGGTTTCAATGAATTTTCCATGATGATGCCTAAATCTTTTATCCTGTGTGGTGGTGACTAATGTTGAGCTTTGCATTGTGTAACCGTAGTTTGGGTTGTTCTTTCTGAAGTGCACAACTTTGCAGTTGTCCACATTAAATTTCATCTGCTATTTGGACGTGCAATCTTCCAATTTATCAAGGTTCTCTTGCAATTTTTCACAATCCTCTTGTGTTTTAACAACTTTTAATAATTTTGTATCATCTACAAATCTATTCGCCTCACTCATTATTCTCATTTCCGGGTCCAGCACGGTTCCCAGGGGTACTCCAGTATTCACCTTTCTGCATTGAGAAAATTGGCCATTTAGTCATGCTCTTTGCTTTCCACCTTTCTAAAGTCTAAATCTCAAGGATTATTGTACCTCTATTATGGTTTAAATCAATATCCTTTCCATTGCATCCAGCTTCTCCAGAACTCGGTGACCAGACTTCTAACACCAGGAAATTTGACAACATTTCACCTGCATTGAAAACTCTTCACTGGCTTCCTATATCTTTCAGGATAATATTTAAAATTTGTTTACTTATACAGAAAGTTCTACATACAGGAATTCCTCTATATGTATTTAATTTGCTGATCCCTAATACTTCAGCTTGCTCTACTCACTCCCAATGCATCAACTAGCTTATTCTTCCTGCTGCTTAACCCCGCTATCTTGAAATTATTACACAGGTAGGTATTTTATGCCATGGTCCACTTTTATGGAACTTGCTTCTTCATCATCTAAGATTGGAGTTAAACAGTATCCACTTCAAATCAGCTCTAAAAATCTATTAATTTACCATGGCATTTAGTGAGCTCCCAGACATAATTTTAGATGAGACTTGATTTATTTTCCATCCTTTCCTTTCCCCTATCTCTTCTCTCTCTTGACTTTTTGTTAATTGGTCCAATCTAAAAAAGGTAAAATAAGATACGTTGCATACTCTTATAAATCCGTTAGAAACGTGCCATTTCACATACATACAAAGTGGCATTCTAGTGTTAGAATGTTCCTGTGACTTTCTTCATTCCCTCTGTACCACAGCTAGAGCTCTGCTTCCTTGTTGTTTCTCGTAATTTAATAATGTCCTTCTGTCTTGTTACGGTAATTAGTCAAACAATAGTGCAGAAATAAAATTGTATTCCTTTTGGTCATAGTGCTGGGGACAGAGATCTTAGTAACAATGATTCTCTGCCGCCCCACACATCTCCAGCAGTTTGCTAAATTGAACACTCAGGTACACGCTAACCTAGACACACCATTGCATTTGCCTGATGCAATGAAGTTGCAGGTGTGCACAAGGAAATACTAGAGTCTGCAAAATTATCCCCTATAATGGGGGCTACTACTAAACACACTTCTTATCAGAGACTGCACAAGACTGTAAAAAAGATAGGAAAACCATGCACATTCCCTCTTACCAGGCCATGAGTTCAGAGAGTTCATCCAGTGTGTCTCAGACCAGAGAATACTTTTTTCTCCAGTCCAAGGAAGTCAGATAAGGAAATAAGAGAAATCTGAAGTAATGGCATTTTTGCATAGACCCCAGCCCAGTTCTACATATTCAGTTACATACATTCTCAGTTAGTTATGTTCACATAGATTTACACAGACCACTATAGGCTACATTGTGCACTTTTATTTCTATTCTCTAACAGTCTGATGTATACAAGAAATTTATATGGGTGTGTCACCAGAAGATGTTTTGCCAGGTTTAATTCTAATCATGGAGGACTTAAAACAATCCGACAGTATAGTAGGTTAATTCAGTCCAGTATATTAATTCAAACTGGCCACATGAGGGTACCAATGTTTAGCACAACCCAGCTGCGAAGTATGCCATATTTTTAAAATATATTTTTGTTGTTAAGAGCCGTCGAGTCGGAGCTGACTCATGGCAACCCTCTGGATAGCTATCCTAAATTGTGTTCGGTCTTCAGTCAGGCGGCTCATTGTTGACAGACTGGTACCCGTAGCTGCTGTTATTGTATCGATCCATCTCATTGCTGGCCTTCCTCTTTTGCGTTGACCTTCTATCTTGCCAAGCATGATGTTTCTCTCTAATGATCTCTCTCTTCGCATGATGTGTCCAAAGTATGAAAGTCAAAGTCTTGTCATCTGAGCTTCTAAAGAAAGCTTAGGTTTGATCTCCTCTAGGACCGACTGGTTTGTTCTTTGGGCAGTCCATGGTATACACAGTATTCGCCACCAGCACCATAATTCAAAGGCATCAATTTTTTTCCTGTCTATCTTTTTCACTGTCCAGCTTTCACATCCATATCATGTTATTGAAAATACCATGGCTTGAACAAGTTGAATCTTTGTATGGAGAGAGACATCTCTGCTCTTGAAAATCTTATCTATGTCTTTCATAGCCATTCTGCTAAGAACAATGTGTCGTCTGATTTCTTGACTGCTTGTTGCTTCTTTATTGATAGTTGATCCAAGTAGGTTAAAGTTGTTCACAATTTCATTTTCTTCTCCTTCAATGATGAACCTGTTGATTATGCCATTTGTCATGAACTTTGTCTTCTTTACATTAAGGTGCGGGCCCATTTTGAGACTATGTTCTTTGATTGTGAGAAGCAAATGTTTCAGATCATCTTCACTTTCAGCCAGTAATGTGGTATCATCAGCATAGCAAAGGTTGTTGATGAGTCTTCCACCAATCTTCACACCTCTGTTGTCTTAGTACAATCCTGCTTCTCTGATGATTTGTTCTGCATATAAATTAAATAGGTAGGGGAAAGTATGCAGCCTTGTCTTACACCTTTGCTTATTTTAAACCATTCTTTTTCTCCTTGTTCCGTTCGAACTGTTGCTTCTTGATCAATGTACAGATTGTGCAAAAGAACGATCAGGTGTTCTGGTATACCCATGCTTCTTAATGTGCCCAGTTTCTCATGGTTTACACAGTCAAAAGCCTTGCTATAGTAGATAAAGCACAAATAGATATCCTTTTGGTATTCTTTAGTCTTTTCAAGGATCCATCTCACATCCGCAATGATGTCTCTCGTTCCTCGGTCTTTCCTGAATGCTGCTTGTATTTCAGGTAGTTCTTGCTCCAGGTATGGTTGTAGTCTCTTTTGAATAATCTTCAGTAGAATCTTGCTGGCATGTGGGACTAGAGCGATTGTGAGATAATTTCCACAGTCAGTTGGATCACCTTTCTTTAGTATTGGTATAAACACAGATCTTTTCCAGTCAGTTGGCCATGATGTTATCTTCCATATTTCTTGGCAGAGCATTGTAAGTACGGTAACAGCTGCATCAGATTGCTATAATACTTTTATGGAAATGCTATCAATGCCTGGTGCTTTGTTCTTTGATAAGGCTTTCAATGCTGCTTCAACTTCTTCTTTCATCACCAATGGTTCCCGATCATAAGGTACAGGTTGAAAGGGCTGTTGGTCCCCTTGATCTTTATCATATAAAAACTCTGTATATTCCTTCCACCTTTTCTTGATCTTCTCAGCATCATTCAACATAGAACCTTGAGCATCTTGTAACATTCCAATTCTAGGCTGGAAATTTTTCTTTAACTCTCGTAGCTTTAGGAAAGCCAATCTTGTTCTTCCTCTAATAGTTTCTGCTTCTATTTCCTTGCATGCGTCATATATTTTTACTGCACATTAAAAACAATATGTTGTAGAAATCCTATACACTCATTCTTTGATTTTGCATCCCTCTATTATACAAATCTTTTTGACATTTCATTTACTCCCCATCTCCATTCAGACTAACATACTTGATTAACTGGGAACAGTTTATTCACTTTGATGTGCTATATATGGATTGTGGTTAAAATGTTTGCATACCATATGGAATTTAAGAGACTTTGGAGGTCATTCCAAATCATGAATAGTGGAGTTGGATGTCCAACCCCAGTTTAGCCCCAGAATGCATTTATGCTCCCTGTGCTCCCCACACATACAGAGGGTTTGTGCGGGGAGCACTGGACGGAGGTGGGAGGGGGCAGTGCAGTGGCAGAGTGGGGCAGTGTGGTGGAGGAGTCAGTAGCTGGGATGTATAGAGGCAATTCCAGTCGTGCCTCTTTATCTTCCCCGGCTCTTATTTACATGCCCAGTTTATTCTACTCCAATGGTGGAATAAGTGCTGAGTGCTGTGTTGATAACAGCCTGCAGTCACCCCATCCCCATTGTGGTACCACTGGAGAGCCCCCGCTGCCCAATCCCAGCCCTGGGGGTCCCTACCAAGAGTCCCATGGTAGAGTGATGGGGCTGGTAATCAGTTTAACATTCGGGTGCTCCAGCTGGATGTCCCAGTGTCATGGTGACTAGATGCCTCAGCACCGGCATACCAGCTGGAGCATTCTGTAGCTGGGCAGGCAGCTCAGTAGACATCCCCCACAGCAGAATGGGGTGCCCAGCCAGACATCCAAGTCCCCAATTCTGCCATCGTGAGTACATCTAGGCCACGTGGCGGCAGAGTTAGGTCCATTTCCTGCACATCTAGTTTTTGTACGGCCAATGCATCTGAAAGTGCAGGAACTAGAATCGCCCCCACATGTCTTTCTTACTTTTTTTATTTCCATATGTTGTTTACAGCTCCCAAAAATATTTGTTGACCTTACTCCATTGTGTGGATCCACAATTATGCACTTCTGGATACCCAATTGTCATTTTCATCATCTGTAAGTTCATCATGATGATTTTTATGTTCATAAGGAATTGTTTCCTCTTTTGGATCTTTTATCATAATATGGCAGAACACATATTTATGTTTCTGAACAAATATTTCTTTTTATTTGCTTTATGCAATTTATATTGTTGTTGTTTTCCTATATTTTTTCTTATGGTCATATCAACTTGTTCTTTTACAAATGTATGTTGCTTCTATATACATTGGGCCAGGTCATTCCTAGATGTGCTGGCTCTCTGTGCACCTGGTTGAAACTGGACACACAGAGAGAGCCAGGAAGCTGGGGCCCCGACTCTGGTTGACCTGCATGTACAGGCCTTCTCCGGCTAACTCAGTCAGGGCTCCTGAATGGAGCCACAGTGCCATGGCGTCCGATTGCCATGGCATTACTGCTCCATTCAGGAGCTGCGATCCCTGGCCACCAGACAAAAATCTTCATTCCCCGCAGCCCAACCCCTGATCTGGCATTCCAAGGCCAAGGTCGGGCTGTGGGGAATCTCCTCTGCCCCCTCCTGTTTTTGCTGCGCCCTTGGCCTGCCAGATCCACCCGACTAGGGAAACTTATTCTACCTCAGAGGCGTAATAAATTCCCAGTTCAGGCCGCCGGCCCCAGACATAAGAACATAAGATATGCTATACTGGGTCAGACCAAGATCCATCAAGCCCAGTATCCTGTTTCCAACAATGGCCAATCTAGGTCATAAGTACCTAGCAGTTTCACCAAAAGACACATGTTCCACAATGCTTGTACTGGGTCAAGCATTGATATCTTGGGTCCATTCTTAATAATTGATTCTGGACCTTTCCTCCAGGAACTTGTCCAAACCTTTTTTAAACCCAGCTACAGTAGCAGCCTTTACTACATCCTCCAGTAACAAATTCCAGAGTTTGATTACACGTTGAGTGAAAAAATGTTTTCTTTTATTCGTCTCAAATAGTTTACCCTGTAGCTTCATGGCATAACCCCTACTCCTTCTACATTCTGATAATGTAAACAATCAATCTACGTTTACCCGTACCACTCCGTTCATTAATTTATAGACTTCTATCATATCTCCCCTCAGTCGTCTCTTTTCCAGGTTAAAGAGCCCTAACCTTTTTAGCCTTTCTTCATAGAAGTATCCTTCCATCCCCTTTACCATTTTGGTGTCTCTTCTCTGAACCTTTTCTAATAATGTTATATCCTTTTTAAGATACGGAGACCAGAATTGCACACAATATTCAAGGTGCGGTCTCACCATGGAACGATATATAGACATTATAATATCTTTTGTTTTATTTTCCATTCCTTTCCTTATGATACCTAGCATTCTATTTGCTCTCTTGGCCACCGCTGCACACTGGGCCGATGGTTTTAACTTGTTATTCACAATGATGCCTAATTCTTTTTCCTGGGTGGTGGTTCCTAATGTGGAACCTTGCATCGTGTAACCATAGTTTGGGTTGTTCTTCCCTAGGTGCATAAATTTGCACTTGTCCACATTAAATTTCATCTGCTATTTTGATGCCCAGTCTTCCAATTTATCAAGATCCTCTTGCAATTTTCCACAATCCTCTTGGGTTTTAACAACTTTAAATAGTTTTGTGTCATCTGCAAATTTGATAACTTCACTTGTTATTCCCCTTTCCAGGTCATTTATGAATAGATAAAAAAGCAGCGGACTCAGCACAGATCCCTGGGGTACACCACTTTTCACCTTTCTCCATTGTGAAAATTGGCCATTTAGCCCTACCCTCTGCTTTCTATCTTTAACCAGTTCCTGATCCACAATAGTACACTGCCTCCTATCCCATGACTTTTTAGTTTTGCCAAAAGTCTCTGATGAGGGACCTTGCCAAAGGCTTTCTGAAAGTCCAGATACACTATATCAACCGACTCACCTTTTTCCACCTGTTTATTCACACCTTCAAAAAAACATAAAAGATTAGTAAGACAACATCTTCCTTGTCTAAAGCCATGTTGGCTGTCTCCCATTAAGCCATGACTATCTACACGCTGAGTAATTTTGTTCTTTATGATGGTTTCTACCATTTTTCCCGGTACTGACGTCAGGCTCATGGTCTGTATTTTCCTGGATCACCCCTTCCCCCTTTTTAAAATTTGAAGTTACATTGGCGATCCTCCAATCTTTAGGTATTACAGATGATTTTAATGAAAATTCACAGATTACTAATAGCAGGTCTGCAATCTCATATTTCAGGTCTTTCAACACCCTTGGATGTATACCATCCGGCCCAGGTGATTCGCTACTCTTCAGTTTATCTAATAGTTGCAATACATCTTCCCGATGTATCGATATTTCCTTCAATTCTTCCGCACCTTTAAATACCACTTCAGTCATGGGTAACATCCCTACATCTTCCTCATTAAAAACGGAAGCAAAGAATTCATTCAGTCTCTCCACTATTGCCTTGTCGCCTCTTAGTGCCTCCTTAACCCCCTCTATCATCTAATGGACCAACTGACTCTCTCACAGGTTCTTTTGCTATGAATGTACTTGAAAAAGTCTTTATTTTGCGTTTTTGCTTCCGCAGCAAGCTTCTTCTCAAATTCTTCCTTTGCCTGCCTTATCAATGCCTTGCATTTGACTTGCCAGTGCTTGTGCTGTTTCCAGGGTTTGTAGTTTGGCTCTTTTTTACATTTCCTGAAAGATGCTTTTTTGGCAACAGCAGCCTCTCTGACCTCACCTTTAAACCATGCTGGCAGTTTTTTGGACTTCCTTCCACTTTTTCTTAAAGCATGAAATACAGCTGGTCTGGGCTTCCAAGATAGTATTTTTTTCAACAACACCCAAGCTTGATGTAAGTCTTTAACCTTTCCAACTGCTCCTTTTAGTTTTTTCTTAACTATTTTCCTCATTTTATCATAGTCTCCCTTTCGAAAGTTAAAAGGTAGTACTGTGGATTTCCTTACTATCCCTCCTCCAATAATTAAATCAAATGCGATCATGTTATGATCACTATTGCCAAGTGGCCCCAACACCCTTATCTCTTGCATTAGATCTGGTGTTCCACTAAGGAATAGGTCCAATATGGCTTCCCCTCTGGTCGGTTCATGAACCAGCTGCTCCAAGAAGCAGTCATTTATTTCATCTAGGAACTTTATCTCCCTAGCATGTCCTGCCGTGACACTGACCCAGTCAATACCGGGGTAATTGAAATCACCTATTATTATTACTGCGCTGTAGTTTTTTTTAGCTTCCTTGATTTCTTTGAGCATTTCATCTTCTATTTGTTCATTCTGGCCAGGCGGTCGATAGTACACCCCCACTGCCATCGCCTTCATCTTTTTACATGGAATTTCAATCCATATAGATTCTACAGCAAATTTTGTTTCCTTCAAAACTTTAATCCTTTATGACTCAATGCCCTCTCTAACATAGAGCGCAACCCCTCCACCAATTTGATCAGCCCTATAATTCCGATATAGTTTGTACCCAGGTATCACAGTGTCCCACTGGTTGTCCTCCTTCCACCATGTCTCTGATATTTCAATCATATCTAACCTCTCATTTAGTGCTATATATTCTAATTCTCCCATCTTATTTTTTAGACTTCTAGCATTTACATACACGCATTTTAGAGACTGTATTTTATTCATGTTAATCTGGCTATTGGAATCAGCCCTGTACTCCTGGGGCTGTAGACCGCCCACTGCGCACCCTAACGCCACTTCGCTCTGCCTCTTTCCTGCCCCCATCTAACCTCCCCGTACAACGTGCAGGGAAGTTAGTCAGGGTCAGAAGAGGGGATGAATAGCATGGATGGAATGATCCTGATTATGTTTTATGAATGTTTATTTCTAAAAATAAGTATGTCTTTATTCTTTTATCATTTGTTTTTATATACATGTTGATTTGATTTAGATTTTGAATTTGAGGTTTACATCCTTGATGAAGGTGCATGTCAAAACACAATAAAGATAACAACTATATAAAATTCACATTGGTGGGTTAACATAAGAACATAAGATATGCCGTACTGGGTCAGACCAAGGTTCATCAAGCCCAGCATCCTGTTTCCAACAGTAGCCGATCTAGATCATAAGTTCCTAACAATTTCCCCAAAAGACACAGGTTCCTCAATGATTGTATTGGGTCAAGCAGTGATATCCCAGATCCCTTTTAATAATGGTTTATGGACCTTTCCTCTAGGAACTTGTCCAAACCTTTTTTAAACCTAGCTATACTAACATCTTTTATTACATCCTCTCATAACAAATTCCAGAGTTTGATTACACGTTGAATGAAAAAATATTTTCTATTATTAGTCTTAAATAGTTTACCCTGTAGTGTCATTGCATGTCCCTTAGTTTTTCCTTTTTAACACCTCTCTTCTGCTTCTGTAGTTTAATCCTTGTGAGAGTGAGTACTTCTGGGAGGCTAGTATGCATATTTGTAAGGCCTCGGGTCCGCGTCCCCGTGGCCGCCGCTAACCGGGGGGGTGGCAGGCTGCCCTCGCCCTCGGGATTCGGCGGCGCGCATGTCGAGAGGAGGCCGCGCCGTATGGCGGTCTCATTGGCTCCCGCTGGTTTTTCAAATGCGCGGGAGCCAATGGGAGTCCGAGGTCTGTGGGCTGCGGAGGGGGGGAGGTGCGGGGATCCGGCACTGCTCCGGGCTTTCGGCTTGGTGAGGCTGGAGGCGCCGGACGTCTGTTTTTGAGCGGCCAAAAGTTTTTTGCTGCAGCCGGGAGAATCCTTTTGGTGACGCGGCCGGCAGCTGGGGAGTCGGAACGGCGGCGTTCTCGTGGGAGCGCTTCTTCCTGCTGACAAACACTTGTTTCTTGGCTGGGGCCCGGGTGGAAGCAGGACCTAATTTATAAGGCAAGTGGTCCTCTTTTCTACATGTTCTAAGTTGGTTGGGTGGCGCAGGGTAAGTTAAAAAAAAAAAAACGGAACCCGTGGGTCGGGTTCCTCCAGCCTACTTTCTGCTATGTCGGCTAAAGGAAAAAAAGGGGGCCCCAGGCAAATAAAAAGGTCTGTCCAGGATACACCGGGTCAGACTGGAGCCGTGGGGCATCTTCCTTGGGGCCTGATAGACAACCGGCCCACGGGAGAAGAGGAGGTTCTAGGTCTATTGGAGGGCCCCAAGGGCCACCTTCTCCAGTCACCCGGGGGCAGGGGGAGGCCAGGGGCAGAGCTCCTAGCCGGAGCAGAGCTTCCAAACGGGGCTCTAGCTCTTTAGGCGGCTCCGGACTCGAAAGGCAAGTGCAAAGGGGGGGTTCTGTGGACCCTGTCGGGTGGGGTGGTCGTGGTCGGTCCAGGGGGACAGCGAGAGGTGTGCCGGGGTTTAGAGGGGCTCACGGGTCTTTGGGTAGCCGGGGTGTTGCCTCGGCTCCTGTAATCGGAGGTGAAGGGTCCAGCCAACAGGGGGGCGGTACTCCTTTTGGGTCGGCAAGTCAGGGGAGTTTATCGGCCGGTGCGGGAGGGGGTTACCCGCCAGCTTGGGAGCATTGGCAGAGCGGGAGTCAAGGCTCTTCTCGTGCAGAGTGGCTAGGGGCGTGGCAGCCACCGTGGGCTATGGCAGGTGTTCCTTCGCCTTTTCCTGTTTTTTCTCCACATGTACCTACCGGATGGCACTACTCGGGACATCCTTGGATGACGGCTGTTGGACAGACGGATGGCGGGACGGTGACTGCTGGCGGTAGTCCCTTGCCTGGTGGGACAGTTGGAGGAACTGCAGCTTCTGATTCGACGCAACGGGAGACTGGAGTTGCTACCGAGGTGGTGTCAACGGCTGCAGGTGAGTTGGATACTGGCGCAGCAGCGGGTGATGCTGGCGCTGCGGCACGAAATGTTGGTGTTGCGGTGGGGGGTGATACTCTGTCGGCCGAAAAAGGTAAGAAGCGGTCGAGGAAGAGTGGGCGGCATTCATGTCATCAGCGTCGGCGTTCGGGATCCTCCTCTTCGTCAACCTCGGAGTTTTCATCCAGTTCCATCTCGGACGGATGGGGCCGGGGTCGCAAGGGTAGGGGAGATCCGGAAAGGGCTGTACCGGTTGGAGCGGCTCCTTCGGTGGTGGCTTTCTCGGAGTTATGGGAGGGAGTGCCAAAGAATCTTCGGAGGAGGATTGTTAAGCGTCGCTACGTGGATATATTCCATTTGCTTGAGGGTCGGAAATGGTCGGGGGATAGTCGGAGGAAGAGAAAGGAGGACGAGAAGGCGGGTAGGGTTAGGAGAGTGGCGCGGAACGTCGTCAATTGGACGCGTTCCTTTCTGCGTTTAGCTAGTGTATGGGGTCATGCGCATCCGGATCAGTATGGGATGCTCCTGGCGTACGCGGATTCCATCTTAGAGGTGTCACAGACTCATGAAGGTTGGGCTTGGCTCAACTATGATGAGAAATTCCGTGATAAGATGGAAGAGAATCAACTGCTTTCCTGGGGAACGCAAGACATCAATCTTTGGCTGATGCAGATGGCGATCAGACCTAGTGGCGGAAGTTCAGGCGGGCAAAAAGGTGGACTGTCTGGCACTACAAGGGTGGACCAGTCCTTTCAATCTGGCGTGCCCCCTGCTTTGCAGAGAACCCCAGGGGGGGGGGGGGTGCAGGTGACTTGTGCTGGCGGTTCAACAAGTCTTCCTGCCCCTTTCCGGATTGCAAATTCCGGCACGCATGCTCTATCTGTAATGGAAGCCACTCAGCGATCAAATGTGTCAAAAAGAGTGGCGGAGGAGCCACGCCCCCCCCCCTCACAGGCAAAAAAGTGGCATTCTTCATCCTTTGTAAACTTTGTAAACACTACAGCATCACTGTACCAGAAAAGTGGTGGGATCGTGATCCTAAGAGAATTATGGAGAATGAAGAAGTTATGATAAATTGGGATATTTTCTTTCCAATGGATAAGAAGCTGGATGCAAGGAAACTCAACATACTGGTAAAGGGAAAAAGCACAAGGCATTAAAATTGCATTAACATGATGTAAGTAATGATCATGCAAGTAACACCAAGATCACAGGGACAATCAGGCTGACTATGAGAAAAATAATAATGAGCAGAGTTACAAACAAATTTATACAAAGCAGCTTATAAATATTAACTCGGATTGATGTCTCCAAACTAGTTTTATATCTGAGAATGCTAAGAGGTTTGATTTTATAGGGGCAACATCATCTTCCATACTTTTAACCATACATGGGACAAATTTTTCAAAAGATGCATGTCCTTAACTTTGTTTATTAAAGCATGCAGCATGTATTTATTTATTTAACATTTTTTAAAATACAAATCAAAGGGTTACAAGGAACAAGAATGTGGACAGGGCATGGAAATATTCTGTTTTACATTGTAGCCTAACGTAACAATAAATATTAACGGAGGAAGAACATTCAGGGGAAGGAGGAAGCTGGAATATAACTTATTTATATTTTAGGTATGTGGTGTATTATAGCTTCTGGTTCAATGGTCAAATTGGGAAGCATGATCTTGAGGCTGGCGGTTCTAAGCTGCTGCTAGGTCCTATTGAATAAAATGGGTTCTGCATTAATTAATGCATGTTATCAACATTTCTGTACTAATGCTATAGCACACTTAAGTAAATGAGACCCTTAGTGGAGATGTTTCCAGGGACGTATTTTGGGCAGAACTGTAAAATAACATTCATATTTTTTTAAATTGTTATACATTATTTTCAGAAAAATAATTACTTGCACTGAAAGAAGGTAAACATAAAGGCTGTATACTTCAGGGCTGTGCCTTGTATCTAATCTGCAGTTAGTACACAGAGCACATTCTTATTGCATGGATATGCAGATATGCCCCCACACTATCTGCTAAGGCAAATAGAAAAAAACAATAAATTTGCACCTCCAGCCTGAATCAATGCAACCCCAATCCCCACCAGGCACATAACCCTCCCAAAAAGACACCCCCTCCCAAACAGATTTCCTCCCAAGCAAAACCCCCTAAACAACCCCCTAAACAGATCCACCTTTCCAAATAGACCCCATCACAATCAGAACCCTCCTCAATGCTCTCCCAATGTGCACCCCCATAAAAACCATATCCTGAGCCTTCCCCTGCCTCCTAGATCCCCTTCCCAGGGACTTTCCTGGGGATATACCTAGTAGTCTAGAGAATGGGGAGGGGGAAATCTCCCTCCTCTATTGCAACTCAGGTTCAAAATGGTATCTATGACTCCTAGCAATAGTCTCGCTGTACAGCCACTAGGAGTCAATTTTCCAAATAAGGGCAATTATTGTGGTACTCAGAATTTCCAGGACTAAAAGCACAAGCTCCCAGATGTTCTATGCTGTATGTAGTGATAGTCATTGGTCACCAGTAGGCTAGAGAAGTACAGGAATGGAGGTCAGGAATACTGGTCTCCCATCCAAGAAGCTACATCAGATGAGATGAGAGCAGGTAGTCTCAGAGTAGAGCAACCATAGGTTGAAGGCACTTCAGAAGATGTACAGAAGTAGCAGCAAACCTATGAACTCTCATGAGAGACCTAACAATGAAAGGGAAAGGGAATTGGATTTAGTTCATGCCTTTCCCAGAAGATCAAAGACAATTACATTCAGGTGCTTTCCTAATCCTAGAGAGTTCATAATTTAAATTTGTACCTGAGGCAATGGAGTGTTAAGTGACTTACCCAATATCACAAGGAATGACAGTGAGATTTGAACATGGCTCTATTAGGCTACTTTTCTACTCCAGAAGAGGAGTTCTTGAGTTATATACCTTCAGAGTCAGTGAAGCTGAATCATCAGGGAAGCAATCAGAGCAAATGGCAAATGGCTTAAAAGGAAGTAGAAGCCATGGTCCTTATATGTGGAGGGCATTCTGATAATGTTGTTGCCCATGACAGTGTATCTATTTTTAAATGCTGTGGAAGTGGATAATGAGATTGCTGGTTCATTCATTCATTTCAAGTGGTCTGCTTTCAGGTCCTTTGCACCTTCAGTCAATCTCAGCAGGACTCCAGCATCCCCATTGATTTGGCAGTTTGGTCTCATGAAGCTTATCTTTACTTCTTCACAAGACACAAAATTTAAGAGTAGATATAAAAAATTGACTCACTGTTTAGCTTCACTGTTGAGTAAGAGTAAGGGTATTTCTAAGGGAGCAATGGCAACAAAGCAGTAGTATTGCTTTCTTCCTAAAGGGTCTAGGTCAAGGCAATACCAGAAATAGTTTTGTGACCAAGAAGATGATGCCAGTATGTTGAAGGGAATTTAAGGCTGTAACTGACAAAATGTGACCCAATACACATGACTATCAGGGCAGGTAGTTACTAAGCTGTAAAAAAATATTTCATTTTACTGTAATAATGGGAAACATACCTGGGGTTTTGGGACTGCCCGAAACTATAGGAGGCAGCCATTTTTTTTTTTGGGGGGGGGGGCTCTGGAGAAGAGAGGAAGCAGTCCTTGGTCAGCAGCTGAGGGAAATATTTGTTTTTAAGAAAGGAAAGCCACGGACGCAGGCCTGAGTGGGCCACGCTGTTGTGGTGGGCTTGGGAGCAGGGGAGGTTGTCATATGTGATCGGGGGCAGTTGCGATATTCAACGGCTACTCCCAATCACATGAAAGGAGAGCAGTAAGGCAATGGGGGTCAGCCGGGGCCTTGGGGTAGATTGGGGATGTGCATAATGTCACTATTGCAGGAAGAGGGGATCTTTGGTGTACCACAATTTTGCAGTTGTTTAGACACCCAAGCGTTTGCTTTTTTTGTTGGAGGGCTTAGGGTGGGGAGCAGCTGTGGTGACTGCAGGCAGTCAGTTGACATCAGAAAGGGAGCTCAGGGGTATTTTTTTTTCTGGCTGGGAAGCCCCTAGGTTGGAAGGGGTGGAGTCCAAGACCGATTGAGGGGATAGGAAGGTCCCACTACTCCCATTGGTTAGGGACCTTGGAGTGACATCTCTAGAGTTTGTGGAAGGCCCTAGAGATGAAGAAAGCTGTCCTCTGAGTGCTTGAACCAGAGAAAAAAATGTATTTAAAACAAATAAGGGGACAAGAAGTGGGATACATTTAATTATATTTAAATATATAATGATGAGGGGTAAATGAACCTGAAGATAAGGAATTTGGCTCATAAAGAGACCTAAAAGGATGCAGGCAGACAGCGGGTCTGTTCTGCACTAGTTTGTAATGGTGGCAAAGAAATGCAGGAACTGGAACCCTTATAAACAGCCATTTTTTGGCCAAAATTAAAAATTGAAATTGAATTCTTTTAAGGCCAGAATAGGGGAGAGGAGGGGCAGTGGGGTCTGCAAATATATTTTTTGAAGCTATAGGAGAGCTCACATTTAAAATGGTGTACATTGAAAGTTGGAGGGGGAGAGTCCTACCCCAACATAAAAAATATATTTTTTAATAAATTAAAATTTACAAACCCAATAAGAAGTCTCTCTGAGGGTTAAAAAGAGAAGAAAATTGTTTTTTGAAGCTTCAATGTTTATAAAAGTGGCAATTTGATAAAGTTTATGTATGGAAATAAAGTGAGTTTTAAAAACATTCAGCATATGAGATATATGCTAAGATTATGTGAACCTGAATTCTGTAAAAATAAAAAATAAATTTGATTGTTAAGGTATGAAAATATTGGATTTTAATACAAGTACATATGAGGGGGAGGGGCGGAATGATCTCCAGCTGGAAAGTTTGTGTCAAAAAGCTCAGCTGTAACTGATATTGCTCTGACTCAGTTCAAGCAGACAACTTGATAGAAGGAGGAAGAGTACTCTGACAAATGGGTAATTTACTAAAGGGATTTTTTTGTTGGGTATCTAAGGAATTTTTGAAACTTATGAGAAAGATTTTTGGGGGTTTAGAATGGACCTATTTGATGACCTAGGACAGTGTAAGACATTAGAATGTTGGTGACTATGCTTGTTCTGGTGCAGTTGGCAGTTGTATATGAAAGAGTGCGGAGGTGGGGTTTTTTTGTGATGTGAGTGAGAGAACCTTTTAAAATGAATATTCCTGAGCGAAAGAGAGTGTTTGGGTGAGACTGTAAGCATGAAGAATATATAAGAGTGGTTTTGAATGATTGGGGGGAGGGGGGGTTCCAACATTTCCCTCAGGTTGAGGACTAGATAACTAGAGAGCAGCAGAGGTAATTTTTGGGTGGGAGGAGTTGTAGGACACTATGAAAGCAGGTGTATCTTATAAGAAAGAAGGATTTTTAAAGTTTTTCCCTCTTTTTCCCTCACTATTTAGAAGTTATTGGTTTGAGTAAATTTTATTGGTCACAGTGAGAAATAAAGGGTTTAGCAGTATAAGGAAGTGAGGGAAACAGTAAAACTTATTTTCAGAAGTATCTAATAAAATGAAACCTTTAGTAATTAGGATTTTTTTTAAGTAGAAGAGTTTAACAGGAGGTTTTTCGGTGAGCGTTGGGGGAGATGTTCACCTGAGCACAAGAATATAAGGACTGAAAGAAAGTGACCGTGGGATGTAGTGTGGGAGTTAATTGTTATGTGATAAGAGAAAAAGGGAATGTAAACAATTTTTTACTGCCACAGCAAGCTTGCTTTTAGGTATCCCTTCAATTTTGTCCCTCTAATTTTATAGAGAGAAAAGTGAGGAGAAAGGAGAATTAGAGAGGGGGTTATTTAAAGGATAGGGTTCAGAGAAAAAGAGACAGAAGAGGAACACCTGCCTCCTGACATTTGGAAGAATTGATTTCAGTTCCAGAACCTGCAGAAGAAGAAAATTGGGCCCCACCATTCTTCCACTTCAGACTGATAACTACTTAACTACTTCATATATTGTAATTTCAGCTTAAATGCATTAATATTTGATTTAACAAGTATTTAGTCCATTTGGAAGAAACATTTTCTGTACAAATAATATTTGGGGAAATTCTTTTTATTTATTCTCTTTAATGAACCCCTGGAAGACACAGTGCATGAAGGGAAAACCTAAAATAAATACTTGTGTCCATACTTAGCTTTCATTTATATACATATTATTTGATAAAAATAAAAGTCCCAGAATTAAATTGTTACATCTGAATTTGGCCCAGGCCTGAGTCCTTCATTAATAACTTTATTTTAATCTTCCTTGTAGAACTTCTCTGCTGGAGGGGATATTCCATTGCAGATGTAGTGAATTTATGATGTGGCCTTTTCTTAGGAGGGGAGTGACAGAATCTTACATCCAGTGTGACAACATAATTGGAGAGATTTTTTGATATACTCTCCAGAAAACTGGTTACAGGGAGAAAAATGGCATAGTCGTAGGATAGGGCTTTGGGGGTGATAATTTTGGGCTAGGACATTTTAGAACCCTTTAGGATACCTCTCAGTATGTGCTCTTAAATTTTGGTGAGCCTGGGAGGGTGGGCTGTCTGCATTTTTGCTGTGTAATAAAATTGATTTTGTTGTGAGACTCTTATTTGGAATTTTGGATGGGAAGGTTTCTGGTTTGCGCACAAGTACTCTGTTCCTACCAGAGCGAAGACTTCATGTGAAGAAAGAAGATGGAAGATTTACAATGACAGATCGATGAGTTGAGGCAAGCTTTGGAACACTTACCTAGGAGTTCCCCACAGCAATCTGAACCTGTTGTGACCACGACTGTGATACTTCGGAGAGAGAAGTCCATTCCTGATTTTTTTTTGCTTTCTTAATAGTTCAGAAGACTTAACCATAGAGGAATGGATTGAAAAAGTCCGGTCGGCCTTCAAGATACTGTGTGTTCCACCAGAAGACCAGTTGGAGATGGTTTGTGACCATTTGAAAGGACAAGCGAAAGACACAGTCAAGCATCTGGCTCCCCATAAAGGTGCAACAGTGGAAGATGTCTTCAACTTACTTTTGAGGTTTATGGTGACAAGGTGCCCCTAGGGTTAAGAATCAAATAGTTCTACGACCATTGACAAAAAATGGGTGACTATTCGGGCCTATGCCTACAGGTTACAAGAAGGGATGACTGCCATCTTAATCAGAGAGCTCACATGACTTGGTGAATTGGAAGGTACTCTAAAAGAACAGGCATCTTGAATTGGAAAGTACTCTTAAAGAACAGGCGTCTTGAAGAGAGTCCTTGTATTGCCTTTGATGCAAACCACCATAAATTGGGCTAAGGAAGAGTAACTACTTTATCTCTTTGGTGGGGTTTCTCCAGTCCAAATTCTCTCCCGGCCAAAAAATAAGAATCCATTTTGGCATAGAGGTGGAAGGAAGAGTGGTACCAGTGTTACAAGATATCATGAAAGTCCTAAATCACATTGAAAAGTGGCAGAGGGAATTAGAGGATCAGATGTACAGGAGAAAAGGATCAGAAGTGCCTGTGATGCATTTGGTGATGGAGATTCAACTGACTCCTGGGAGTAGAAGACTGCCGAGGAGAATTGAGGATGGACAGCTGGTGTGTTATCATTGTGGTGAACTGAGTCATATAGCCCGAGTCTGTAAAAGTGAGAGACCTAGTGTGGGAATACCAGCTGAAAGAAATGGGGCCATGGAGAGAAGGCATGAAGATGTCTTACCTGGTCCAAGTGGAGATGGATCAGTGAGACCAACAACTGCAATAGAGTCCAAGGTAACAAAGAATCCGGAAGTACTACAATCACAGATCCAAACCCAGTCTTTGAGGGAGAGGAGAATGAGGAATGGGACAAACTCTGCAAAAAGGCCATTGGGCAGAGCTCAATCCTGGTATTACAGATCAGAAGAGTAGATACCTGATGTATAATTGATACACAATTGGATGTATTGTTGCAAGTCCTATTAAAAGCATTTTGAACACCCTGAGAAGTTATGTGATGCTAGTTGGGTGAGACTCACTGTGGCTAATGGCACTGAACTACCTGTGTTAAGGTATATAGAAGCAGAAGTCCAATGCTTGGGTCAGAGAATACTTAATCAATGTATTTTTATAGTAAAAGACATGCAGTTTCAATGACAGTGGAGCAGTGATAAAAAAGTGGTGGGCATCATAGGAATGAATATCCTGCAATATTTAGAAGGTCTTTCCTGGGATTTATCCGCCCAAACCTTGGAAAAGAGCAGCAGTGTGAACAAGATACTGAGAAACATTGCCCAACAGAAGAGATACCTGCAACATGATGTTCAGCACCGAACACGGTTCTTTTCAGAAATAATAATTAAAGCAAGATGTCATAGCATCCAGTGGATGGAGGCCTGTGATTTATTAGTGACTGGCACGAAGAGAATTAACTTGCAGAAAAGCTGCTGGTAGCAAATATGTTGGCCAAGCCACAGTAGGGGTTTTTGCCAGTGAGAATTTTGAACTGGGGGAAAGAGATGTATTTGTATCCTCTCGAGTTCAGGTTGCAGAAGTTTTTAAGCCAGGGGAGATTATTGGACCTGTAGACTGGCACCTCCATCAAGAAGATGAGCATTGTATGGTTGGCATCATCAGACATATTGATACTCATTGGAAACTATCAATGCCACTGATTTATCAGCAGTTAAAGTTCCCTGGAAGACATTAAGTGATAAGCAAGCAAGTGCATTAAAACAGTTGCTGTGGCGTCATTGGGATGTTTTTTCTAAAGATAATGATGACATACTGTAGGTTATTCATCTCCAGTGACACATTCATTAAATACTGGGCAGGTGGCACCAATCAAACAACCTTACAGGAGAGTTTCCCCTCATATTTTTGAAGAATTCCGCAAGCATGTAATAGAACTAGTGAACCAAGGCTTCTTGCACCACAGTAATAGTCCCAGGCCTCACCAGCTGTAGTCCTGAGGAAAAGTAACAGCAGTCTCAGGTTTTGCTGTGACTACAGGAGGATTAATTCAGTTATAGAAAAAGATGCCTATCTATTACCTCAGATAGACTAATTTCTTGATGTTCTTGGTAACGCCATCTGTTTTTCCTCATTGAATCTAACGTCTGGTTATTTCCAGGTGGGGATGAATGATGATGACATCTGCAAAATGTCTGTAATAATACATTTTGGACTTTTTGAGTGGACACATGCTGTTTGGACTGTACAATGCACCAGTAAGTTTTTCCTGCCTTATGGAAATATCCTGGGAGAGTATGTGTTGAATATTCTGCTGCTCTATTTAGATGACATATTGGTATACATGTCCACGTATGAACAACATTTACAATGTCTTGAGTTAATGTTCAAGCGATTAAGAGAGGCCGGGCTTAAACTCAAGCCATCTTAGTGCAAGCTGCTATATCTTCAAGTTCGATTTTTGGAATATATAGTCTCAAAAGAAGGCATCAACGCAGATGCTGACAAGATTAAAGTGCTACAGTCATGGAAGGAACCAAGTAATGTTACCCAGACTAGAAGCTTCCTCGGGTTTGCAATCTTTTACCGCGGGTTTGTGCCAAACTTGTGCAGATTGCGACCCCATTGCATAAACTCACCAGAAAGCCTAAAAAGAATGCAAAAGAGCTCCCTTTCTGTGTTCTGATGAATGTCAACAGGCAATTGAGATGTTAAAAGAAAGATTGATGACACCACTGGTACTAGCATATACTGACTTCAATGAACCATTTGTTCTTATCACAGATGCTAGCTTTTGAGGCTTGAGAGCAATTCTTAGCCAAGTACAAAATGGGACCGAACACGTTATTGCTTATGCTGGTAGAGGTCTCAAGAGATCCGAACATAATGAGAGCCATTATCGTGCATTTAGGTTAGAGCTATTAGCATTTAAATGGGCTGCAACTGATACATTTTGGGAATATCTATTGTATAAAAAATTCATAGCAAGGTTGGATTAGTATCCCTTGAAGTATTTAAACACAGTCCATCTTCAAGCGATAGAATAACAGTGGCTGGCTCAACTGGTAGAACTAGAATCTGAAGTCGTTTATTAACCCAGTCGCCAGAAGGAGAATGTGGCTATGCTCTCTCGTTTGGCTAGCCGAGAGGAAGAGGAGCCTGACACCACAGATGAAGGAAAATACTTTCTTATTTTATCTACTCATCAGGTGCATGCTCAATTAGAAAGTACTTTAAGAGGGAAGCAGATCTGGGGGCAAGTATTTACATAACAAAGCCAGTGGGTACAAGGTGAACAAGAAAAGGAAAAATGAAGAAGGGAGCAAATGGATGATGACACATTAAGTTTAATTATTGCAACTTTGGAAACACAGCAGACCTTGGATATTTCCATAGAGACTCTAGAATAAAGAAACTATGGCGCCAAAGAGAATGATTAAGTCTGGAGGAGGGTTTATTACTCAGAAAAATACAGAGTCCCAAGGATGGAAGAGTTGTTAAACAACTGGTGGTGCTAAAACATTTAAGATCAGAAGTTTTTGACTCAGTATCATGACTGACAAGGACACTTCTCAGCTGAGACCACAGCTAAAAATATATGCCAGAGGTATTGCTGGGTACAACAGCTCTTGGAAATTTAATATTGGATGAAAAAAAAAAGTAAAACATGTGTGGTCACAAAGGAGGTGGTCTCATGAGAGAAGGCAGAAATAAAGCCATTTGAATTAAAGGAACCTTTAGAGGTGTCGGCACTGGACTATACAGTATTTGAAAAATATGCTAGAGGTTATGAGAATGTGCTTATAGCCACGGACATGTTCTCACGTGGCAACTGAAAATCAAATGGCTAAGATGACTACAAAAATGCTAATAAAACATTGGTTTGGGGTATATGGAATATCTAAGCGAATTCACTCAGACCAGAGGCATACCTTTGAAGCGGCAATGATTAAAGAGATGTGTGAATGGTATGGTATGGTATTGAGAAGAGCCGGACAGCACCATACCATCCATCCTCAGGGTAATCCAAGATGTGAAAGATTTAATAGAATACTTCACCAAATCTTGAAGACAATGACAGGCAAGAAAAAGAACAGGTGGTCACAATATTTAACCAAAGCTTGTCAAATTTATAATAGTTCTTTGCATACTTCAAGAGGGTACACTCCAGCACATCTTCTGCTGGGAAGGGAGTCACTGCTGCCAAATTCATTTCCTTTGCTTGAGAAGGACATTTTGTGAAAAGTATACAGTGGATGAATGGCTAAGGAATCATCAAGACAATCTACGAGTCATGAGGGAAGTGGCAATGAAAGCTTCAGAAACACCTGGTTTGAGGATTAAAAAAAACTTTTGACAGAAGTGCACGTGGATCTCCATTTGAGGTTGGGGATTGGGTTTTTGTGTGCAAACAAGGGTTCAAGGAGACACATAAATTGGCTGGGTTATGGGATAAAAATCCTTATGAAGTGATAGAGCTAATAGGTGTTTGTCAAAATGTATATAGAATTCGAAACAAGGAAGGAGTGGAAAAGGTGTTATACTGTAACCAATTATGAGAAGTACCTAACAAGAAATATCTCTGGAAATCAGTAGGAGAAACACTACTGCCCCCATGATCTCTGGATTCAAATTGGCAATGCTCTGTCCTTAGCTATAGTCTTGTAGAACTACCACTAAGGGTCAGACGGCTAAATAATGGCAAGTACTCTTATTTGGTAGTCTGATATCTAGCAGTGGTATAGTGAAACTACTGATAGGGGTGGAGTTGTACCATTTTTAATCCTGGCACCACCGTGGCAGGCGAATAAAAGGAACATAAGACAGGATCTAAGCCCAGCACTTGCCTTCATTGTGAACAAATCCATCAAACAGGGATTAATGCCTACCAACCTCAAGACATCCATTATCCGCCCGACCCTCAAAAAGCCTGAACTGGACCTAGCAGACCCTGCCTCTTAAAGACCAATAGCAAGCCTCCCATTCACTATAAAACTTATTGAAAAGATAGTTCAACAGCAACTGCAGGATCACCTAGACACCAACAACACTCTAGACCCATAGCAGCATGGGTTTCACCCTCAACATGGGGTAGAAACACTCATGATCTCATTCACAAACACCCTAATCAAAGGTATCCAAAACAAGCACACTGGATACGCCTTGATCTTTTTAGATATCTCTACTGCATTTGATACCATCTCCCACACCATCCTCCTACACCGACTACGAGAAATTGGTATAAAAGATAATGTGCTTCAATGGTTCCACTCCTACCTGACAGACCGATGTCAACTAATTCGAACCAGCACCACTGTCTCCACACCCTACTGACAAATGCAGGGAGTACCACAGGGCTCTGCACTATTCACTATGGTTTTCAACATCTACTTTAAACCACTCTGCTCATTGATAAAGACCCACAATATCAAGTTCCATATATACGCAGATGACATTATGCTCTATGGACCCATTACAACTTTAAATCCAACAAACCCGGACCTAACAAACTGCTTCAGTGATGTCTCCAACTGGCTACAGGACAACAACCTCACTATAAACCTTAAAAAAAGGAAGCTCTGTTTGTTACAAAAGAACAAAACTTCACCCCCAACCCCACCCACCTCATCCTGGGAATAACACAAATTAAGGTCCAGACTCAAATAAAGTATCTAGGCATCATATTGGGCCAAGCATTGTCCTTCAAACAACACAAGAACAGCAAAAAATGTATTCTTCAAAGCCAGGATGCTCCAATGACTCAGACCACTCCTTGACCCACTGGACTTCAGATCGGTCATGCAAGCAATAATTCTCCTCCACATAGACTATTGCAATGTGATATACCAAGGACTACCAGCCAGCAACCTCAACCCTCTACAGACAGCCCTCAACACAACAGCAAGAATCATAAAAAAAGGGAATAAATATGATCACATCACCGCAATATTACGAGACCTCCACTTTCTCCCTCTCGAGCCACGGATCAAATATAAAACACTGGTTCTGATTCACAAAGCATTTCACCAACAACAAGCCATGCATATGAGCACCCTGCTAAAACAGCTAAGCTCCAAAAGACCAACACGGCAGCCCACATCCGACTTACTAGAAGTACCACAAGAAAGAACAAAATTTAACCAACAATCCTGCAACCGAGCTTTTAACTTATATGCCCTATCATTGTGGAACACCCTTCCGACCAACATCCATGATAACAAGGATCTCACTTCCTTCCAGAAACAACTATTCACCATCCACCTAGGACACGAATGAACAAGCACCAACTAACCCCAGGTTCATCCGCCGTCCGGGTCAATCAGTCCCTCAACAAACCCGGCATTTTGTAAATATTATGGCTGTACTGTTCAACCTCTCCTTTTGATACTCCCTTTTGTACCTCCCCAGTGATGATGACCCCCTCTTTTTTTACCTATGTTATAATGTCTCTCATTGTATTTCCCCCTTGATTTTGTAAACCGCTTTGACCCAGTGAAAGGCAGTATATAAATACAGCTAAATAAATAAATAAAAATAACTCCTGTCTCCACACTATCACCAGTTAGACCTTTGGTATGTGTCTATGGGAAGATCGGGAGTTGGTGGATTGTGTATTTGATGCCTAGGAGATCAGGGAGTTAGGGATTTTTGCAGTTTAGAGTTTTTAGCCAGGGGCAAAAACACAGGGATCCTTCCTCAGCTCTTGTCTCCTTACTTTGGATCCAGTGCAAGTGAGAAGAAATAAAAACATATCACACAGTTAAACAATAACAAGTTCTGCTAAAGCTTTAGGGAGGCAGTTACAGGGCTGCAAACTTGAGCAATCACCCACAGCTCCCTCCCTCTGCTGTCCGCAGTACTTCCTTTTATTTACAAAAACTGCCACATTGTACAATTTTGCCTTATCTTCTTTGCTTTGCTCTTTATTAAGTTACATCTATATGTTACAGGTCAAGCAATGCTGTTATGGGTCAGCCTCTGCACAAACATATTGATCACTTCTAATCATCCTCTATAATACTGCCAGCACATTGCAGGCTGTCTTCAGTCTCTATACGTCTGAACCTTTCTTCATGAGACCCTGGTTCCCCTTCTAGCCCCTTTCTATAGGTAACAGCTCCTTTAAGATGCTCTTTGAGAACAGCAGGTTATGTATTAGCTGTCTAATGCCCCTGATGAATAATGTGCATTGTGAGATTACATGAAGGCTACATTATTCATTTTGCATAGTGATGAGCTGCTTATTTAACCTGCACTACATTAAGGGAACATTTTGTCATTTAATGGGTTGTTTGGCATAAAGGAGATAATTCTATAACAAACCTGTACTTTTGTGTGCCATCAATATACATTTGTCACCTATTTTAAAAGACCTATGCAGTGTAGGTGGTTGCTATTCTGTAAGTATGCATGATAGGGCAAATGGTGCATAGTTTGGCATTTTATTTTATTTATTTATTTATTTACAGTTCTTTTATACTGTGCTATTTATCATCAGTGCGGTTTACAGTGAACGAAAATACTCACATAAGCAACGAGCTGTCATGAGTTTACATATAACAGGGCAAATAACTAGGAATTAACATTGGGGAACTTTGTACATAAAAGTATAAACTATATACAGTATGGGTTATTATTTACATTATGTGCAGCGTAAGAGAGAACATTACTGCGTATCTTGTGGGATTGGATTGTGTTGGGGAGTCTGTGAGGGATCGTGGTGTTTGTAGAAGTGTAGAAGGAACAGGTGATGCTTTAGGGCTTTTCTAAATTGCTTGAGGTCAGTGATTGATCTGACAGCGAGTGGAAGGTTGTTCCAGCATCTAGGGGCATAGTATGCAAATGCTCTTTCTGTAGTTGTATGAGTGCATCTTATAAATTCTGTCGGTATGGATAGGGTATTGCACGCTGCTGATCTTCTTGATCTAATATTAGGGGTGTGGATGATGAGTGATGAGATTGAGGGAGGGGCTATTTTATTAATAGCTTTAAAGGTAGTGATGAGGACTTTATATGCGATCCTGCAGTTTATAGGGAGCCAGTGTAGCTCCATTAGGATGGGGGTTGAGTGTTCCCTCCTTGATGCTCCAAATAGGACACGGGCGGCAGCATTCATGGCTAGTTGTAGTGTATTTAGGGTGTTATTTGGGAGGCCATGGAGTATTATGTTTGCGTAATCAAAGTGGGGCAGGACTATAGCTTGGAATATAGTTCGGAATTTGTTATGATCGAGCATGTTTTTCAGGTGTCGGAGGGTCCTAATCTTGAAGTAGATGATTTTTGCTGTACGGTTTATGTGTTCTTTGAAGTCCAGTCAATGATCCAGTGTTACACCTAGGTATTTTATGGTGGACTTGATAGGGAGCTCTACGTCCCGTACTTTTAGGGTAGCTGGTGGTGCGAATTCTTTGTTTTTTCGTGATGATGAGAGCTTCGGTCTTTTTGAAATTTATTTGCATATTGTGTGTGAGGAGCCAGTCGGCTATTGCGTTGAAGCATTTTACTAGTACTGTATAATCTGGGAGAGTGACATAAATCGGTGTAAATATCAACACGTCGTCTGCATAAATTAGGCAATCTATACCATATGAGCGAGTGATTTCGCAGATCGGCTGCATATATATATTGAACAATAACTCTGAGAGGGAGGAGCCTTGAGGTACACCTTGCTTTAGTTGGAAGGGTTCCGATGTACTTTCTCCAACCCTAACTTGTTGCCATCATTCTTCAAGGTAGGATTTACACTATTTCCATGCTAGTCCATGGATTCCTTTGTCGTGAAGTTGGTATAGTAGTTTATCATGGTCCACCGAGTCGAACGCTGCGGAGATGTCAAGGAATATTAGTGCGAAGGCAGTCTTGATGTTGTAAATCCCACTAATGAGTGTATTAATTAGGGAAGTCAGAAGAGTTTCAACTCCATGAGCTTCCCTGAAACCATGTTGGCTGGGGTCTAGTGGTGATGCGGTATCTATATGCATGGGCAAGCACAGGGGTGAAGCTCAAATTTAAACGCATAAGTTATAAAATACTATAGTGTATTTGCTACAAATATAATCATGGACATTTACACCTAATATAGGGTTAGTGTAAGAGGTTGCACCTCAATTTGGCATGCATATCTCACCACTTATGCCCCTATTCTATAAAGGGGGTATGCATATTCTCTACTTTATGGACTAGGTGCCAAATATGCACGTGACAATGAGCATTGAACTAAGCGAGCGGTCGGTTCACCCCTAAACAAAGACATGGGGAGGGGTGGCCTGCACGGAACGGCAGGTGCACCTACTCTTGCTATCTTACTGGGCAGTCTATATGGACCATACTGGTCTTTATCTGCCATCATTTACTATGTTTCAATGTTACTTATTCAGATGTGCTTTTTCTTTGACATTTTTTGGAATGAGTGACACATTCTCAAGGTTCATCAGGTACCTTGGGTCTTAAAAACTGTGGTTTGCCTTGAAGACAACTGAATAATTATTTTAATTAAGAGTTTTAAGACATGTTAAAGGGTCAACTATGTTTTTTTACTGTGTTAAGTATCCCCATACCTGTCCTAATGCCCAGAAAGTGGCAATTTCCAATTATTTCATCAGAATGATAGACCGTTTCTAATTCGCCTCTTTCCTAAAGTATTGTTTATAAACCTCCAGTCTTATTGAAATTTTGTATGGCACATATTCATTTCACACTGGGGCACCAACCATAGCAGCTTCAGCAGACTTGAAGAGCAGTCAGGGTAATAGGCAGATGGCACATGCATCATTATAAACTGTATATTCAGCAAGAAAGGCACAGAGCTGAAACTATGATCTATTAGGTGTAACAACACTGTGTTAACTATCGGGGGCATAGAAAGCATTTCCCCAGCAACCAACATGGAGCCCTGCCCCTTATTGCATGACACATTAGCATGGGTGCACTGAACTCCACCTATTGAGGTGGTGTTGGATGGGGCAGTTAGTGTGCGGTGTGAACTCCTGTGCTACCTGCACAGAGCACACCATGTCCACAGTCTGCCCCTACACCACCCACCCACTACCCTAATGTGAGTTAGACAGCATGGGAATCATCTCGCGCTAGTTGTCATAGCCCTGCAACAGCTGGCAATGCATTCCCAATGTGCATTCAGCATGCGCCAGAACACACGTTGTCAGCTAATGCCCTTTAGTAAAAGAACCCCTAAGCCTGTACAATAAGAGTGTGATGCTACAGGGACATGACACTGATATGGATGTGTCAATGAGGCATGTGGTGTTTCCAGTGGAAAGGAAATCAAGGGCTTCCACGTGGGCTGTAATTATCCACCTGGGATGCAACAATATCACATTCATACAGAGTATGGAGTTCAGGCAAAAAACACAAAATACTGGTGGACATTATCTAGTCCTATATCATCCCTAGAAAAGTATGGTGAGGAGAGAGATCTCATAATGCTGTAAAGAAAATAGATATGTACATTCATTTATGCTATAAATGGTCTGTGCATTACACATGATTTACTTGAGAGTTGCCCTAGTTGTATTACCTAATGGAGTGCACCTTTCTGAAATAGGCTTGAATATATTCAATAGTGACTTGCAAGATGCTGTAGAGGTTTTAATTTGGCAAGATGGCTGCAGAAGTAACTAGCAAGGTATCTGAGTGGCTCCCAAACCTAGTAGTTACATTTTTTATCTTTTGGTAACTGTGCTGCTCTTCTGAGCAATGCAGCAACTTTCTTTATGGACGTTATGTGCTGCTGGGAGCTGCAGCAGTCTCTAGTTGGGACCATGGATTTATTTATTTATTTTATTTTTATTTATTTAGTAAATACTTATATACCGCTACTTCCAGCGATCAGCAGCGGTTTGATTACAAGTTTGGGATTTGTCAAAAAATCAAGACAGAAAATTTGGGGCATAGATAGAGAGAACAGGGGTAATACACAGCACACATATTAGGGTCTATATTTAGACCATAATTACTATCACAATCGATTATATATTTATACAAGCAATTATACATTTACATACGCGATTATCTGTCATCTATGTACAGTTTTACATACAGCTATTCACTCTCTTTTATCTTCTTGGCTTTACATCTGTATATAGTGACAATTGAACAGGTGAACAGTTTTACATACAGCTATTCACTCTCTTTTATCTTAAGAACATAAGAAATGCCATACTGGGTCAGACCGAGGTCCATCAAGCCCAGTATCCTGTTTCCAACAGTGGCCAATCTAGGTCATACGTACCTAGCAGTTTCCCCAAAAGACACAGGTTCTGCAGTGCTTGTACTAGGTCAAGCATTGATATCCTGGGTCCCTTTTTAATAGTGGTTTATGGACCTTTCCTCCAGGAACTTGTCCAAACCTTTTTTAAACCCAGCTATACTAACAGCCCTTACTACATCCTCCGGTAACAGATTCCAGAGTTTGATTACACGTTGAGTGAAGAAATATTTTCTCTTATTTGTCTTAAATAGTTTACCCTGTAGCTTCATTACATGTCCCCTAGTCCTTCTATATTCTGATAGCGTAAACAATTGATCCACGTTTATCCGTTCCACTCCATTCATTAATTTATAGACCTCTATCATATCTCCCCTCAGCCGTCTCTTTTCCAGGTTAAAGAGCCCTAACCTTTTTAGCCTCTCTTCATAGGAGTAGCCTTCCATCCCCTTCACCAATTTGGTGGCTCTTCTCTGTACTTTTTCTAATAACTCTATGTCCTTTTTAAGATACGGTGACCAGAATTGCACACAATATTCAAGGTGCGGTCGTACCATGGAGCGATACAGAGGCATTATAATATCCTTTGTTTTATTCTCCATCCCTTTCCTTATGATACCTAGCATTCTATTTGCTTTCTTGGCCGCCGCTGCACACTGAGCGGAGGGTTTTAACATGTTATCCACGATGACTCCTAAATCTTTTTCCTGGGTGGTGGTTTCTAATGTGGAGCCTTGCATCGTGTAACTATAGTGTGGGTTGTTCTTTCCTAGGTGCATAACTTTGCACTTGTCCACATTAAATTTCATCTGCCATTTGGATGCCCAGTCTTCCAATTTATCCAGATCCTCCTGCAGTTTTCCACAATCCTCTTGGGTTTTAACAACTTTAAACAGTTTTGTGTCATCTGCAAATTTGATAACCTCACTAGTTATTCCTTTTTCCAGGTCATTTATGAATATGTCAAAAAGTAGGGGACCCAGTACAGATCCCTGGGGTACTCCACTATTCACCTTTTTCCATTGGGAATATTGGCCATTTAGCCCTACCCTCTGCTTTCTATCTTTTAACCAGTTCCCGATCCACAATAGTACACTGCCTCCTATCCCATGACTTTTTAGCTTTGCCAAAAGTCTCTGATGGGGGACCTTGTCAAAAGCTTTCTGAAAGTCCAGATACACTATATCAACCGACTCACCTTTGTCTACCTGTTTATGCACACCTTCAAAAAAACAGATACAGATTAGTAAGACAAGATCTTCCTTGTCTAAAGCCATGTTGGCTGTCTCCCATTAGGCCATGGCTATCTACATGCTGTGTAATTTTGTTCTTTATGATGGTTTCTACCATTTTCCCTGGTACTGACGTCAGGCTCACCGGTCTGTAATTTCCCGGTTCACCCCTGGAACCCTTTTTAAAAATTGGTGTTACGTTGGCGACCCTCCAATCTTCAGGTATTACAGATGATTTTAATGAAAGTTCACAGATTACCAATAGCAGGTCTGCAATCTCATATTTCAGTTCTTTCAACACTCTGGGATGTATACCATCCGGTCCAGGTGATTTGTTATCTTCTTGGATTTACATCTGTATATAGTGACAATTGAACAGGTGCGTCTTTAATTTTTTTCTGAAATCGGTTATGTCTTTAATTGCTCTCAGCTCGTGTGGGAGCTGGTTCCATAAAGTGGGGGCAGAGAAGGAGAATGCTCTGTGACTAGTACTGACTTTTACGTGCCTAATGCTGTTTGGGACTATTAGTGTGTCTGAGTTTATGGTTCTCCTGCTTCTGGTGGTAGGTTGTATGGAGATCAGGGTGGAGAGGAATGAGGGGGCCAGGTTTTGAATTAACTTGAATGTCGTTACCAATGTTTTGTATTGAATCCTGGCAGCAACTGGGAGCCAGTGCAGTTCCATCAATACAGGTGTGATATGCTCAGTGACGCTTGTTCTCATGATGATCCTTGCTGCTACGTGTTGTGCCAGTTGTAATATGTTAGTGGTTTTCTTTGGTAGACCCTGCAGGATGGCATTGCAGTAGTCAAGGTGGGGCATGATGAGTGCTTGTGCAACTGATCGGAAATCACACGAGTCCAGTACATTCCTCAGGGGTCGTAGTACTCTAAGCTTGTGAAAGATGGCTTTGTTGGTGTTGCTGAGGTGTTTTTCCATTTTCAGTTTGCTGTCGATTATGACTCCTATTGGTAATAAAGCCAGTGGCTGCAGTTCTGAGGAGTCATGGTGGGACCAAAATCATCCAGTTGTCACAGATCTGCAAGGTAGATACATTCCATGACAAAGGCAAGGTGTGTGTACCATGATGGCTGCACAATGCTCAGTGCTAGGATCCGGCAAAGAAGGTGTGGCTGCAATGACCAGATCATTGGACTTGGGGATTCCTAGAAACAGGAATGGGTGGTGTATATGTATGCTGTTGTGTCAATGCTGACTCCTGGCAATCCAGCAGTTCCTGGGTTTTCTTGGTATGGTGTGACCTGTAGTAGATTGCCAGCAGGGTCGGTGCTAGGGTTTCTAACGCCCCCCTGTAACCTATAAATCGGCACCCATCCCTCATTATTATTAATGTTGGCTGTACCTTACCTCCTTTTTTTTCCAAAATTGCTTTGTGAACTTTTTTCAAGCAATATTAGTAATTCTCCTTCAAATACAGTGTTGTAAGAAAATTGCAGCGAAAGAAAATGCATTGCCAAAATAAAAGTACTTAGCAGTAAATACTTAGTATCAAAGAGGATGTGAAAATCCAACAAAAAAAAAATCTCACTAACAACATAAACATTCTCCAGTGCCATGTATGTTGTGAACTAATATAAAACACTGCAAAGGTCAGTGAAGATCTATAAGGCCAGATCTACCATACCATACCAGCATATACTTCCAAAACAATAAGGGGCCTACACAGAAAAAAAAAGTAGCACTATAAATTCTGTAATGGGCCCCGGAACATCCATACACCTATTTGAAAAACTGTACAAGTCAAATTATTACAGTACAGATCCCTACATACAAACACCATGTTAAGAGAACACCTGGCCTTGGTTACACACTCAGAACACAGACCCTCACCAAGTACAGAATAAGTGACCACAACCTAAAGCAAAAATAAAAATATGTAGACAAAAATTTAAATGAAACCCCAAGAAGCCAGACTCCGCATGCGATGACACACCAGATAAGAGATGCAGTTCCCCATACCTGTGAAAGTCCAATCACTAAATTGAAAATAAAATTATTTTTTCTACCTTTGTTGTCTGACAATTTTTGATCATGCTGGTCCCAATCTGAGGCTTCTGTTTTGCTCTATCTTCCTCTTAGCTCTCTTTCTATGGTCTATAGTCCATCTGCCATTTCTTGTCTCTCCTTTTGTTTTCTTATTTTTTTCAATCAGCCTTTTTCCAATCCTAGTAACCCTCCCCAGTAACAGCCCCCTTTATAGCCTCCTCTCCCAGTACCTTCCAGTGTCAACACCCTTGCATTCCCAGCACTGCAATTGGTGTCTATTCCCTTCCAGTCCCCTTCCTTCCCTACCATCCAGCCCCTTCTGGTCCAAATACCATCCCAAGTATCAGTGAACTTCCAGTCCCAGTGCCCCCTCCTGTGTCAGTTCCCTTCCAGTCACCCTCTCCTCTGTTCATCCGCTTCCAGTTCTATCCCCAGTTGTCAGCTCCCTTCCAGTCCCATCCCCAGGAGTCAACTCCTTTGCAGCCCCCACCTTCCCTCCTGCCAGATCTCTTCCAACTCCCCTCCTATTACCCAGCCACCTTCCAGTCCCATCCTCAAGTATCAGCTTCCTTCCAGCCCTCCGTGTCTGCTTCCTTCCAGCCTCCCATATCTGCTCCCTTCCAGCCCCCCCCATGTCAGCTCTCTTCTAGCCCCCCATGTCAACTCCCTTCTGACCCTTTTCCTTTCCATCCCTTCTGTATCAGCTGCCCTCCTTCCCCTCCCCTCACTGATTTGGAGTTTCTAAAGGCAATAATAAGCATTTCCTGTTTCTTAAGAGAAAAGGAAATGTTTGTTACTGCTAGAAATGCCACGGTCCAGCAGTTTAAAAGATAGTAGAGCCGCGGGAACAGAGATATGTTACTGTGGCTGCTTTCTTTTCTGAAGTGGTGGGTGACAAGTGGCTAGCGATGGTGCCGCAACCGTCGGCTCCCTCCTACCGTGCTTACCTGGCTTACCAGCAAGAGCCGGCCCTGATTGCCAGGCCTTTCTTCCAAGGAAATTGAGGGTAAAGTGACTTGCACAAGGCCACAAGGAGTGCCAGTGGAAATCAAATATTAGGCAGCTACTTTAACTACTAAGCTACTCCTGGGTGTTCAGATCATATTCTAAAAATATGTGGTAGGGAGTTCAGGCACTGGAGGTATGCTAAAAACAGCTCTGCTAAAGGTGGAGAAGTTTCTAAAATCCACTTACAAAGGTTTGGGGAAGGTCAATGTGTGAAAAAAACAATGGGGAAATTCCAGCAAACTACACATCTTGGTGCCGCCATTTCAGAATGGGGACATGTATATTTTGATAATGGCACATGTGACGGGGCCATTTTACAAACGTAGATGTGCAGACACTCTTAATTAATTGGAAAGGACACACTTTTGTTTCATTTGCAATTTCAAGATGGAAATAAACATTGAGAGATTAAGGGACATATCTCCCTTAATCCCTCCTGTAAAGCAACAGACAAACTAAGCACTTTATCAAGACTTGCTTTTGCTGGGGAGCAGGTATAAATCTGGATGTGTGCAATTACGGCCACAAATGTGCAGCCACTATGTGAAATGGGAGATGCTCGTGTGTGTGTGTGTGTGTGTTTTGTTTTGTTTTTTGCTTCACCCATGGCACACTCTGAAATGCCCCCAAAATTTCCTCTGCCAGAAATGTTTAGAGATATATGCCCCTGCTATGGAAAAGTGTAATTGTCTTTCAGATGTGGATGAGAGCAACATACATAATTTTTTACCATCACTGACAACGTTTGAAAAAGAGAAATTTGACTTACTTGCTAATTGTTGTTCCCTAAGGAACTCCAGTTCAGTCCCCCACCTGAACTCCAGTTCAGTCCCCCACCTCTGGGTTGTGCACCACTTTTCGCAGCATGGAGACTGGGCATGTCAAACTTGTGACATGACTGCACATATCCGGCTGGCATCACCCACCAGCTTCCAGTGATCTAATGACAAAACAGACCCAGAGGAGCAACAATAAGTAGCTATAGTAATAAATGTAACATATAACTTGCAACTGAACTAAATACCCCTTTACCTAGAGGATAACTCTCCCTCTCCTGTCAACATAGAACAGAACTGACAGGAGAGAGAGAAAAAGAAGGCAGAATACAGAATATAGCAACAAAAAACATAGAACATACCTTGACTGAATACAGCAAAATCCAGATTCTTCTACTATTGATTAGTTGCTGTCACATGTCCTACTTGAAACAAGGACTCTGCGGTACGGAACAGAATACGGGCGGGAACCGGGACTGAACTGAAGTTCCTCAAGGAACAACAATTAGCAGGTAAGTCTAATTTCTCTTTCCTTAACATCCCTCCACTTCAGTCCCCTACTTCTGGGATGTAACAGATCAGTAAATTAATGGGAGGGACCTGTCCACCCAGACAGCAAGACCGCAGACCCGAAACAGACATCTCCTGCCGCCTGAACATCCAGGCGATAATGCTTACTGAACATATGCAAAGAAGACCACGTGGCCGCTCTGCAAATCTCCACCAGAGGAACTAAGCTATATTCTGCCCATGACGCCGCTTGCACCCTAGTAGAATGAGCTCCTCAGCCACAAGGGCACTTGACAACCTTGCAAGACATACGTCAAAGCAATCGCTTCATGGATCCATCTGGAAATCAAAGCTTTGGCTGCCACTTCCCCCTTACATGGCCCTGCAAAGAGTATGAACAAACGCTCTGATGTGCAGAAGGCCTCCGAGACCTTCAGATATCACTTCAGAACCCTCTTTATATCCAACAAACGCAAACTATGGTCCGTCTCACTATCACCTGAATGACCTAAAACTGGCAAAGAGACAGATTGATTCACGTGAAAAGCTGAAACTACCTTTGGTAGAAAAGACGGGATGAGACGTAATATCACTTTCTCCCTAGAAAAGGTCAGAAATGGTTCTTGACAGGACAAGGCCTGTAACTCCGAAATACGATGTGCTGAGCAAATGGCTACCAAAAACACTGTCTTCAAAGTCAAATCCTTTATAGATGACTGATGCAAAGGTTTGAAGGGTTCCTTAGTTAGTGCCCCTAAAACCAAGTTGATATCCCATGGAGGAGACACCACCCTGCTCGAAGGACTTAGACGTGAAAATGCACCACATCGACATGGGCCCCTAAGGCGACCCCTTGAACTTTACATCGATAACAAGAAATAGCTGCTTAACAAACTGGCCGCCAATCCCTTATTGAAACCATCCTGCAAGAAACTCAACACTACCGGAACCGATGCCGTAGCCGGGCAAACCTGACGCCGCGCACACCAGTCCTCAAAAATACACCAAATAGCCATGTATTATGGTCCTATCACTTAATCGTTTGATCTACGTACTCACTCCTTCAAAACCTATTAATTACTTTACTTTGTCCCATGATATTTTAAATGTATATAACTTTGTAGTTTACCTCACATTGTACTGTAATGATTATTGTGCTGTATTTTAATGATTAATGTTTATACCTCATTACATCTAAATAATTTATACTTTTACTTACAAATCTATTAACTTCTTTCAATGTATATCTATCACTCTCACCAATTTTATCTGTTTTGTTTTTTACACCGCCTTGATTGTATGATAAGGCGGTATAGAAATACAGTTAAATAAATAAATAAATATATGCCAAGGATGTCAACCTCTTCCTAGCCAGCAGCAAAGTGGAAATGACCGCATTGGAATAACCTCTCTTCCTTAACCTTGCCCTTTCAAGGGCCAAGCCATAAGAGAGAACTGAGCCACCTGCGGCATCCGCAGATGACCTTGCAACAGAAGATCCTCCCAAACTGGCATTTGCCATGGGCTCCCATCGAGAAGACGTATGAGATCAGTGTACCCATGGCCGACGAGGCCAATCTGGAGCCACCGATACCACTCTTCCCTAATGAGTTTTGATGCATTGAATCACACGCCCTATGAGAGCCCAAGGAGGGAAAACGTAGAAAAGACCGTGCGCGGACCACTGCTGAAGCAAGACATCCAGATCTTCCGACATCCTTTCTCGCCTACTGCTGAAGAAATAATTCACTTTTGCTGACCAAAACCTCACCATGAGATCCATAACTGGTGATCCCCACCTGGTGACTATTTGAGCAAAGACCTCTGGGTGAAGCTCCCATTCTCCTGGATCTATCCGTACCCAGCTTAGATAGTCCACTGTGACATTGTGAGATCCGGCAATGTGCACTGCTGACAGCACCTGGAGATGCGGCTCCACCCAAGCAAACAGACTTTCTGCCTCTTCCTCCATCACTGCACTTCCTGTGCCACCTTGTCAGTTGAAGTAGGTGACTGTTGCCCCATTGTCCGTGCGACCCTTTACGGTGGCCTCGAAAACTCAAAGTGCAAGAGCTACTGCTCGAAACTCCAGACAGTTGATCGACCACTGGGACTCCTGAGCTGTCCAGAAGCCCTGCACAAAGAGCTCTGCGCAATGAGCTCCCCAACCCGCTAGACTGGCATCCATCAGCACCAGAAGCCAACGCAGTTGATCGAGAGGTATGCCTGCCTCCAGATTCCACGGACAAAACCACCAATGCAGTGACTCCCTCACTCGCAGCAGACAAGGAATGCGCCTGGCCAGCAAATCATTCTGGTGCAACCAGCGGCAGAGCAGCAACCGTTGCAACGGATGCATGTGAGCCCTGGCCCACGGCACGGTTTCCAGAGTCGCTGCCATTATTCCTAACAGCTGTAGATAATGCCAGACCGACAGAGCCGGAGTCTTCAAAAAATTGCGCACCAAGTGCCGAAAGGCCTGGGCGCGACACTCCGGAAGAAATACTGCACTCAGTCGAGTGTCAAAACACATTCTCAAGTATTCCAGAACTTGCGTTGTGAAAAGCTGTCTCTTGGCCGTATTGACCACCCAACCGAGACTCTGCAGGAGCTGCACCACTCTGCCCGTTACTCGCAGACCTTTGGTCCTTGATTTCGCTCGAATCAGCCAGTCTTCGAGATAAGGATGAACCAACATCCCCTCCTTTTGAAGAGCCACCGCTTCTACAACCATCACTTTGGTGAAGGTACGCGGGGCTGTCGCTAGGCCGAAGGGCAAAGCTTAGAATTAAAAATTCCCTCATGGCACTACAAACCTGAGAAACCTCTGATGATCTGGTCTGATTTGGATGTGCAAATATGCTTCGGTGAGATCTAGAGACGTTAAGAACTCTCCTTGACGAACTGCTACCATAACGGAACGCAAGGTTTCCATCCGGAAATGAGGTACTCACAGGCATCGATTTACCCCCTTGAGGTCTAGAATTGGACAGTAGGACCCATCCTTCTTTGGAACTATGAAATAAAGGGAGTATCAACCTACTCCATACTGTTCTTGTGGTACCAGAACCACCGCTCATAGCTGCAGCAGCCGAGACAGAGACTCCCGTACCACCATTGCCCTGTCTCGGCCCCTGCAAGGGGACTGGCCAAAGAAATCGACCATTGAGCGGGTCAACTTGTGAGAACAGCCCTCACAAATAACCTTCAACTCCGACTGGTCCAAAGCTATCTGGACCCAGGCATGAAAAAACTCCCGAAGACAACCCCTTATTGGCTGGATTCCTGCCTGGGTCCCCCTCGCTTCATTGAGTCTTCCCAAGGAGACGGGAGCCGCAAAACCTCTGCCCGCTCCTCTGAAACCTCTATAACTTTTCCCCCGAGAGGAAAACCTCCCTCTTTGAAAGTTTCCTAACCGGGAGGTACGAAAACGCCGAAAGTACCAAGTCTGACCCCGCAAAGTCAATTGAGTGCGCCCTGGCTTCAGCTTATCCTCCATTAAGCAACCTCCTTTTGATTCTGCCAAATCCTTAACCAACTTATCGAGATCGTCACCAAACAACAACTTACCTTTAAAGGGAAGCTTGCTAAGACGCGACTTGGAGGACACATCCGCCACCCAGTTCCTGAGCCAATGATACCGGCGAGCAGCTACCAAAGAAGCCATGGAATTTGCCAAACTGTGAATCAGGTCATGCTGTACATCAGCTAAATAAGCTGACCCCGACTCCAGCCTAGTTAAATTCTCCTGCGTCTGCTGCCCTGGCTGCTGTAAACGCTGCAACCATCGAAGGCATGCTCTTGCCACCCAAGCTGCACAAATAGAGGCTTAAAAACACAGAGCAAGAACCTCAAAAAGCTTGCTTCAATAGGACATCCACTTTCCAATCCTGAGTGTCTTTTAAAGCTGTACTGCATTCCATCAGAATGGTAGTCTTTTTTGTGACCGCCAAAACTGCAGCATCTATACGCGGAAAACAAAACTTTTCCCGCTCCTGATCAGCCAAGGGATAAAGACGATTCATTGACCGCATACCACGCAAACCTGCTTCCGACAAATCCCACTCATCCTGAATCATCTGTTTGACGACCTTATGAATGGGAAATACCACTTGGGACTTCTGCACCGCTTGTATGAGAGGATCCTCTAACTCCTCCTCCTCTGCGGGTGCACTTGAAGAAATATTGAGCACCTCAATCAACTCAGTAATGGGCACTGTGAGCTCTTCTCTCCAAAAGACCCGGATAATCCTGGCTTGATCTTCAGGCTCCTGAATTTCACCTTCCTCTAACTCCTCCATTCCTGCTTCTAGCTCCAAGTCAAAGTCCTCAGCTTCCGGCCAATCTGGACATAAGGGCTGCTCACCCATTGACCAAGGCCTCTTAACTGGCCTACCATCATCACTCCCAGCCCTGGCCAAGGCCGCTTGGGGCCCTGTTGCCCCATGAAGTGACGCCTCCGCGCATGTTGGCGCAAACAGTAGGCCTGATGAAGAAGTAACACAAAGTCCGGTGTAAAGTCTGCCAGTGCTGACACTGCTCCTACCAGCACCGCGGGCGCACCAGGCAACCCCAGACTAGCCACCACAGGAATAGCCGAAGGGCCCAACAGGGCTTCCCCCTCCGAGGCCCCTGCCGAACCCTGCATTTCCAATGGAGTATCCTCTACTGTCTTCTCCTGGGACTCCTGCTCCATATTAAGAGCTTCAGCAGTGCAGTCCCGACACACACCAGCTTCTGAGACCACGCTCTGGTGGGAGCCACACACTAGGCACCGAGGGCATGCTGGCATTAGTGCTTCGGAACACCAGAAAATTAGAAATGGACTCAGACCAGCAGAGCTTCAAAGGCAAACTGGAAACAAAAAGGCAAACAGCTAAAGCAAAAACTTTTTTTTTTTTTATGCTGTCCCTTTAAGAACAGCAAAAACCAACAAAATAAGTTAACATAAGATAAAGAATTGAAAAAAAACCCAAACTGAAAGAGTTTACCAACTGAAAGAGAGCCCGACAGAAAAAATTCCCCTGCCAACAAAAAACGCAGGAAAAAACAGCTCCTGAATCTCCTCAGCACTGCCTGCTGATAAACAAGCCTCCCACATTGCAGCAGGCCCCAATTCTGCATCTGATCCAGAAAACATTCACCGGAGCATTCACCTCTGCCTGCAGGCTCTTTTAGTGCCTTTGCTGACTCCCCTGACCAAGAGGAAGTCCTGCCTGCAGTCTGGCCCCGATCTGAAAGAAGCCCAGCTGCAGCAGCTCACTCTGCTTAAGGGCTATTTCAGCTGACTCAGAGAGCTGAAATTTGAGCCGGTTGAGAAGGAGATCAAAGGCTAACAGTCCAAAGCGTGATAAGGTGGAAAAACACTTTATTTGAAAACTCAGACCTAGCAACCCGACACAGGCCGTGTTTCAGAGACCTTCATCAGGGGTTGTCTACATAGGTACTAAAGACATAGAAACAAACAATATTAAAAAATCAAATAATAGTGAAAGAACAAATACTCACGGATATTCAATTAACTCTATTATACAGAAATAGAAATAAATATATAATATAATAAATAATAAAATGTATATTAAATAGTAAAATAAATAAAATCTAAATAATAATAGTCTCATATAAATAATTAAAAGTAATAAATAATATATAATAAAACTCAAATGCTTGGAACACGATACACAAATAAATTATAAATATTAAAATTGTGTGATAGAAAATACAACAAAATAAACCACAACTAAATCCATATAGACACATAAAATGCAGTAATTGCGTAAATGATCAACATCACACTTGTATTATTGCTACCTTATTTGTAGAGATGACATGCAAACCTCACAGGAGGAACACAGCTTCTATGTAGAAACGATGGCACACAGTAAATGCAAGAAGTAAAAAACTAAAATGAAGAAGACATAAGAAAAAGCATATGTATACCATTGGAGATAACTTGTATATATTTTAGGAGCATAAATTACTGGGAACTAAAAACTAAAACACAAAGGGGAACGCAGCAGGCATTCATATAGGTTGGATATGGGAGGAGTACAAACAGAGAGAGACACAATTGCTAATTAACCATCTATCACAATGGGAAAGAAAAGGGGGAAAGTAGAATTAATTCCAACTTCAGTCTAACAGTGTCAATGAAGAAATAAGTCGTACTAATAAAAACAGTATGGAGTGGGGCCAAGTTTGCATCGCAGGATCAAAGGCGCCGAACTCAATAGCTAAAAATGTGAATTGTATCTATGTAATTATCAACCATCAAACTCTTACTATATTCTTTAAAAAGACATGGGGCCAGAGGAGGGTCTGGATACTCAGAAAACAATTAAAAAGAGATCTAATGCACTATTCTTCCTATTTATCGTAGGCTTGTGGAAGATGTGATTGCCAAGAACAAAATTAAAAGGAGGTTTAAAAAACGCTATTCTCCTACTTATTGCTGTTACTTAAACGACGGCTCATATAGACAATTTCAGTGTGGTAGGTGTGCTGTTTGTTTGAATGTTTTACCCGTTAGAAATTCTTTTATCCATCCAACCACACATAAGAAGTTTCCAATCAATGATTTTGCAAATTGTGAAACACATAACGTAATTTATGTGATACAATGCCCCTGTAAATTGCTCTATGTAGGAAAAAACACCCGTAAGATCAAGATTAGGATTATGGAACATAAGAGCTGCATCAAGAGGAACGTAGAAGACAAACCCCTAGTTTCCCATTGGCAGACGCTTAAGCATAAAGTCACTGATCTAAAGTTTTTTGTGATTAAACAAGTCAAAACCAATTGGCGAGGGGGAGACGTAAATAAGACCATCCTTCAGCTTGAACAGAGATACATTTTTCTTCTAAATACTCTGGCTCCGAACGGTCTCAATTTAGATCAAGATTTCTCCGTTTTCCTATAGTCAGTACATTCTCACACTCCAATTATTAGTTTTGGTATCGATTGGACATTGTTTTTTTGTTCCTCATCCCATTGCCTAGAGTGGTATTTTATTTTATTTTATTTTATATTTTTATTATATTAATTTATTATCTATTTTTTATTTATTTTTCTATTTATTTATTTTAATAAAATTTTTTATTTTATATTTTAATTATTAATTTTAGTGTTTTATTATATTTTGTTTTTATTATATTTTTATTTTTTATATTATTGTTATTATTATTATTATTTTTATATATATATTTTATTTATTTTTTTTTACATATATATATTTTCATTTTAAGTTGTTATTTATTATATTTTGATTGAATTACTATAAATATATATCTCTTATTTTTAACAATAAGCTGTTTATTTTTGTATTTTATTAGTTGAGTATTTACATATTTTTAGTATAGTTCCATTAAGGATCTATTTTTATTTATTATTACTATATTAATATTATAGTATACACATACATATTGTTTTATATTTTTTTATATAAAAATTTTTAATATATATTTTTAAAATATTTCTTATGTAATATTTTTTATGAAATTTTCTGATGTAGTTCTTACTAATTTATTTTATTTCATTTTATTGTTTATTTTATTTGGATTTTACTATGTTTTTGTTTTAATTATTAATATCATAAGGACCTTTAAAAATTAGCTTACAAGCTTTGATATTATTCCCTTAGTTGGGTCTATGAGACCAAGATGTAGTTTTATTTATTTATTTATTTATTTTATTTTATTTTATTTTATTATGTTATATTTTTTATATTCTTTTATTTGTTTTTTTAGCAAAGAATATTTAATTAATGTTTTAGAGTTTTTAAGAACATGAGGACAAAATACCAATACATTTCTATTGCTATATTGTACATTTACAATTAAGTGTTCACTGACGATCTGATGTGTTGAAGGTCCTTATATCAAGAAATCGGTACTACACCTTCGTTTTTAACCTCAAACAATTCCCTTGTGCGTTTTTAACGATAGCGCTATTTTCTTTTAAGTTTGGTGCAGATGTTCACAAGTATTATAATAGTCTTTACGTTTGGCTCTTTGGAGTTTTTTCGGGTCTGGCCACGCCCCCTTTGGTTTCCCGCCTCTGAGATCTTTTAAAGGGTTGCGCATGTGTCGGCGTTTTTGTAGCGAATTACGCTGAGAGTCTAAAGAAATTCTCTCAGTTTATTCACAGTTTGTAAGATTCGGTTTCTGTCGGCGATATAGATTGGTAAGTCTAATAATCATTATGATGATGGTTATACATGTTGGTAGCCTCTGATCTCACTGGTAGAAAGCAGGAGAGCAGCAATTCTGCACATTTCCTTTTTTCTGAATCGGGTTTTGACAATCTAACACACAATGAACCTCCGATTAAAGTGGCAGATTATTATTCTGGAAATTTGGATGATCTTCTCTTCATACTGTTTTTTAGAAACTACAAAGTGTTTTTTGTTTATTCTTTGGACAGGTCCATTGTCTATATGAGCCGTCGTTTAAGTAACAGCAATAAGTAGGAGAATAGCGTTTTTTAAACCTCCTTTTAATTTTGTTCTTGGCAATCACATCTTCCACAAGCCTCCGATAAATAGGAAGAATAGTGCATTAGATCTCTTTTTAATTGTTTTCTGAGTATCCAGACCCTCCTCTGGCCCCATGTCTTTTTAAAGAATATAGTAAGAGTTTGATGGTTGATAATTACATAGATACAATTCACATTTTTAGCTATTGAGTTCGGCGCCTTTGATCCTGCGATGCAAACTTGGCCCCACTCCATACTGTTTTTTATTAGTACGACTTATTTCTTCATTGACACTGTTAGACTGAAGTTGGAATTAATTCTACTTTCCCCCTTTTCTTTCCCATTGTGATAGATGGTTAATTAGCAATTGTGTCTCTCTCTGTTTGTACTCCTCCCATATCCAACCTATATGAATGCCTGCTGCGTTCCCCTTTGCGTTTTAGTTTTTAGTTCCCAGTAATTTATGCTCCTAAAATATATACAAGTTATCTCCAATGGTATACATATGCTTTTTCTTATGTCTTCTTCATTTTAGTTTTTTACTTCTTGCATTTACTGTGTGCCATCGTTTCTACATAGAAGCTGTGTTCCTCCTGTGAGGTTTGCATGTCATCTCTACAAATAAGGTAGCAATAATACAAGTGTGATGTTGATCATTTACGCAATTACTGCATTTTATGTGTCTATATGGATTTAGTTGTGGTTTATTTTGTTGTATTTTCTATCACACAATTTTAATATTTATAATTTATTTGTGTATCGTGTTCCAAGCATTTGAGTTTTATTATATATTATTTATTACTTTTAATTATTTATATGAGACTATTATTATTTAGATTTTATTTATTTTACTATTTAATATACATTTTATTATTTATTATATTATATATTTATTTCTATTTCTGTATAATAGAGTTAATTGAATATCCGTGAGTATTTGTTCTTTCACTATTATTTGATTTTTTAATATTGTTTGTTTCTATGTCTTTAGTACCTATGTAGACAACCCCTGATGAAGGTCTCCAAAACACGGCCTGTGTCGGGTTGCTAGGTCTGAGTTTTCAAATAAAGTGTTTTTCCACCTTATCACGCTTTGGACTGTGTGCCTCTATCACGTGATAATTTGCCCTGTGTTGGACAGGAGATCAAAGGCTGGACAGCTCCCCTTTGTGCAGACTTCGTGCAGACTAGAAGGGGAGAGCCAACAGCAGAGCTAAAGATGACTGGGAGAGTGAGAGGTATCTATCCCAAAAGCTCACTCTTCACTTTCCTGACCTTTGTTCTTTTTTTTTTTTCCAATAGCTTTAAGCACAGAAACACCCAAAAGAATTAAAATATATATGAAATCAACAGCAAAAAACCCTAACTAGCTAGCCTGAAGCTCCTTATTCGCTCCTCTAGTGAGCCCAACACCTAGGCTCACTACCTCCAGCTGCATGGAGACTGGACACACTGGAAGCTGGTGGGTAGTGCCAGCTGGATATGTGCAGTGATGTCACAAGTTTGACATGCCTAGTCTCCATGCTGTGGAAAGTGGTGGACAACCTAGAGGTGGGGACTGAACTGGAGGGATGATAAGGAACATGAATGGGACTTCTAAAATAACCCCCTTAGGGCAGATGAAAGAAAAAAAAAAGGATTTTATGGGAAACTCTTAGGCTGCGACCCTGATTGATTAGAGTTACTCCTATTGAAATTTGCTTTAGGAGAGACCGTCTTGCAAAAGCTGGGTTCTATAAAATAGGGGCTTTGCTGGCTATTTAGAACCCTTTCATATTTGGTACAGAGAAGTTCTTGGTTTTCTGCTTTACTGATGCTAATTTGCTTTTTAAGCTAAGTAATACTGCTTATAGAAGAAGTAACTGGATCTGTTTTGATCGGCTGAAACTGTAAGAAAAAAAACACTCAATGCTAACTGATAAAAAGTGTGTGAGTATGAGGGTAAGTAAGGATATGTGTGTGAAGGGAACCCAGTCAGGCATATTTGATGATCTTCATTTTTTGGACTTATGTGTGTTGATGATGATTGAACTTATGTGACTTATTTTTTGATTTAGTAGGTAGAAAAGTAATCTCAAACTCATGCATTATTCTGTAGGATTCCCAAACTATCAAGGAAATGCAGTAGTTTCTTTTATTTATTTTGTTGAGCTAGAGAGTAGTACAGTGGACCTTAGCTGGACTGGATGAAGTTGAAGCTACGAAGAGGCCAGAGTGAGTGTTTCTGACTAGAGAGGTCCCCAGTGCAAGACAAAGGAGTGGAAAGATAAATAGCACTTTCCCTGAACCAGATGCACCCATATCACAAGTTTAAAAGTATTTGAGCTCAAATAAAGCTAATATTATTATCTAAAATAAGGGAAGTCCCTTACTTAATGATAACAATACTTTCCTTTGTTTCCAAAAGAAAAGAATTTTGAATGCTGTGAAGTGAAGGAAAGTGGAGTTAGATGCTCTGGAAAAGCCCTGTAAAGGAAATTTGAAAATTGCATAAAGGGGCTGATTTGTTAAAGCTCACTGTCCAGGTAGTGTGGGGGAGCACAGTGCCCTGTGCTAATATAAACATGCTACCTGGGCAGTGCATGTCTGGGCAGTTCCTGGGTGAGGCATAGGCATTCCCATCATATCACCACTGGCATGGGCTACAGTCCAAGTGGCAGTAGCCACAAGGAAAGTCATGCTCAGGGAGTTGCAGTCTCTGATAGGGCATCTAAAACTTCTTAAGAACATAAGAACATAAGATATGCCATACTGGTCAGACCAAGGTCCATCAAGCCCTGTATCCTGTTTCCAAAAGTGGCCAATCTAGGTCAGGTGATGCTTATTGGGTGGGCTTTCATATGGCATCTGGCGGATGCCACAAAGGGGATCCACAAGGGGCACCATTTCATTAGGGTTAACACCCCCATGTGGGAGGACCTGGCAGTATGGCAGCAGTTCCTGTTATGGTACAATGGCAGGAACACATGGAGCATGCCAGTCATTTGCAACAGGGACCTGGAAGTATTTACAAATACCGCAGGGGGAGTGGGCTTTGGTATTTACTTTAAGGGACAATGGTGCCAGGAGCGCTGGCCACTAGAGTGGCACCAGACTGGCATGACCAAGGACATTACCTTCCTTGAGATGTTTCCAATTGTGGTGGCCATAGTCCTCTGGGGGCACCAGATCACTGAAAGGATAGTCTTCTGCTCAGACCATGCAGCGGTGGTGTTCACCATCAATAAGCAAACAGCGAAAGAGGGGAGGGTTATGAGATTGGTCAGGAGGCTGGTGTTGCTGAGCCTGGAACTGAATGCATTCATTATGGCCAGGCACATCCCAGGGAAGAGCAATGAAATAGCTGATGCTCTTTCTCATTTTCAGCTCTGGGGTGCTTCTGGCAGCTTGCATGCTCATTAGAGATGTGGACCTTTCGATGCGGAGCATGGGCAGACTGCTGATGGGAGATCCTGGAGTCGGCTGCAGAGCTTTGGCATATGGTGGAGGCCTCCTGCTCAAATTCCTGATGTACTTACAGACTGAGGGAACCTCAGAGAGGCAGCTAAGCTGATTCTGGTGGGGGTGGCCATCTTCCTCAAGTTGGGAGTTAATAGAGATGTGACGAGGGATTTTGTGGTAACGAAGGTGATGAAAAGCTGGGCCAGGGAGGCCACGCCATGGCCAGATGGTTGCCGGCCAGTAACCCTGCCCATGATGTATTATCACCAAGGATGGGTGATAATACATCATGGGCAGGGTTACTGGCCGGCAACCATCACCAAGGATGGGTTCAAATTATCACCAAGGATGGGTTCAAGAACAAGCTGTTCAGACTAGCTGCTCTGCTGATGTTCTTTGGGGCCTTCCACATGGGCGAGACCTTGCCCCAGTCCATTGTGGACATGGCCAGCACCCCCATACATATAGGGGATGCCGCAGTGGAAGGGGACAGGGTGTGTCTCTTCCTGGCCCAGTCTAAGGCAGACCAGATCAGAAAAGGGAGAACAATATGTCTAAATGCTACAGCGGTCTGGGAGTTTGCCCAGTTGAGGCTATGATGGAGTATTTACGGGTGTGTCCGCCACTAAGTGGGTTCCTGCTGTGACACGTGGAGGAGTCTTGCCTCTCCCAGTATCAGTTTAGGACCTTGTGGGAGGACCTGGCAGTGTGGCAGCAGTACATTTGCTGGTGAATTATTAAAAGCTCGACATTTATTTGATGTCCTGTTTCTAAATCTTGTGGGAAAAATTAATGATCCTGGAAAAAAAATAACCCAAGCAAGAGACAGATGTGGTTTATTTACTAACTAAAGTTTTAACTTATTGGCGTAATAGCATCTGATGTCACTTTAAAAAAATGTTTTTTAACTAGATTATTTAATTGGCTGAACTTCAGGTTTTAAGTTCTTAATATTTCCAAACTTATTTAAGTACATATTAGTATTTTGTTACTCTTGGGACCGTAGTTTTTCCACTTCTCATCATAACTCTTTGTCATTAATACATCACATTAGTTAAAAAGGAACACTTATGGTAGCACACTATTTATTAATCCTTGATTTTTTTTAAAAAAAGCATAATTTAGGTTTTTATTCTTCCAATTTCTACTGATCCATACTTTGGAGTAATATAGAAATGGATGAAGTTAATTTACTTCTGTACATTCCTGCTCTGTTGGAGTTTCCAGCCTGAGGCACTCTGCTACTGACTACATATAACCACCTGTGGAGGGTAATTTTATAAGATTTACTTAATTTAATGTGCACTATCACCCACGTATTTACACTTCTTTTATAAATTACGCTCGTATTGTACACCAAACCTAGGCATGATCACTTATACCAACCCTAAACTTGGTGTAAATGTTCTTGCCTATATGCCCTGCCTCAGCTGTGCCCCAGTGTTCGTCCACTCCTAAAATATGCATAATTACCATGATACACATATTTACAAAATAGCGCCTGCCTAAACTACACAAGTAAGTGCCTATCCCTGTGCGTAAGTAATAGAAAGGAGGTGACTTACGTGTGTTGATTATGCATAATTTTATACAGCTCATTATAAAATTACCTCCTTACTGAAAAAGGGGGTAAATGTAGGTCTGGACAATTCCTCAAAGAGATAGTAATTACAATATGATAGAAGAAAACAGGTTGTTGTTGTTGTTGTTGTTGTCATTAAATGCCACTGAGTCGGTGCCAACTCATGGTGACTCTCTGGATAGTTGTCCTCAACTGTATTCGGTCTTCAGTCAGGTGGCTAATTGTTGATATAGTGACATCTATAGCTGCTGTTATTGTATTGATCTATTCCATTTCTGGCTTTCCTCTTTTGCGTTGATCTTCAACCTTGCCAAACATGACATCTTTCCCTAATGATCTGTCTCTTTGCATAATGTAACCAAAGTATGAAAGTTGAAGTCTTGTTATCTGAGTTTCTGAAGAAAAAACTTAGGTTTGATCTCTTCTACTACTGACTGCTTTCTTTTTAGGCATGGTACACATAGTATTCTTTGCCAGCACTGTAATTCAAAGGCATCAATTTTCTTCCTGTCTTTCTTTTTTGCTGTCCAACGTTTGCATCCATATGCTGTTTTTGAAAATACCATGGGTTGTCGAATCTTTGCATAGAGAGATACATTTCTGTTCTTGAGAACTTTTTCTAGGTAGCCATTCTGCTAAGAACAATAAGAACATAAGAACATAAGATATGCCATACTGGGTCAGACCAAGGTCCATCAAGCCCAGAATTCTGTTTCCAACAGTGGCCAATCTAGGTCATATGTACCTAGCAGTTTCCCCAAGGGACACAGGTTCCACAATGCTTGTATTGGTTCAAGAATTGATATCCTGGGTCCCTTCTTAATAATGGTTTATGGACCTTTCCTCCAGGAACTTGTCCAAACCTTTTTTAAACCCAGCTACACTAACAGCCTTTACTACATCCTCTGGTAACAAATTCCAGAGTTTGATTACACGTTGAGTGAAAAAATATTTTCTTTTATTAGTCTTAAATAGTTTACCCTGTAGTTTCATTGCATGTCCCCTAGTCTTTCTATATTCTGCTAAGGTAAACAATCGATCTACGTTTACCCGTTCTACTCCCTTCATTAATTTATAGACTTCTATCATATCTCCCCTCAGCCGTCTCTTTTCCAGGTTAAAGAGCCCTAACCTTTTTAGCCTTTCTTCATAGGAGTATCCTTCCATCCCCTTTACCATTTTGGTGGCTCTTCTCTGAACCTTTTCTAAAATCGCTATATCATCAGTTTTCTTGACTGCTTGTCATTTCTTTATTGATTATTGATCCACTATTTATATTTCTTCTCCATCAATGATGGACTTATTGTTTTTATCAGATGTTAAGATCTTTGTCTTCTTCACATTAAGGTGCAGGTCCATTTTAAGACTATATTCCTTGATCTTGATAAGCAAATGCTTCATATCATCTCCACTTTATCCAATAATGTGATATCATCAGCATAGTGAAGGTTGTTGATGAGTTTTCCACCAATCTTCACACCTCAGTTGTCCATACAGTCCTGCTTCTCTGATGATTTGTTCTGCATATAGATTAAACAGATAGGGGAAAATATGCAGCCTTTCCATATACCTTTGCTTATTTTAAACTACTCTCTTTCTCCTTGTTCTGTTTGAACTGTTGCTTTTTGATCAATGTTAAGGTTGTGCATGAGAACTATCAGGTTTTCTGGTATACTCATGGGGCCCGATATTCTAAAGGCATTTACATGGTTTACTGACCTGTAAATTATGTAAATGCTGCTGAACAGAATATTCAATGGCACTAACATGGTTATTGCCACTGAATATCTCCAATTAATGTCACTATACACCCCAATGCTAATTGCTTAGCATTGGGGCGTGTCATGGGCATTCTGGGACATGTCGTGGGTGGTGACAGACACTAATTGGGTAGCTGCAATTTTGCACCACTACCCAGTTAGTGACCTGTGGGTAAAACTAGGTGAAACAAAAACTGGACCAGTTTTACCCACAGGAGCTAATCAGGTAGTGGTGCAATATCGCCGCTACCCAGTTAGCTTCTACGGCATCGGAGGCTGTATGGTGACCCGGATATGTCCTGGGTTAGAGATTTGTGGTGATGGCTTTGTGTCGTGGTGGCGCATAGACTCCCAATTGAATATCGGACACATACTTTTTAATGTGGCCCAGAGTTTCTCCTCATTAATACAATCTATCACAATTTGTTTTGCTAAGACTATCCATTGGGTTTTGATGGCAAGATATGGAAGTAGATTGTCAGGCCTTTCTTCTGAGCAGGTAATGCTAATATTGTTCCGTTGTCACAGAAATGTGATCCTCTACCACCAACACTGCCCCATTCTGCTGATGCTCAAATGGGTGGTTTGTCTTAGTAACACAGTAACATAGTAATATAGTAAATGACGGCAGATAAAGACCAGCATGGTCCATCCAGTCTGCCCAGCAATACGGCAAGAGTAGGTGCACCTGTTGCTCTGTGCAGGCCACCCCTTCCCATGTCTTTGTTTAGGGGTGGACCCAACACTCCATGTAGGACACCCCTATTTGTTGAGAAGTTAGATGGTTCAGTTTATTTTGTTTTTATCCTGTTGCTGTAAAGGGATCTGCTGTGCTTGTCCCATGCTGTTTTGAATTCCGTCACCGTGTTTGCCCCCACCACTTCCATTGGGAGAGCATTCCAAGCATCCACCACCCTTTCAGTGAAAAAATATTTCCTGACATTGCCTTTTAATTTACCACCTTGCAGCTTCATATTATGCCCTCTAGTTTTGCAGCTTCCCCATCTTTGGAAGAGGTTTGTTTGTTCATCGTTCCTCTTTAAGTATTTAAAGGTCTGAATCATATCTCCCCTATCCCTCCTCTCCTCAAAGGTGTACATATTTAGGTCTTCAAGTCTCTTCTCATAAGGTTTCTTACGCAGGCTCCAAATCATTTTGGTCACCTTCCTCTGAACAGTTTCCAGTCTTTTTACATCTTTGGCAAGATATGGTCTCCAAAACTGAACACAGTATTCCAAGTGAGGCCTCACCAGTGACCTGTACAGTGGCATAAGTACCTCTTCCTTTCTGCTGGTAATCCCTCTTTGTATGCAGCCCAACATCCTCCTGGCTTTTTGCCACCGCATTGTCTCACTGTTTTGCCATCTTAAGATCATCAGAGATAATCACACCAAGGTCTTTCTCATGAACCATGCACACCAACCTCTCGCCCCCTATTGCGCACATTTCCCTTGGATTTCTGTTACCCAAGTGCATGACACTGCACTTTTCGCATTAAATCGTAATTGCCAAGCATTAGACCATTCTTCCAGCTTTTGTAGATCTTTCCTCATGTTATCCACTCCCTCGGGGGAGTCCACTCTGTTGCAAATTTTTGTGTCATCTGCAAAAAGACAGACCCTTCCATTCAGTCCTTCAGCAATATCACTCACAAATACATTGAACAGTGCTGGGCCCAGGACCGAACCCTGGGGCACCCCGCTAATCACCTTCCTTTCATCCGAGTGAGCTCCATGTACCATCACCTTCTGTCGTCTGTTAGTCAACCAATTTCTAATCCAGTTTACCATCTTGGGACCCATCCCTAAGCTACTGAGTTTATTGACAAGCCTCCTATGAGGAACAGTATCAAAGGCTTTGCTGAAATCCAGGTAGATGACATCCATCGCATGCCCCTGATCTAGTTCCTAGGTCACCCAGTGAAAGAACTCAATCAGATTTGTTTGGAAAGACCGTCCTTCAGTAAAACCATGTTGCCTCAGATCTTGCAACCTGTTGGTTTTGAGAAAGTTCACTATTTGCTCTTTCAGGAGTGCCTCCATTAGTTTTCCCGCCACCGAGGTAAGGCTCACGCGTCTGTAGTTTGTACTTCTTCCCTATCACCACTTTTGTGTAGAGGTACAACATTAGCCATTCTTCAGGCCTGAGGAACCTCTCCTGTTTTCAAGGATCTGTTAAATACATCCTTTAACGGCCCTGCAAGAACCTCTCTGAGCTCTTTCGGTATCCTGGGATGTATCCCATCCGGTCCCATGGCTTTGTCCACTTTCAGTTTAGAAAGTTGTTCCAACACCTCGTCTTCTGTGAATGGTGTAGTATATACTTCATTCCCATTTCCAGGATTTTCTTTAGTGAAAACAGAGCAGAAGTATTTGTTAAGCAATTTCGCTTTTTCTAAGTCACTTTCCATGAGACCTTTCTCAGCACTTCTGAGTCCTGCAATTCCAACTCTGATCTTCTTCCTTTCCTGAATATACCTGAAGAAAGTTTTGTCTCCACCCTTAACATCATTAGCCATATTTTTCTCTGCCTTTGATTTTGCTATCCTTATTTCTCTTTTTGACTCTTTGAGTTTGATCCTGTATCCATTTCTGTGTTCTTCTGTTTGCAAGCTTTTGAATTTTGTAAAAGCTATGGTTTTTCCCTTTTTTTGAGCAGCCACTTCTTTGGAAAACCAAATAGGTTTCCTTCTCCTCTTATTTTTATTTACTTTTTTTACATATTTATCTGTTGCCCCTTTTATTGCCACCTTTAGTTTAGCCCATTGCAATTCCACTTCCCTTATCTCCTTCCACACTGTCATCTCCTCTTTTAGGTACTCGGCCATTTTATTGAAGTCAATGTTTTTGAAGTTTAGGACTTTGAGCTTGCTATGTTTGGCCTGTACCTTGGCCTTTATCTCAAACCACACCGTGTGATGTTCTCTGTTGCTCACAGGGGCACTCACGCAGAGATTCAATATGCTATCACCGTTGGTGAGCACTAAATCCAGTGTTGAGCTTTCCCTAGTTGGTTCCATCACCATTTGTCTAAGTGATGCATCTTGGAGAGCATCTACAATTTTTTTGCTTCTTTCCAGATGTGCAGAGGGAGTAATCCAATCCACATCAGGTAGATTAAAGTCACCCAAAATGATTGCTTCCCCCTTTGTTGCTATCTTGGCAATATCTATAATCAATTTGTTATCTATTTCTTCAATTTGAGTCGGAGGTCTGTAGACTACAGCAGTATGGATGACAGTGCCATCCCCTCTTTCCAACGCAATCCAGAGCGCTTCTTCTTTTCCTCATGTCCCCTGCAATTCAGTAGCTTTAATATTGCTTTTTACATACAAGGCTACTCGTCCTCCTTTTCCATTTTCTCTGTCTCTTCTGAATAAATTATAGCCAGCTAGGGCTATATCCCAATCATGTGATTCATTAAACCATGTTTCTGTAATGGCCACAATGTCCAAATCCATTTCCACCATTAGGGCTTCCAGGTCCAGAACTTTGTTGGCTAAGCTTCGAGCATTTGTGCTCATTGCTTTCCAGCATTTACCTGGCTTGTGTGTATTTTGCATTGATTTTGTTCTGCCCACATCTTCCCACTTGTTTTTGAAGTGTGGTTTAAAAGTGTAGCTGTTTCTGATGTTATTCTGCTTTTGCAGGGGGTGGCGTGCAGGTCTTGACCTTCCACATCCGTCACCCCCTTTTCCTAGGTTAAATGCATATCCACATACTGCCTGAATTTTTCACTTAAGATTCTTTTCCCTGCGACAGAGAGATGTAGTCCATCAGCACAGTATAGTCTCTTGTTGGTCCATCTGTTTCCCCAGTCGCCAATAAATCTGAATCCTTCTTGTTTGCACCAGGTCTGGAGCCATATATTAAAGCTGTTAATGCGATGCAGCCTTTTTGTCCCCTTACCAAGAACAGGCAGAACTTCTGAGAATGCAACAGTGTTAACAATGGGCTTGAGTTTCTCTCCCAAAGATTGGAAGTCCTTTTGGACTGTAGAGGCACTGTTTCTAGCCAGGTCATTTGTGCCCAAGTGGATAACAACATCAAGTTTGGAGTGTTCACTTTTTGCACTAAGTACTTCAACAATGATACCACATTACTGTGATGATACCACATTACTGGCTGAAAGTGAAGATGATCTGAAACATTTGCTTCTCACAATCAAAGAACATAGTCTCAAAATGGGCCTGCACCTTAATGTAAAGAAGACAAAGATCATGACAACTGGCATAATCAACAGGTTCATCGTTGAAGGAGAAGAAATTGAAATTGTGAACAACTTTAACCTACTTGGATCAACTATCAATAAAGAAGCAACAAGCAGTCAAGAAATCAGACGACGCATTGCTCTTGGCAGAATGGCTATGAAAGACCTAGATAAGATTCTCAAGAGCAGAGATGTCTCTCTCCATACAAAGATTCAACTTGTTCAAGCCATGGTATTTTCAATAACATCATATGGATGTGAAAGCTGGTCAGTGAAAAAGATAGACAGGAAGAAAATTGATGCCTTTGAATTATGGTGCTGGCGGCGAATACTGTGTATACCATGGACTGCCAGAATAACAAACCAGTCGGTACTAGAGGAGATCAAACCTAAGCTTTCTTTAGAAGCTCAGATGACAAGATTTCAACTTTCATACTTTGGACACATCATGCGAAGAGAGAGATCATTAGAGAAAGACGTTATGCTTGGCAAGATAGAAGGTCAACGCAAAAGAGGAAGGCCAGCAATGAGATGGATCAATACAATAACAGCAGCTACGGGTACCAGTTTATCAACAATGAGCCGCCTGACTGAAGACCGAACACAATTTAGGATAGCTATCCAGAGGGTCGCCATGAGTCGACTCCGACTCGACGGCACTTAACAACAACAACAACTTCAACAACTTGGTTTGTATTCCTGCTGGCTGTCTAGCCTGGTAGGCACATGACTATCTTCTCTCCTTTGAATTGTGTTCCCAAGTTGGTGCCTCTGATGATGGAATCGCCAAGTAGTAGTAGTTTTCTGTTTGGTGAGGTTTTCTTCATATTTGGTGCTTTAGCAGGCGATTGGGCATTGTCTGACTCATTTAAGGGCCCTTCTGTTTCATTGGATTGAGCATCCTCATTAGCCAAGGCAGAGAAGGCATTATGCAAGGATATCACTTGATGTATAGGATGTTGCTGTGTACAGGTCGTAATCTTCCAGAACCCACTGTGATCCATTTGTTCCTGGGGTGCTTGATTCTTTGTGGGAGCAGTGGTGGACTTTGTTCAGTTTATATCCTAGAAGAGGTGTGTTTCATTAAAGTCATTTCCTCCCTCAGTAGAGTCACTTCTTTATGCATGGCAGCTAGGTCTTTCCTTAGTAGAGTCAGTTCATCATGCATGGCAGCTGACCTGAGGCACATAGGACAAGCTCTTAGGCTCCAAATGATTTGTCTTGGAATGAAAGTACTGCAGTTATTGCACTGAATACATGACATGTTGGTTAAGCAGTCCCAGAAGAGGAAGAAGAAGAAGAAAGGATGAAGAAGATGTGGACTTTTAACCCAAGTAAGAAAGGATAGATGGCACGTATGTGACCACTATAAAGACAATGTAGCCCCTGGGGTGGGTGGGTGGGGTGAGGGGTAGGGTAGGCGGGAACCTAAGTGTCTCTGGCGAGTAGGCTGTTCCTGAACCGTGGGCACACTCCGATATCTGATGTAAGTCTATACATGTCTATAGTCTATACAAGTCTATAGTCTAGCACCTCAGCAGAGATCGTTTTATCTTGGGAGATCCTACCAGTATTTATACTACGAATAGCTTAGCTCTCAATATCACTGATGCACATAAGCCCTCACAGCACAACAAGCTGCAGTCCAAGCACAGGATGAAAAGAGGTAGGAAAGCAATAAGCAATTTTCCTATCCCTTGTATGTTGAAAGCAAATCTAAAAGGTGCTAATGTATGTGTCAAGGTCAGCTTTGACAGTTGGGATTGCACTGATGAGTAAACAAGTCTGTCAGAGATAGACATGGCTCTGGACTTCAACAAAACAGCTGTGCAGACACCTTGAAGAATGTGATGTTGATAGAGCAGTGGTGCTATGAGACATGAGTTCAAGCAATGTTTAAAGGCTCTGATGACTGTTTTAAAGGTTGCCATGGATATAACTGGGTTAAAGTAGCCCATAAGAGTGCTGTATGTTTATCAGTTATGAGTCAATGTGAAGAAGAATTATTTTGTTGTATGCTTTCAGATGTTATGTATTCATATGCAGTGGCCATCATATATCCACATAGGGCCCCATTCTGATCGGGACGTCCAGGCCCCTGTGTGCCCAATCGGAATTGGACACATAGGGGCAGACGCAATTCATGATGAGGCCTGTATGTGCAGGCTAGGACCCGGTTCCAGTCAGCCTGCACATACAAGCCTTAACCCGGCTAACTCAGTCAAGACTTCTCAATGGAGCCATAGCACCATGACATCCAGTTGCCATGGCACCGTGGCTCCATTCATGAGCTACGATTCCTGGTTGTTGACAACTATTTGCATTCCACTCAGCCCGACCCCCGATCTGGACTCCCAAGGTCACGGTTGGGCTGCGAGGAATCTCCTTCACCCCTCTTACCTTTCCTGCTGTCCGGGCCTGCCATTCCCCACCATCTAGAAGAACCTATTCCACCTCAGAGGTGGAATAAGTTCCCCATTCTGTTTGCTGGCCCTGAATATACAGGGCCAACATCAGAATTGCCCGCTGCCCGCCCTAACTCTGCCTCCCCAATGCACCATTGTCTCCCTCCCTTTCGCACCCTTGTCTAGCCTCCCCATACAAACACCTTGTTAATATGGGGATATTAGCCAGGGAGGCAGAGGGGAATGAATAGTAGTGATGGATGTCCCAATAAGCTTTCATTCCTGCTATGTGTGGCTTCGAATGACCCCCATATTAAAAAAAAATCATCTTGACATTTGGTCTGATGTTGAGCTTTGGTTTATGTATAAAATGCAGATGTGACTGATGAGTGAGGGAAGAGTTAGTAGAGGGAATTTGGACAATGACCAGTGGATAACCAATGTGGTGCTTGACTACATTTTGATTCCATGCTTTCTGCTTTGTTGAAGCAGCCTTCCTGAATTGATACACCATGTGTCAACATACTATCCTTTTTTTATGAGTCTTCCTTGGGTCTTTTACCCTGACTCTTCTTGATCATTGCCTTGTTTATTCACATTTATCATAATGCATAAATTAATCGAAGCTAGCGGGGGTTATTCTGTCCCAACAGGACATTGATCCCTGCTATTCATGCCTTCCCTGCCGGTTGTACGGGAAGTTAGACGGGGGCAGGGAAGGGGCAGAGTACGGCCAAGCGATGAGTGGTCACCGGCCCTGGATGTACAGGGCCAATTTTAATGTTGGCCCTGTTCATCCAGGTTTGGCGACTTGTGCAGGGAAGTTATTCCATCTCTGAGGTGGAATAACTTCCCTGGATGTTTTGGGGGGGTTTTAGAGCACAGGGTGCAGATGGGGCAGGGGGGGCCCGAGGACATTCCCTAAATCATGACTTTGGCCTTAGGAGGCCAGATCGGGGATTAAGCTGTGGGAAAATCACCTTTGAAGTCCGGTGGCCGGGATCACGTCTTTACAATGGAGCCACAGTGTCATGGCAACCGGAAGTCATGGCACCACAGCTCCATTGTAGAGCCCTGACTAAGTTGGACGGGATCAGGCCTGTACATGCAGGCTTGGCTGAATCGCAGTCCCAGCCTGCAAGTACAGGCCTTTTCACAATTTTGGTCCCACAGGGCTAGACATGCCCCGCGGGATCAGAATCCTGAGATCCTCTGTATGCCCACTCAGACCGGACATACAGAGGGGCTGGACGTCCAGGATGGAATGAGTCCTTTGCTGTCTATCTCATCCATCTGTCTTGACTGGAGCTCAGGCTCCACAGAGCAAGAACTTCTTTCTTGTACTTTATTTACCCATATGGATGTTAAGCTACTCAGATGTCATTTTGGGATATTCTGTTCTAATGAGACCTAAAAGTCCAAACACTGTATTATGATGTACTGATGTTTCTTTCCTATCATCTTAATGATCTATTCATCAGTACTTCACTTTTCTATAATGTGGCCATTTGAGCACAAAAGTACTCAGCTAGGCAATAGCATAAATGTTTAAAGTGCTGCTGAATAAAGACCTTGCATGTCTCAGTATTTTAATGTAGTTTCAGCTATGTTAGTCAAAAAGAAAATGATCCATTCATTAAAAAATACAGAATAAAGATCTCATTATAAAATTACAGTAATTTGCCATTAACAGTCTTTCATCTGAAGAAATGCACAGTCAAAGCCTAGTCTAATGACTTGATAGGAGTGGGGTAAAGGTGCTCTAGACTTGTCTTGTACAACTAGTATTCCGTTCTTTGGGCCCAGAATGTGACTGGTGGCTTAGGAAACTGATACAAAATTTGTTTAAGTTGAAAAATAGGTTGTGTTTAGAAATAATGAAATCTATCCCAAGACTAGTCAGAAACCATTTTAAACACGTTAGCCTGCAAAGGTTGAGGCACCCCAGTTTAAACTGAATTCTTAAGAGAACAGAAGCTGGCACAGCCTCTTTGGTACGAAGTTCGACATGGCTTACAAGGGGGAAGGCTTCCAAGGTTTCCTAGAGGCATTGTGTAGAGGCTAAGGTACATCTCTGAAAAGGTTTGGCCTTCTAAAGCAGCCACAGTTTCAGGGGCGGGGGGGGGGGGCAGCTAGCTATCAGGGGGACGGAGACAGTCTGTAAATATACTAATGTTTGATATTTCTGCAGGTGGCAGAACAGGAGCAAAGCAAACTGTACAAGTATAAAAAAGATCAAATTTATGTGCACCGTTTCTTACCTCAACCTCCCCTGAGAACACATATGTTTGATCTGGATATAAGTAGGTGCATTGTGAAAGTTGATCTGCAGGGTACGGGGTGGGGGTGGAGTGGGGGTATGGAGTGGCCTATTCAAAAGGGTTTAGCCAGTTATCAGGACTTGCTAACATGCTAAAAGATGGTGATCACAATATTCAGCAACATTATCTGGATAGTGCCACTGAACATCCCCACAAACTGCAGAAAAGATGCCTGCTTAAAACCAGAGCAGTCTGAGGGTGGATCAGGGGCAGTACCAGCAGCTGTTAGGTTAGCAGAGATCTTCAGCCGCTAACCAGATAGCTAAACCAGCTAAATCGTTGTCCTAACTTTATCCAGTTTGTGTATATTGCCGCTGCATGGAGAAACTGGATATTCAGCACTGGACGCTAGATAGGCTCCGATGTAGAATATCGGGGTCTAATTAAAGTGGCTGCAGCCAGGTACTTTAAAGGCACTGACCACTGCCACTGAATATCAGTTCCTACAATTTTAACTCTCGCTAATTTAGTTACGTAACAACCTATATACCTAGTTAGATTCCTCTGAAAATTGTAATTGGTTTGTCAGGGAGGATGGCATTGTGAGGTTAAGTTTTAAGTGTCAGGTAACATTGTGTGTACATGCAATTCCACTTTACGAAAGCAGCATGTAGCAGCTTGAAGCCTGCTTTTGAACACTGCAAGTCTTCTAGAGCAGAAAATAGATGACCAAATTGAGGCATTCATAATTTTTAGACAATTTTCAAAAGGCTTGCGGAACACAGCCTTTTTTAAAATAGATATAAGGCCACAGTAAAAATATGTGCAATATAGGAATTATGGCAGCAGACAATGCCAGAAAAATCATTTAAAAAAATTGTTCAATAAAACAGCAGCATCACTCAGCTCTTTGAATGTATAAGAAGAATGTCTACTAAACAGTATTAATACTACACAGTATTAATCAATTGTTTTAATTCAATAACGGATTGGCTTCTTACTCAGAACCTCCATATTAATTTCAAAAAGACAGAAGTCCTAATAATTACAAGAAATAAAAATTTCTCTCCCCCACCCAATTTAAAAGTCAGAGATGCTGATCTCCCAATTAAAACCAATATACGCTACCTTGGAGTTATACTGGATCAGCACCTTAACTTCAAGGAACATATAAAGCACACCGTTAAATCCATATATTTTAAGATAAAAACCCTGAGACAATTGAAACCAATGTTGGAACCTGATGACTTTAGAACCATCTTCCAAACCTTAGTCACACCGCATTTTGATTATGCTAATATTATACTGCATGGCCTACCTAAAAACACCATCAATCCACTTCAGTTGGCCATGAATGCAGCAGCTAGGATCCTCCACGGAGCCTCAAAGAGTGACCACATCTCCCCTATTCTAAAGGATCTTCATTGGCTTCCAATAAGCTCTAGGATTCTTTTTAAAGCCCTCCTCACCACCTTCAAAGCCTTCAACAAACTATCTCCTTCAACCATCTCAGACCTCATCACACACACCGAGAGCTGCAGGCCTAAAAGAGCTTCTGCCATTGATAAGCTAATTATTCCAAAAAATGATGTAAAGTCTAATCAATCAACTATCAACAGAGCGTTTGTTAATTTTGCCCCAGATGCTGGAATAAACTCCCCCCTCGCATTAGAGCAATTAAGGACCTTAAACAATTCAGAAAGGCCCTCAAACAACATCTCTTTATCACTCACTTTAAGCTTCCAGACTTACCTCCCACCCTCCCATACTTACCCTCTTAACCCCATACCTATCCATATGAATGTACGAAGCTAACATAACTCATATCAGGTATTCTAATGATTGTAATTAGTTCTCCTGTTTACTACTATTTTATCTCCCTGTTATCTGTAAATGAAGGCCAGTCATCTGACCTATGTGTTTTATTGTTACACTGTGAACCGCACTGATGATAAATAGCGCGGTATATAAGAGATATTAAATAAATAAATAATAAATAAATAAATAAATAAACCATGATAGTCTTTTACAGCTTTTGCACTGCGATAGCTGCAAAGGTCAACAGTAAGTCCAAAACCTTTTCCTTCTCTGCAGGGAGTGTTACCAGCTTTCCTTAAGCACAGATATTTACCATGGAGGTTTTGTATTTACTGTGGCAGGTAGCTTGGGAAGTCCCGCGATACCTGCCGATGCAGATATTACCAGTCTCCATAATAAGTGCAAGGGTAGGACAGTTAGCGATGGATAGACAGAGCTCTTACCAGCTCTGTTCCCCTGATCGCTACCAATCCCACCCTCCCAAAGCACTGATCAGTCACCCTTATGGTTATGGTTTATTAAAATTTGATATACTGCCCTTCAAATAACCAGGGCGGTTTACAATAAAAAAACAAAATAAGAAAGAAAAATAGAAAAGAATTCCATTAAAATCAGAAAAGCAATGATAGTGGGTTAAGGGGGGGGGGATTGTGGCAAAGCCATAAATAGTCACTGGTAAAGCAAAAATTGAATCCAATAGTTGAAAAGCTAATCTAAATAGGTGCAACTTTAGGGCAGACTTAAACCTAGGGTAAGATAATTCTAACCGGAGGTCAGCTGTTAAGGAGTTCCACATAAAAGGAGCTAAAAAATAAAAGGCAGTGTGTCTCGTGATTTCCAATCGGGCCTGGGATGGGGAAGGAAGATACAAACGAAAAGCGTGAATAGTGCGTAACAATCGAGATGGAGCAAGTAAGATAAGAAAGGAGGAGAGATAGGCAAGGATTCCTGAATGCAAAATCTTATGGGTGAGAGTGAGAAGTTTAAACTGAAAATGATATGGAACAGGCAACCAATGTGAACGAAGATAAAGAGGAGATAGATGGTCATACCTGGTGGCATGATGAAAGAAACAAATAGCCACATTCTGTATGGACTCTAAACATTTAAGTTGGGATTTCGGTATACCAGCATAGATACTATTGCAATAATTAAGGTTTGAGATCAGCAATGTAAGAAGCAGAGTAAGTAGAGAAGCATCAGATAAATAAGAGCAAATGGAGCAGATTTGCCGAAGAGTGTGGAGATACCATTTCACAACCATACTGATGTGATCATGGAAGATGAGATGAGTGTCCAGCAGTAACCACTGAATAGGTGACATGGTGGCAGGGTCTAGGAAATCCGTCAACCAGAGTGCCGAAGTTTTGATGGGATTTAATTTTAGGCAGTTATCATGTAACCATGTAACTATCAAAGAAAGGCAATCATTCAGTTTGACAAATTAGGAGCACTGGGATCTGTTTGAAACAACAGCAGGATGTCATCCGTGTAGTAATACACAGATACACCTTGCTGCTGAATAAGAATAGCAAGGGAAACCAGGGATATATTAAATAAAAGAGGGGCTAAAACAGAGCCCCAATGAGTGCAGTAGAAGCAGAATCATGAAATGATACCCAATAGGACCACTCAGAAAGAAAAGAACAAAACCATTGTAAAACATTACCCCGCAGACCTGCTGAATACAGTCTTGATTGGAGAAGTGAATGATTTACCAAAACAAACGCACATGACAAATCCAGAACGATCACCATTGAAATGTCTCCTCTATCAAGATAATGTCTAACTTCATTTAGCACAGATGACAGTCTTCATACTGTACCCACCCTAAAGCCTGACTGCTACAGATGTAAGTGGTTGATCTGTTTGAGGTGAGACAGTAACTGTTGAAAGACAAGTTTTTCCAACAGTTTAGAAAGATAAAATTATTGCAGATGTCGTGGATGTACAGATCCATGATACTGACAAGTCAAACAAAGTGGCCTCCTCTTCCCCTTCAGCACAAATCCCCCTGGATAGCTCATAATTCTCATGAGGAACTGTCTGGGGGGAGGAGCGGTGCATCTCCTGACCATAACCAAAGCCCAGCTAGTCAGTTGAGCCCCCCTATCTCCTATCCCTGATCTACTAGAAATATTCCTGTCTAGCCAGTTGGGCATCCCTCCCCTCCCGAATTAAAAATGATAATCCTGGCTAGCCAGTAAGGTCCCCGCCCTACTCCCCTCCCTTCCTCCCTCTCCTAAAAGTTAATTCTCAGCTAGTTAGTCGGCTGAGTGGAGGACTCCATGACCCCCCCTCCAGCCCTACTACCCACAAGGCTGTACCTTTGATCCTTGGTGATCTAGTGGCTACAGGGAACAGGAACAGTCTTCTTTGCATCTGCCTCCTGAATCGCAGCTTCTCAAGATGGTCACGATCACACGGTCCTGTCCCCTAGCCTCACGCTACAGGGCAACACGATGAGATTGTGGCCATTTTTGTTGGTACTACTGACAATGCCTGGAACACTCCTGACCTCCTCAGTAGTACTAACAAAAATGGTCATGATCTCGTGATACTGCTCCCTAGAATTTATCCGGATGTTAGTAACCCCACCCAGGAGAGGAGACATTCTTTTTTAGCAAAGAGACCAGACATTGTCCCTGAGAGTGACTTTTTGCTTGCAATATCCCTGCACATATTTAGTTACCTATTTAAATGTTAAACATATATTTTTCTTTAAAAAAACAGTTTTGCAACTTTTTAAACTTAATGAAAATTTCTGTAGAATCATTACTGACCTTTTGGTGATGGTTTAACTTATATGGTAGAAGTGTTTTGGGTTGATTTTCACAGTGCAGCACCGAAATACACTTTTTCCCATTTTTGCACTTTTTTCTTTGACCTAATTCTTTACATTTCCCTCCTCTCATTTATTGTGATCTAAACAGAAAGATGGATTGTAACTTTTCTCTAATGTTTTCTTTAACTTTTGCCTTTCTTTTAATGCACTCTTAAAATAAGACAACAGGATTTTTTAAAAATTATTCTCAAAAATAAAATTGACCAGAAGTGTAGCTCTCTCTTTAACCTCTACCTTGGATGTTTGCAAATACTGAGTTACATCTGCTAGTCTAACTGATTCCACAGAAGCAGATAATTGTTGTTTTACAACCGGTAGAAAAAATATTCTGTTCAATGGATTGAAAGGATTTTCAGGGATAAGATCTCAGAAAATTCTTCTTGAAAGTATCCAGTGGTGTCATATTAGCAACTTTTGGAAAATTGAATGGGCCTGAAATTCAAAAGGTATTTACATGGTTTACAGCCAAGGTGAAGGTCTTAGACTTTAGGAAGACTAACTTTGCCAAGATGGGCCAATACCTCAGGGAGTCGTTAGCGGGATGGGAACAGCTGGCGGATGTAGAAAAACAGTGGGCAAAATTGAAAGGGGATATTTTAAGGGCAACCAACCTTTTTGTTAAAATGGTAAATAAAGGTAAAAGGAAAAGGAGACCGCTATGGCTTACGAAAGAAGTAGCTGAAAAAGTGAAGAAAAAGGGAGGCCTTCATGAAATACAAGAGACCACAGAGAGAGGAAGACAGGCATCTATATTTGGAAAAACTTAGAGAAGCTAGCAAATTAGTCAGGAAAGCAAAGATTCAAAAAGAGGAGGAAATAGCCAAGGCAATAAAATGGGGGGATAAGACATTTTTCAGATATGTTAGTGAGAAGAGGAAGGGCAAAAATGGTATTGTCGGACTCAAGGGTGAAGGGGAGGAATATGTAGAATCTGATGAGGATAAAGCAGAATTGCTTAACAAATATTTCTGTTCTGTGTTCACAGATGAAGAACCAGGAGTAGGACCTCAGAAAACACCCACAAACAGGAACAGAAGTGAGGGACATCTTGAACAATTTTCAGAAGACTGTGTTCGTGAGAAACTAGCTCAACTTAAAGTAGACAAAGCGATGGGACCAGATGGGATACACCCTAGAATACTGAGGGAACTTGGGGATGTTCTAGAAGCTCCACTGACTGACTTTTTCAATGCCTCGTTGGAGTCGGGAGTGGTGCCAAAGGACTGGAGAGAGGCTCATGTAGTGCCTTTACACAAAAGCAGAAGTAAGGATGTGGTTGAAAACTACAGGCTGGTTAGTTTAACTTCAGTGGTGAGTAAATTATTGGAAATGCTGCTGAAAGAGAAAATAGTGAGGTTTCTGAAGACCAAAGGATTAGAGGATCCGAGGCAGCATGGATTCACCAGAGGCAGGTCTTGTCAGACAAATCTGATTGATTTCTTTGACTGGGTGACCATGGAGTTGGACCGAGGGAGAGCCCTAGATGTGGTGTATTTAGATTTCAGTAAAGCCTTTGACACTGTTCCTCACAGGCAACTTATAAACAAACTGAGCACCCTAGCTATGGACCCTAAAGTTACTGCTTGGGTTAGAAATTGGTTGGGTGGGAGGCGACAAATAGTACAGGTAAATGGAGTTTGCTATGAGGAGAAAGATGTTACCAGTGGTGTACCACAGGGATCTGTCCTTGGTCCGATTCTTTTTAACATCTTCATTAGTGATATAGCGGAAGGGCTGTCGGGTAAGGTTTGCCTCTTTGCGGATAATACCAAAATCTACAATAGAGTAGACACCCAGGAAGGTATAGATAACATGAGGAGGGATCTAGCTAAGCTTGAAGAATGGTCTAGAATTTGGCAGCTGGCATTTAATGTTAAAAAATGTAAGGTCATGCATTTGGGCTGCAGAAATACAAGGGAGCAATATAGCATAGGGCAGGGGTCTCAAACTCAAATTGCCTTGAGGTCCAAATGAGGACTTGTAAAGTAACCCAGGGGCCGCAAAAGACGTGGGCCCCATTTGCATAAGGGGCATCATTTGCATACATATTTGCATAATGTTACCATACAATAAGTTTTAGTAAACATGCCTCTTAATGAGTGTATGGATAAAGAAAGACTAAAAGATTTCTACATTACTATAATCCAGTGCCAACCGCCAGGCACATTAGGAACTACTACAAACACTGCCCATTTAGAACCCATAGCAAACCCGCCATATCCTAACAGCACTACCGGGACTCACAAAGCACCATACTCTACCTATCAAAAGGCAACACTGCAAATATTAAATCAATACATTTCAGGGAATAACAATACATGACCTACTGGGGAAAGTGGCAATGTCAAATAGGAATTACATAAACAGAATACCTCAGCTCAGTTACACATGCAGAAATACACCATCACCAAACCAGGAATCACAATTTAGAAACAGGAAGACAATAATTAAACTGGGATTGTACAACACTGTAGAAATAAAACTATACATTAATTTCCTCTTGTATTAAACAAAGCACAGACGTTAATGATGCACATTTCCAAGAGCTGACATATTCCAATTAATAAATTCAAAATAAAGAGAGATTTTTCTACCTTTTGTGCATTTTTTTTTCAGTTGCAATTGTTCCAGCCACTTTCTTCTGGTTTCTTCATGTCTTCTGCTAACTCTCCACTGTCTGCTGTCCATTTGTCCTTTCTTCTCTCTTCTAGTTTTTTTTTTCCATTCTCTCTCTACATCTGCTTTAACATACTAATATTTTGCTCTTTCCTCATTCCTATTTCATCCACTCAAATTTTACCCCTCCATCCTCAATCCCCACTTACTCTCCCAATACCCGGCCAATTGTAGATTTTTCTTCCCTCCCACACAAAATATTTTCCCCTTTCCATTTCACTCTCTCAGCCCTATCCCATTCTAATCCTCCCCCAACATCAGTTCCCTTCTAGTTCCAGCCCCAACCAGCATCTGCTCCCTTCTAGTCCCCGCATCATCAGCCCATTTCCAATCCTATCCTAGCCCCACCATCAGCCCATTTCCATTCCAAAACCACATCCCCATTAGCTATTTGCAGTTCAAGCCCCCTTCTACTCAGTCCATTTCCAGTCCTAGCAACCCCCCCAGTCCATTAAGAGTTCTAGCCCCCCCCATAGCCCATTACCAGTCCTAAGCCCCCAACAGCCCACTTCCAGTCCTAACCCTTCCATCATCCCATTTTCATTCTTAGCCCCCCCATAACCCCATTTTCAGTCTTAGCCCCCCAATCAGACCACCTCCAGTCCTAACCCCCATCTGCCCATTACCAGTCGTAGCCCCCACCATAGCCCATTACCAGTCCTAACCCCCCATCACCCCATTTTCACTTAGCCCCCCCTCCATTACCAGTCCTACCCCCCTACTCCCCATCAGCCCAAGTAAATTTAAAAACTAAAACCAAAACAAACCCCTGGCTTCTGCTGCTGCCGCTGCCGCCGTGGCAGCGGCAGAATCAACTGTCCCGCGGCCCCTTCCCATCTGCCCGGCAGAGCCCTCAGTTCTCAGCTCCATCAGCAGCGGGCTTATCAAGCTGCGACGAGAAGAGTGATTTCCCTCTCGCGGCTCTGTTAAGTCTGCCGGGGCTGATGGGAACCCATCAGTCCCGGCAGGCTTAACAGAGCCGCGAGAGGGAAATACTATTCTCTTCATGGCTCTGAAAGCTGCCGCTGATGGAGCTGAGAGCTGAGGGTTCTGCCGGGCAGACAGGAAGGGGCCACGGGACAGTTGATTCTGCCGCTGCCACGGCGGAAGTGGCAGCAGCAGAAGCCAGGGATTTGTTTTGGGGTTTTTTTGTTTCCTCTCCGTCGCGGGCCGCACAAAGTTCTTTCCGCGTGTTTGAGACCCCGGGTATAGGGGGGTGAAGTACTTTTGTCCACTAAAGAAGAGCGGGACCTAGGCGTGGTTGTGTCTGATGATCTTAAAGTAGCTAAACAGGTAGAAAAGGCAACGGCAAAAGCTAGAAGGATGCTTGGGTGCATACGGAGAGGAATGGCTAGCAGAAAACTGGAGGTGATAGTGCCTCTTTTTAAGTCTTTGGTGCAACCTCATTTGGAGTATAGTGTGCAATTCTGGAGACCACACCTTCAAAAGGATGTGAACAGGATGGAGTCGGTGCAGAGGGTGGCTAGTAAAATGGTTAGTGGTCTTCATTATAAAGCATATGAGGACAGACTTAAGGATATTAATATGTACACCTTAGAGGAAAGGCGGGATTGTGGTGATATGATTGAGATGTTTAAATACCTTAGTGGCATAAATGTTCAGCGGGAGAGCCTCTTTCGACTGAAAGCAAGTTTTGTTACGAGGGGACATGGGATGAGAGTGAAGGGAGATAGATTCAGGAGTGATATGCGGAAACATTTCTTTATGGAAAGAGTGGTGGATCCGTGGATTAGTCTCCCATTGGAGGTGGTAGAGATGAGAACAGTAACTGGATTCAAAAAAGCATGGGACAAACACAGAGGATCTCTAAAGGAAAAAAGGGGACTCTTGTAGTTGTTGATATGGAAGGACAGACTAGATAGGCCATGTGGTCTTTTTCTGTCATCATGTTTCTATGTTTCTAAATGCCTTAAATGGGGATGGTCAATGGCACATACATGGTTAGTGCCATTGAATATCCCCTACTGAGTTCCCTATGCGCCCTGATGCTATCTGGTTAGCATCGGGGCATGTTGAGGGCGTTCTGGGGCAGAGCCGTGGTAGACACTCTGGTAAATGTGCAGCAGTGATATTGGATGCTGCCCACTTAGTGACTTGTGCCTAAAAGATAGGCATGGAAAACCCTCGCCTATCCTTAAGGCACAGGAGCTAACCGTGCAGCATCCAATATCGCTGCTGCATGGTTAGCTTCAGTGCCCTATTGTGTCTCTGGCAATCCCTGGATATTCAGTGTCATCACTGCGGCATTGAATATCCAGGTTAGAAGTCGGCGCATAGCCCTTCCAAAATCCTGATGATTGAAATTCAGGCCTAATACTCTTAAATTTAAACAATGCATCTTATTTTCAGACTGTTCAAGCTTTTGATGTACTGTATGAGAGTCTTATCTTCAACTACATGATCAATTACATCTTTAGTGTCTTTAATTTAATTTATTTCCCCATTATTACTACTTTCTCTTGGGTTTCCTTTGCCAGTAAATCCTGCTGAGCAGATAAATGTCCATCCATTTGCACTAATAAAGATATGTCTTGCGAACATTAAGCTATAGTACCATCTAGTTTTACCAACATTGTTCAAATAAATTTGCAATGTGGTATTAGGGAGGAATTCTGGCTTACAGTCTCTCTCCAGCATTAGTGAGAGCTAGGAGTTCCCTGTGATATGTTTTCTCAAAGACACCAAAGAACCTCTTTCAGTATCATCAGACACAGTCAACAGTGGCATTGAGCTTAAAGTGGAGTTTGCCACAATCTCATCACATCCAGCCATGATGGGTTAGGAGACCAGGCTAGCAGACAAGTGACTCAGACCCATTGAGTCTGAGTAGTGTGCCAAACCATTGGGAAGCAGCCATTATACTCAAAATGGGAATTTCCAAAGCACTAACGCCTCCCTATTGGTACCTGTAGCAGCTGAGACATCCTTCATAGCACCAGACATTTCAGCAGTATTCAGCAGGTAAAATTTGACTTTTTCCTGAATTGAGGTCACTGGCCTTGGCAGATTTAGCTAGACATTATTCCCTTTGTTTTGTGGCTATAGGTAATTTCATAGCTAATGCAAAAACAATTCAACCAATGTGCTACTGAGGCACCACCATTTTAGTCCCAGCCCTTTAACATCTCTGAGGTGCAACCTTAAGTAAACAACTTGACTTCCTTGTGGATAACACCCCTCCATGTACTTTTTAAAAAAAACTGATTGACTTCATATTAATGACTTTTGAAGAATATTTGCAGTATGATTTCAAATGCATTTTTTTCAGTTTATACTATATGGAGGACACTCAAGTCAAATTGCTTTCCTTTTAAACAAATGACATTTCTAGCAGAATCAAAGAATTTGATAGTCGGGGCCTCTGACACATAGTCAATAAAACTGGTATATAGTGAAACATCATTTAACATGGTATGCAATAAGTAGTATTGCTTGCATATAAAAATTTGCCACATTAGCATGGTAAGAACATAAAATATTGTATACAATACTGAGTCAGACCAGAGGTCCATGAAGCCCAGCATCCTATCACCAACAATGGTCAGTCCAAGTCACAAGTACCCATGATGATTGCAAAGAATAGATCCAATCCTTCTTGATCACAACCAGGAAGGACTTTGATTTCCTAATCCAATATGATACTAATGATTTATAGATATGTATTGTTTATTGTACAGTCCTTGATTATATACTCCTCAATTTAAGTATGGAGTGCAGAACAACCAAAACGAATATAATCACAAATACAATAGATAAAAATAAAAACCTCCCCAAATCATACTCAATTATCTCATACGATTCCTAAAAACACCCATCTACCCCTCAAAAAATCTGTCCAGCCCTCTTTAAAACTGAGTTATGCTAACTTCTTTAACAACATCCTATGGTAGTAGAATGTATGTTAACAAACAACAAACAAACAAAATCTATAATAATATTCCTTCTTTTTAATTCAAAACACTATGGGGTTTGTCTACTAAACTGTAGTAGTTTTGGCTGCTAACACAGTGAATTAGCAGGCAAAATTACATGGTAAGCAGAAAACCTCTATGATATCTGCAGGAGGCATTACCATGGCAGGCTCGGCTGATACTACAGAGGAGTGGATTTCCCATGGAGACCCCGTGTTACCTGCCTTGGCAGATTTCATGGGAAAAGTCCTGCAGTGCCTGCTGAAGCAGATACTTTGTGCCTGCATGGGAAATCCATGGGATGGATGGTAGCAATCGGGTGCACAGAGCTGTCAGCAGCTACCATGCCACTCCAACTTCTTCAATTGGGCCTCCCCTCTCTACAGTATTGTTGGTGCCATTGTGCTGCAATCAGCATCATCAACACTCTGAAATAAAATAGTGGTGGCCCACTTGCAGCACCAGTCCCCCATGAACAGCATCTGATCCCCATCAAGAGCTGCCCAGGGGGGATCAGTTCAACCCCTTGACTAAAATGTATCCCGGCTAGCCAGTCAGGTTAATCCCCCTCCCTCTGCCCTCTTATCAAGTACTGGAAGGGTGTGGGGCCCTACAGCCCCCTTAATCCCCCTCCCACCTCCCCAATAGCGGCCTGTTTTTCATCTATTTATTAGGTATGTTACAACAAATTACAAATAAGGGAACTTTCATTAAGATCCAAGATAATAATGTAATACAAAAGAAAAAAAAAAGAGAAACATTTTATTTATTTAGACAGCTTTTGTATACCGCCATATCCTTCAATCAAAGCGGTCACAACACAATTGGGGGATACATTTAACACGTGGGGATATGAGACACATACACTAATACTTACAGGAAACATGGGCAGTGGAGGGTTAAGTGGCTTGCCCAAGACCACAAGGAGCATCTGTGGGACTAGAAACCCCAGTCCTTCTGGCCCAAGGTTGCTGTCCTCTAGTGGGATTTGAACCCCTGACCTTCCAGCCTGAAGTACCTTGTCCCAACCACTAGGCTACTCCTCCCTTCTAGCAAAATATAGTTAAGATGCTGAACCCAGTCATTACAAAAGAAATACAAAAATGGCATTAAGAGTCCAAATCAGAATCTAAAGATAGAAATTTTGTATGGCATTGCAAAATTATTTTAAGCTGATCAGGGTCAAAAAAATGCACGGCCACCACTCACATTTTCAGTAGCCTAAACTGATGAGGCTGCTGTTGTTTCTGGAGCAATGCATCTGGGTAAATTCTGATAATAATCTGTTCTAAAACTTCTTAACTCCCTGGGTTAAAAACAAATGAAAAATCAAATCCCTATCCATTTCCAATAAAAAATTAACCATCAATGTAACCTTCTCCAAAGAATGAAGGAGAAGCTCAGAAGAAACATCAGATACTTTAGACTCCAACAAAGACATACCTTCTGTTTTAGGAGAGGACTGCTTAGAGGCACAAACACAGCCTTATATTTATTATTAGCAGGTAGAGAATTTGCAGATTTTAAAGGAGGAACAGAAGTCTCTAGCATATCCAAAACTTCTTTCATATAGTTCTAAAAGAGATCCAGTTCTAAAATATTGGCCACTTTTGGAAATTAGTAGCTCTAACATTTCAATACCTCAATTTATTTTCTGTATTCTCAGCTTTCTGTGATAATTTTTTAATTGCCTTCAAGTCAATGCTGACTCCTGGTGACCCAGCAGCCCCTGGGCTTTCATGGCAAAGTATGACTAGAAGAAGATTGCCAGGTTTTTTCTTCCGAGGCAATGGAGGGTAAAATAGCTTGCCCAAGGAGTACCAGCAGGAATCAATCTCCAGATATCCTGGTTAATGGGCTTTTGCCCTAACTACATGGCTCCTCCTCCTCCTTCTGTGGTAATATGTAATTAGTTTTCACCAAGATCTGAGAGTTAGTTTCAACAGCTGTTATCTTTTCAGAAACACTTGACAAATCCTCCTGACTTTTTAACAAGTTGCGGTTCACAATGCGGAACATGAAATTCAAATTTTACCACAGCTTTGTGTTACAGCTCTACCTTTGTTTGAACCAATTTTTCCATTCTAGAAAAAGGAAAGAGGAAGGCTGTTTGCCGAGACCCCTAGCACAGGATTAAAATGACGCAGATTTGCTTGGAATCAACCTGAGAATTCCTCCGAAACCTGTTCAACAACAATTGCAAGATCTACAGACCCACTCACTGCATCACTCTTCTCAGCTTCGCCTGTGATAAGCAAACTTCAAGGGCTGTAAAGGAGATTACTGAGGTCAAATGCTCATACCTGGCTGGGAATTCCAGTGTTGAGCCTGCTCGAAATCTTCACACATAATAAAAGAGCTCCTGGTGACTATGAAATGTCACCACTCTGAGACCAGAAGAAGAGTTAAGTAATTGCTGAATCATGGGGCCTGCAGGTGTTCCAAAGAGTAGAGCAACTCATCATTGGTGTCAACCACTTCCAACTTATCATCTGAGGAATCATGAATGAAAGATGCTGTCCAAAGTAAATCTGTCAAAATTAAAATTGCCCTCCACAGTTTCAGTAACAACTGACTTCTGCCTCTGGATCTTGACCATGGGGGAAAACTCAGGACTAAGAACTGAACACAGAGTCAGGGAGCAAGCTGTTCTGCCACTTCCTCTAACAACCTCAGCTTGCAGCCCAGAGTCATTCCATTTCACTAGGAAGGGAAGCATAGAAAGGTGGTAAATATCAACTCTGCTAACAGCTGAGAATTCTCCGTGTTTAGCCATGATAGATCCAAGTTAAGAGGAGAGAGAAAAACAATGTTTGCAGAGAGGTTCAAACCACCATCTTGGATCTTGCCTTTTTCTCATATAAAAATCAGGGGTGGCCCAATGGGTGTGCAGTGCCATGTGTGGAGATTCATTGTGGGGCCTCATTTGCCTAAGGGGCATGATTTGCATAAAATGTGCATAATTGTGGGACCTTGTACTAATGTTCCCTTTCAGTCAATTCTCTCAAATGTATTAGTTATGTGCCTAATAGTATAGGACTACAGGAGGTGTGTGCATCTTAAAGTAAATTTAGCAATAAGAGAGCTTAGCATTATGCAAGACAAGAAAAAACAGAGAGTAGTATCCAAGAGCAATCAGTTTTACTTTTATTATTTACAATGCTTCTTATTTGTTAAGAAGCCATAGCACCATATTCTTTAAATAAGATAATTTAATAGAAGTTTTTTTTCATTATTGAACATATATATATTTATGTAACCAACCATGAGAGCCCAAACATGTTTAATAAGAATGGTAGCATTCAAAACTAGGTTTTATTAAATCCTCTTCTTTAGGTGCTGTCCTTGAATGCTAGTTCATTATACATTTTACATGAAACAAGGAATAATCTTCCAACTGGAAAACACTGCAAACCACTATATGCAGCCTGGGCAACAGTGTTCTCAATTGAAATGCGTGCAAGGCCAACAAGCCGCTCTTGACTCATTGAAGATCTCAGATACATCTTGATAAGTTTTAGCTTTGAAAAGCTGTGCTCTGCTGATGCCACCATGAATGGCATAGTTAATAAAATCCTCAGTACAATGGATGTGTTGGTATATGCATCCAACAGATTTTTTTTTTAAGACAGTTTTGTATACCACCTTATCCTTCAATCAAAGTGTTCACAACACAATTGGGGAGTACATTTAACACAAGGAGATATCAGACACATACACTAATTCTTACAGAGAACATGTGCAATGGAAGGCTAAGTGGCTTGCCCAAGACCACAAGGAGCACCTGTGGGACTAGAAACCCCAATCCTTCTGGCCCAAGGTTACTGTCCTCTAGTGGGATTTGAACCCCTGACCTTCTGGCCTGAGGTAACCTGTCCCCAACCTGTAAGTTGAATCCCAGCAGAGGACAGCAACCTTGGGCCAGAAGGATTGGGGTTTCTAGTCCCAAAGGTGCTGAGATGGCTTTTATGAAGATAACTGAGGACTTCTACAGCAGAGCTGTTTTCCTGAACAAAGATTGATAATCATTGTAGTTCCAAAAATAGATCTTCTCCATCTATATCAGACTTGTGAGCTCCAGCATCACTCAGAAGACACTGCACATTTTTTCAGCATTGCAGGAGTTCATCTGTGGCTTTTTCCTTTAGTCGTCCAATGTTGTAGAGAAAGCCAAAATTTGCACTGTGCTGTCTATACAGTTTAAATCTTTCATCAATTGAAATTAGAGCATTATCGATGACTACCATGAAATACTCTGTTTTGAATGATTGTTCTGCATCCTCAATAGGTTGATCACATGCCTCATAGTCAAAAGCTTTCTTCCTTCTTATAACACGCTTCTGTCTGAATATGGGTTCTACATCCATCTCTGCTGCAATTTCTTTGGCTTTAATAATTGCTGAAATGAAACCAGTTTCCATATATTTCTTAAGAAATGCACAGAAATGCTTTATATATTTCAGAGCCACATCACTCTGAATCTCTGTGTATTGCATAATTTGGCTAACCACATTGCTTCAGTTAACAGATCATACCACAGAACTAAACTGACCAAGAACTCAAAAGAGCTAAGCTCGTTGTTAGCTAGAGACAGGCCTTCACTTTGAACTACAGAATCATCTGTTTCATCTGTGACCTCCAGCAAGGCATCTCTGATATTAGATGCTTGAAACCGAATTGCTTTTACACTATCAATTCTGCACTCCCACCGGGTTTCTGATAGAGATTTGACAGTCAGTAAGGTGATATTGTCCTTCAAAATTTTTCATCTGCTTGGAGAGGCACTAAATATTGTATACATGCACTGCAGCACACCAAAAAAAATGTTTTTGCTCTGTCAGATGACTTTGCAGTATCTCTAAGCACCAAGTTCAAGCTATGTCTGCCACATGGTGAAAAGAATGCTTTTGGGATTGTCTTCAGGATATGAGCCTGAACTTCTTGTTTATGTCCTTTCATATTGGACCCATTATCATAATCCTGGCAATGCCAATCCAGCAAATTCAGTCCTAGTGACTCAAGTTCTTTTATTACAACATCTGCCAATCCTTTTCCAGCGGTATCATCAACTACTCACTCTAGCAAAAGTTGAAAAAAAACAAGCCACTTATGAATGTAGCAAAATATGACTTTGAGAATATACCACTGGAATTTAAAGACTGACTGCAAAATCGATTTATTGCTTTAGATACAAATGATAGAGCTCCAGAAGAGTTATGGAATGGCATCAAGAAGGTTATGTTGGAAGAAAGCGAGAAGTCTCTACAAAAGGTGAAAAGGCAAAAACGGCCAAAATGGGATGATGGAAGAAACTCTGAAAATTGCCCAGAAATGCAGAGAAGCTAAAGCTAGAGGAGAAAGAAAGACAATTATAGAACTCAACAGAGATTTCCAACGTGGAGCAAGCAGGACAAGGAAAAGTACTACAATGACACATGCAAGGAAATAGACGCAGAAAATATTAGAAGAAGAACAAGATCGGATTTCCTAAAGCTATGAGAGTTAAAGAAAAAATTCCAGCCTCAAATTGGAATGTTACAAGATGCTCAAGGATCTATGTTGAATGATGCTGAGAAGATCAAGCAAAGGTGGAAAGAATATACAGAGTTTTTATATGATAAAGATCAAGTGGACCAACAGCTGTTTCAACCTCTACCTTATGATCCGGAACCATTGGTGATGAAAGAAGAAGTCGAAGCAGCATTGAAAGCCTTATCAAAGAACAAAGCACCAGGCATTGATGGCATTCCCATAGAAGTATTACAGCAATCTGATGCAGCTGTTACCATGCTTACAAGGCTCTGCCAAGAAATTTGGAAGACAACATCATGGCCAACTGACTAGAAAATATCTGTGTTTATACTGATACTAAAGAAAGGTGATCCAACTGACTGTGGACATTATCGCACAATCGCTCTGATCCCACATGCCAGCAAAATTCTACTGAAGATTATTCAACAGAGACTATAACCATACCTGGAAGAAGAACTACCTGAAGTGCAAACAGGGTGCAGGAAAGGGTGAGGAATGAGAGACATCATCGCGGATGTGAGATGTATCCTTGAAAAGACTAAAGAATGCCAAAAGGATATCTATTTGCACTTTATTGATTACAGCAAGGCTTTTGACTGTATAAACCATGAAAAACTCTCGGCCATATTAAGAAGCTTGTGTATACCAGAACACCTGATCGTTCTCTTACACAATCTGTACATTGATCAAGAAGCAACAGTTCAAACGGAACAAGGAGAAACAGAATGTTTTAAAATAAGCAAAGGTGTATGACAAGGCAGCATACTTCCTCCCTACCTGTTTAATTTATATGCAGAATAAATCAGCAGGATGGTATGAAGACAACAAAGGTGTGAAGATTGGTGGAAGACTCATCAACAACCTTCGCTATGCTGATGATACCACATTACTGGCTGAAAGTGAAGATGATCTGAAACATTTGCTTCTCACGATCAAGGAACATAGCCTTAAAATGGGCCTGCACCTTAATGTAAAGAAGACAAAGATCATGATAACTGGCACAATCAATGAGTTCATCGTTGAAGGAGAAGAAATTGAAATCATGGACAACTTTAACCTACTTGGATCAACTATCAATAAAGAAGCAACAAGTAGTCAAGAAATCTGACAATGTATTGCTCTTGGCAGAATGGCAATGAAAGACCTAGACAGATTCTCAAGAGCAGAGCTGTCTCTCTCCATACAAATATTTGACTCGTTCAAGCCATGGTATTTTCAATAACATCATATTGATGCAAAAGCTGGACAGTGAAAAAGATAGACAGGAAGAAAATGCATGCCTTTGAATTATGGTGCTGGTGGCGAATATTGTGTTTACTATGGACTGCCTGAAGAACAAACCAGTCAGTTCTAGAGGAGATCAAATCTACGCTTTCTTTAGAAGCTCAGATGACAAGACTTTGACTTTCATAGTTTGGACACATCATGCGAAGAGCGAGATCATTAGAGAAAGCCATCACGCTTGGCAAGATAGAAGGTCAATGCAAAAAAGGAAGGCTGGCAATGAGATGGATCGATACAATAACAGCAGCTACGAGTACCAGTCTGTCAACAATGAGCCGCCTGACTGAAGACCAAACACAATTTAGGACAACTATCCAGAGGGTCGCCATGAGTAAACACCGACTCAACTGCACTTAACAACACAAGAACAACATCAAGTACAATAAATTCAGCAAAGTATTCTTTGATATCAATATCCTGATCAGTTGCTGCAGCTTTAAGAATTCTCAGATTAACTGATGACTTATATCAGGAGTACAGTCCAAAATTACCAAAAAATATTTAGCTTGTTTCACATCTTCAATTATAACATCTTTAATTATAATATCTTTAATTTTTTGAGACATTACATCTGCGATTTCATTCTGAATTCTGTGGCCCAAGTAATGGTTATGGACAGTCTTGTCTTTAACTTTGTTAATATATTCCTGCATCACAGGATCAAAATATGCCAACAGCTCTACCAAGTTCAGAAAACTTCCATTATTTGGAGTATACAGTGTATCATTATGGCCATGAAAAGCATTATTTTGAGAAGCGAGGTGAAAATTAATAGCAACCAGACACTCAAGAACATTCAGCCATCTTTGTCTTTCAGCGTTAATGGCAGATTGATTAACACTTTCAATAGCTGTATATAAGTTATGCTTCCGAGCATGTCCTGCATGCCACCCCTACCTATTCCATGAGTTCTTTGTAATATTGTTGAGTTCTTCTGTAAACCACTTTGATTTTTTTATGATAAGGTAGTATTAAAAAATGTGTTAATTAAATAAATACATACTTGCTAGTTTCTGTTCCAGTTCAGTCCACTGTTGCAGGCAGTCAAAATGTGTCATGGCACCATCATGTTGTTTCAAGCGTGAAGTTACATGGACACAATCTGAACATGCACCTTTGTGAGCTGTGTAGGGTTAGAATCATCAGAATGGAATAATGTACAACAGAAGCAAAAGATGGAGTTGGGTTTTTTAGAATATACGGCAGTTGACAGATTCACCATTTGACATCACACAAATATAATATGCTACCTTGAAACTACGGTTATACTGGTCCTTTGGAAATGAATAATTCTTGATCTGAGTGGGCCCTCTTACCACAGAAAGTCATGTAATTTTGAGTCAATAAATTGAGGCCAACATCCTGGATCATCATAATCAGTAACTGGAGTAGCACTTTCGTGGATTACACTTCTCAAGTGTTGCTGAAGTGCAGAGCTTGTGCTTGGCTCAGTCATCTCCACTGTACTTTTCTCACCGAGTGTTTGCTCAGTTGGCAGTTCTGCTGTACGATACATCTTTGCACTTCCAATTCACTCTGCTGTACGATATCTGTTATCTTCACTTTCTGATCTTGTTTCATGTATTTTTCCAAAGCTCCTTTCTATGTTTCTAGGAAGTCTTGCTCACATCTTCTTTTTCTTGCCTTCTGTGCACCAGAGGGATATTTTCAAAATCTCTCTGACTCTCTTACTCATTGTGTGTTTTGTTTATTTTTTCTCTTGCGAAGAGTAAGCCCTAACAAGCTGTAATCAATAAAGATTAATCAAATATAGTACACTGAATAGAGTTATCCTAATTCACGTTTTTCAATGTAAAATGTCTCCAGGGATGTCTCCATGATTTGGACATCTGCATGGACGTTTTCAGATGTCCAATCATGACTAGGGCTTTTAAAATGATCCCCTTTGAGTATTATTTGATAGTCATTTAGACAGCAATCTCAAACCTCAGGAATAAAGGAAACTGCCTGTCATATACAAAGGGCAGTGAAATGCCCTTTTATTTGGAAGAGCTGCACAAATGAACTAATCAACTAAGTCTCATGCATATCACACAGATGCTCAGCACCTATGTTAGGAACCCTGCTATTCTAAATGTCTCATAGCAATAATCCCAGCTATGAAAAGGCCGTAATGTAAATATTATACCAGGCCCTATATCAACAAAACATCCGTAAAAACAAAACAAGTTGGACTGCTACAAACTACATGATAGCACTGACCTCAAGTGTCGACAAAGTTTTCATTAAATCTAGAAGTGAGCCCAGAAGTGTGAATTGGTTTTCCCCTTATCGCATGTTAAACTTAGTATTTGTAATGTACTGTATACTGTTGAGTCAATACTGACTCCTGGTGACCACACCCCTGTGTGCTCTTAGCATGGTGTGACCAGAAGTAGATTGTCAGGCCTTTCTTGAGCAGTAAAATAATGTGAAATAAATAAGATATGTAAAACTACCTTCAAATAAGGAATTATAAAATTACTGAGCCTCACAAGAACACAGTACACAAATGTGGCAGCAATCAAAAACCCACAAAAATCACACTGAAATATTCATTGTGGCTGTTTAGCAATAGGAACTCTTTTGAAGATGCCATTTGTTCAGTGCAGGAACTGTGCTAGAGCCCGACACTAAAGTTCTAGTGCAGGGTTTCCTCATACTAACCCAGACGTTAGACTCTCCGATGCTGTAAGCAAACATGCTACTCCTTCACTCCAGGTGCTTATTTAAAACCAGTTTTATGAAGTCAACATCAGGACCTATGTGCCTTTATAAAATAGGCTCCCAGCACACAAATGCTGATGTATACATTACTCTTGTTCTATGGAAGTTATTTGTGTACTGTATGCAAATATCACAGAATCCATATCCAAAATATAGGTTCCATTGAAGAACTTACTGAGTTAGTAAGGTTTTCAAAATAGATCTCCACATATGCCTACATGTGGATTCTCAAGAGAGAAACAGCTAGTCTCATGTCATCTAGAAAAATAAATGAATCATGTAATCACTACATTATTATATACTATCACAATCACAGCCCATATCAAGTTACAATTATTCCACGTGGATAGATAAATATTACTGGCCCTGGTATCTTTGAGATATATAGTGGTACCAAAAAAACATGTATCAATACTCAAAGCTGCAATATCCTTGTAGTGTGCTGCTGGGATGATGGATCTGTCCTTGGTCCAATTCGTTTCGATATTACAGAAGGTTTATCAGGTAAGGTTCACCTCTTTGTGGATGATACAAAATCTGCAATAGATAAGAGTAGACACCCGGGAAGCCGTAGATAACATGAGGAGGTTCTAGCAAAGCTCGAGAATTGGTTGAGAATTTGGTAGTTGAATTTAATGCTTAAGACTGTGGGGTCATGCATTTGGGCTAGAAAAATCCAAGGAAGTGGTACAGTATAAGGGGGACGAAGTGCTGTTGTCCACAAAAGAAGAGTGGGACTTGGGCCAAGGTCTGACTGTTCCTGATGATCTTAAGGTGGCTAAATGGGTAGATAAGGCCATAGCGAAAGCCGGAAGGCTACTTAAGTGCACAGAGAGAGGAATGGCCAGTAGAAAGGAGGAGGGGGTTAATGCCTCTGAATAAGTCTTTGATGAGACCTACAATAATTTAGAGTATCGTGTGCAATTCTGGAGACCACATCTTCAAAAGGATATAAACAGGTTGGAGTCTGTGCAGAGGGTGGCTACCAAAATGGTCAGTGAGTTTCATCTTAAGGCATATGGGGGAAGACTTAAAGATCTCAATATGTATACTTTGGAAGAAAGATGGGAGAGGGGAGATGTGATAGGGATGTTTAAATACCTCCATGGCATAAATGCACAGGATGAGTCTCTTTCAATTAAAATAAAACTCTGCAACAAGGGGGCATAGGATGAAGGTGAAAGGAGATATATGTGGAAATGTTTCTTTACAGAAAGAGTGGTAGATTCATGGAACAGCCTCCCAGTGGAGGTAGTAGAGACCAGGACAGTATCTGAATTCAAAAAATCATGGTACCAACAGAACACAGAAGGTCTCTAAAGGAAAAAAGGGACTATTGTTGTTGATATGGAAGGGCAGACAGGCCATATGGTCTTTTTCTGCCAGCATGTTTCTGTGTTTCTAATACATCATGGCTGTTTTCTAAATGGTGTCAGCATGCTGCATGTGTGCAGAGGAGCAATATATGAAGACAGAGCCTTATCTACTATGGCACAGCCACTGGGGATACTGGGTAAATGACAGAGTGTTGGAGCTCTTAATATATGACAGTTGTATCTGAAGGGATCAGTTAACTTTTCCTTACCAGCTTCTGATAGGTATCAGAGCATTTGAAACTTTAACAGCAATGTAAGAGTCCAGGGTTACAGGGAAAGGTATATGCACACCCGTCCTTGGGATTTCCACTCTTCTGGCAGATCACTTCTATCTGTGCCCTTCTCTTCTACTGACAACGCCAGACTCAGGAGTAATTAGCGGAAATATTTCTTTACAAAAAGAGTGTAGGTGGTAGAGAAAACAAAAAAGCATGGGACAAACACAGAAGATCTCTAAAGGGACTATAGAGCTTAGAGGTTGCTATGGAAGGGCAGAGTGGATAGGCCGCATGGTCTTTGTCTACTGTCACGTTTCTTTGCTTCATCATTGTAGAACACCAACAGTACATCCACCTTAGGTCTTCAACAAAACTTGATTGTAAAGCAAAAGCTAAAAATATAAAAATGGAAACCAGGAAGTAGGAACACACTTCTAAAGAGTATTAATAAGAAACTGTTATATACAGCACAGATCCAGTATATATCTTAAATTGAGCGATCAAAGGCAAGTCTCACATTACAGCATTTATATCTATACTGATTGCTACCCACATCTCTGAGCTCAGGTAAAGGCAGTAGGAATTCTCTTGAGATGGGGGAGGCAGAACTGGGGTAAGAGTGGGGTCACAACTTTTACAGACCCTAATGAAATAGATATGTGTATTTCTAATAGGAATTTAGTATACACGTCTATTTGCTAACGGGATCCTACAAGGGCTCCCCCAGGCCACCCTAAATCCGCTGCAGCTAGCGATGAACACCGCAGCGAGGATTCTATACGGTGCCTCTAAGAAAGACCATGTTACGCCCATACTAAAGCACCTACACTGGCTCCCGATACATATGAGACTCAAGTACAAAACCCTACTCCTAACTTTTAAGGCCATCTATGGACTCTCCACCCATCACTAACCGGGTTGATCCAGACCACCCCCACCAATAGGTCCAGAAGATCGATGGCAGTCAATACCCTGATAGTCCCAAAATCAATAACCCAATGCACCCAGGCTACGGCAAGCAGGGCCTTCAAATTCTGTGCGCCCAGAAGTTGGAATGCTCTTCCAGCCAATATCCGTGCAATCCCCGACCTATTCCAATTTAGGAAGGTCTTGAAACATCACCTTTTCCACCTCTACTACCCGGTAGACAATGATGATAACGCCCCAGCCACGTACACCACTCAAGACTCTCACGGCTAGTTCAAGGTAGCGAACCCTACTCAGTGCACAATTGTAAATAGTTACCCCATGTTGTCCAAGTTTTAACACCTGTTCATTGTAAACACAGAGTACCCTAGGAAATGTGTAGTTCTATGTTTATTGTAAACCGCTCTGATGTTGAATAGCGCGGTATAGAAGAGACTGGAAATAAATAAAATAAATAAATAAAATATCTCATTAGGGTTTGTAAAACTTGTGACCCCCATACTTAATCCACTTACCCCATACTCTCAGAGACTGCAACATTGAGCATTAGTGCAGGATAGGTACCCCATGCTAACTGCAATGTGCGTTCCATGTCCATTCTCTACCCCTAACCCACGACCCACCCATTCTCTAACCCATTGCATGTGGGAAATAGCATGAAGTAATTATTATGTTTGCATGGTAACTTGGTGTGGCCAGTGGCCCCACACAAATCACTTAGCATAGCACCCCTTAGGAAACATCCATCACTGAATGAATCCATAAAGTTCAGACATGCATTACACAAATTCCATCAACAATGTGGTAAATCCAAATGCCTGGCTGAAAATCAGAAAAAAAGTTCAAAAAATGACCTAATAATTAACTAAACTTTTTTCTGTGCCCACCTTCTTCCCTAGAAAAGGAAATGCTTTTGCTCTGAATTTAAGCTATGCCAAGTTTATATTTTATCTGGCCCCAAAACTGTTTTGTAATTTAAATTAGTAAGGAGACGATGATAGTGAGAAAGAAAATTAAACAAAAAGATCACCTGATTTCAGCTTGATAGAATCTCTTCTTCAACGTCCGGGTCCAGACCAGCGCCAGAGTCCTTCCTCTGACTGTGATTGCTGCTGGACTGGTCTCTTTCTTGTCCTAATATAAAACTACCCAGTTTCTGGATTATGTATCAAATGTTCTGAGTCATTTCTAAGCAGATTTCTTCATCCTAGAACCTCACTGAGAAACACTAGTGGTCCTAGCAGCTCCTTTTAATTTAATCAACATGCTTGAAATCAAAATATCTATTACTTAGTCATATTGTTTAGTTTCACATCTAAAATATGGGGATAGACAATGATGTATATGTATATGTTAGAGGAAAGGCAGAGACATTTAAATACCTCAGTGGCATAAAAGCACAAGAGGATGAGGGTGAAAGGGGATAGACTCAGGAGTAATATGTGGAAATATTTCTTTACGGAAAGAGTGATAGATGCATGGAATAGTCTCCCAGTGGAGGCAGTAGAGACAAAGACAATATCTGAATTCAAGAAAGCATGGGGCAAACACAGAAGGTCTCTAAGGAAAAGAGGGAACTATTGTAGTTGATATAGAAGGATAGACTAGATAGGTCTTATGGTCTTTTTCTGCTGTCATGTTTCTATGTTAATGACTTCTAATGTGCATTAATTACAAATACCACAATTTACTTGGAAATAATATGCATTATTGTCATACTGCAGCTTAGTAAATAATCCCCTTAATTTGTAAACTGTGATTTTGATGACTATAAATAATAATGCGAGAAATTACATCTGACTAAATGTATGTGCATATATTCAAAACGATTCATTGTAAATCATTTGCTGCCTGGGTTCCTGTCTAGGGTATGGCAGACAGGGAGGGTAGACCTTTCTTAAGTCCTTGTGGCCAGGCAGGGAAGGGAAGGAGTTAGGTAAGTTTTTCCATGGCTTCTTGGGGCCAGAGGGGGGAGAAAAAGGTGGAAGGCAATAGGCCTTCCATTGACTCCTTCAGACTGGCAAGGCCCAGAAGAGCAGTACATCTTCCCATGGATCCTTAGCACTAGAGCAGGGGAAGGGAGAGAGTGCCCTCCTCAGACCCACCCTTATCTCTTTGTATATAATGCTGGTTCCCCCACTTCCTCTCCTCCCGCCCAATCTCTCCTCTCAGCACCAACTGGGCTATGTCTAGCATCTAGTTGGAAGACCACCAGGCTAGAGCAAAGTGTGATACAACCTTTTATTTGAAATTCTCCACCCCAAAAAGGCTACTAGAGGCCTCCTGACATGCCTGTGTTTCAGCCCTGCCTTCGTCAGGGGATAGGCCTATGCAAAAATCATTACACATGTAAAAACATTAAAACACTTATAAATAATAAATATATCAAAACAATATAAATATATAAAAAAGATAAAAACATAATAAACAAAGAGCAATGTCATCCCAAATAAAAACAGAAAAATGAAGTCAAAATCAAAATTAAAAATATATAGTGTAATGAGAAACATGAACAATACATTAAAAGGAATAGTAAAGGAACATATGTGGTCTTACCAATAAAGGCACCTTGTGCTTCTTGTGCCTAAAGGAACCTGTATTCAAAAGCTGTAAAAACCTAATGAAAATAATTAAAACAGGATGAATAAATATTAAATTGTAAAGCAAAGGAAGGGGGGAGGAGTAGGAAAATAAATCAATGAATCCATTTCAAACCAGTGAATAAAGGAGGAAACTAGCCTTTATATATTCCAAGAGAACTATAACTTAAAAAGTGTTTTACAGAAATATATGCATATTTGATGAATAATAGGTATTAGAACAACATAAAAAAAACACAAAGGAGGAGAGGGGGAGGGGGAGGGGATTGGGGAGGAGAGGGAGGGGAAGGAGGGAGAAGGGGGCAAGGGGGGAGAAGGGGGGAAAGGGAAGGATGAGGGAAAGGGAAAGGGAAAGGAAGGGGGTGGGGGAGGAGGGGAAGGGAAGAGGAGGGAGGGAAGAGGGGGAGGAAAAAAAATGGAGGAGGAGGGATAGGGGAGGAGGAAGGGGGGAGGAGGAATGAGAGGGGGAGGGAGGGGAGGGGAGGGGAAAGGAGGGGAGGAGGGAGAGGAGGCGAGGGGAGAGGAGGAAGGAGGGGAGGATAGGGGAGGGGAAGGGAGAAGGATAGGGGAAAAGGGAAGAGGGAAGAGGGGAGGAAAGATTGAGGAAAAGGAATCAAATGCAAACAAATAAAGATGAAAACATATTATGACTTAACCATAACCCTTCAAGTACTAAATTAATATATCTAAGGCAGGAGGCACATACCACCAAAGGAAAATAAAATTACAGAATTATACCCTTTATCACGTGTTACCAAACACTATGCTTATGCATGAACTAATACAAACAGCGGGATATAAATACAGCTAAATAAATAAATAAATACATTTATATATTAACTTATAAAATTAACTACAATTGATTTTGTGCTAAATGTTTGTTACTGCTTCCAAAGGAGTCTACCACAGTGTTGACCTTTTCAGATGTCTGCTGATCTGTGTTCTCTTCAGGTTTGTTAAGGGAGGCAGCCACATCCTAATATTAGCTCCGTCTGTGTAGTAGTTCAGAAACCTTTATTGTAGCTTTCATGATGTATGGATGGCCTGGTAGTACATTTCTGACACCCGGGCTGCATATAACCTTTAAAAGGGGGAGGGGGGAATTAGTGCCATCAAGTCAGTGTTAACTCATAGCAGCCCAGCTACCTCTGTGTTTTCTTGGCAATGTTTCACTAGAAGTAGATTGCCAGCCTTTTCTTCTGAGGCAATGGAGGTAAAGTGACTTGCCCAAAGTCACAAGGAGTGCCAGTGGGAATTGAACCCTTGATCTTCTGAGTACTAGGCAGTTGCTCTAAAGACTAGGCTACTCCTCCACTCATTATTGTTATAGTGTATTCTTTATTGGAAGACAAAGTCTAGGACTGGTTTTAATCCAGTGATTTCAGTTCTAACAAAGAACCTAGGAATTAAGTACAGGATTATTATTATTATTATTATTATTATTATTATTATTAATACTGAGGCAGAAGGATCTGCGATGATATACTCAAAATCACAGAGGGTCACACATAATAATTTATGCACATAAATTGGTTGTCTGACGATCACCCTCTCAAAATATGACTAAAAACAAGTATAGTGTTCTACACTATAGATAGAATTAGTTACATAGTATCTTTGTGAAAATCTTGTAATTAACATTTACAAGTGAAATGAGTCTGTAATTACTATACTGCACATGATCCTTTTACTCCATAGGTATATCTGAGATAGTAGCATAATAAAAGGACAGAGGGAGGTGTCTCTTAAGCTTGGCCAAAGAGTGAGGAAGGAGAGGAAGACCACCAGCCCCACAGAAGGATGAGACATGGCATACAACAAACAACCCAAGTAGAATAAAGTTGCAGAACATACATCTGCCACACCCTTACCAATGGGCTTGGTAAGTGCTTAACAGTATGAGAAATTTACACTTTCAAAGTTTTTCCACATAGTAGGTCGTTCTGCAGGCAGAAATCATGGTTCCGCCAATGAGCCTAACCATTCTCCTCCTTGTACTCCTGCTAATCCTGCTGATAAGGTTAAATAGCACAGGACACATGGAGGCACATTCTGATCCAGAAGTCCAACCCCATGCTCGGGTGCCCAGAATTGGGACGTGCACTGGCTGCACCCGATTCTGATCCTATGGGGGCTAGAATGTGCCCACGGGATCAGAATCGGGAACAGGACCAGGATGTCCAGGCTGTGCCCCAATTGTGGGTGCTTGTCACATACAACAGACTCCCTGGATAGCCAAGCCAGGCTCCTGAATGGAGCCACAGTGCCATAGAATCCCATTGCCATGGCACCGCAGCTCCATTCAGGAGCCACGATCCCTGGCTGCCAACCAAAGTCCCCTATCCCTGCAGCCTGACCCCCAATCTGGCCTTCCATGGCCAGGGTCAGGCTGTGAGGAACCCCCTGCACCTCCACCTCCTTTGCTGGTACTAGCTCAGCTGTCCTCTCACATCTAGGGGAACGTTTTCCATCTCCGAGGTGGAATAATTCCCCCGTCCATTTTGCAGATCCTAGATGTACAGGGCTAATCTTAGAATTGTCTCTTAACCTCCGGGATCAGTCGCCACCCACTGCCCACCCTCGCTCTTCCCTTGGTCCGCCCCCTCCCACCCACAAACAGAGCGCCCAACACAGATTGGGTGAACGTGTGGGGAGCTCTGTTTCCCCTGGTGCCGGCCAGATGACTAGCGGGTCTGGACATCAGAATCAGACGTTCAGACCCACTATTCTGGTCTCAGAATAGATCCCAGATATACTTGCTACCTGCAGACCCTAAGTAAGCTCCAATGGCTCATAGCCATCCAATCAATACCATCCTCAACTTCTCATCGGCCAAACAGCCAATATGATCTTCTCCTTAGATGTGGCCATGTTAAAGCCCATTCAGCCCACAACAAAATTCAATAATTTCTGGGTGCATGCAGGATCACAATCTAGATATTATGTTTGTCACAGAATCCTGGCTGATGGACAGCAACACTATGGGGGTTATTCTGAACCCAAATAGCGGGGTTGGATGTCCCAATGGAACATCCATCACTGCTATTTGTGCCTTCCCCTGCCTGCGACTAACTTCTCTGCCGGTTGTGCAGGGAAGTTAGACGAGACAGGGAATGGGTAGCCTGGGGGCAGAATCTGGGCAGGGCAGTGGATGGTCACTGGCTCTGGATATACATGGATGATTCTAATGTCAGCCCTGTACATCCAGGGCTGGCAACATGTGCAGGGAAGTTATTCCACCTCCAAAGTGGAATAACTTCCCTGGATGTGATTTTTTTTAACATGCCGGAGTGCGGATGGGGCACGGGGGTGAGGGGACATTCCCTGCAGCCCAACCCTGGCCTTAGGAGACCAGATTGGGGGTCAGGCTGTGAGGAATAAACACTTTTTGCAGGCAGCCAGCATCATGGCATTTAAATGGAGCCATGGTGCCATGGCAATAGGATGCCATGGTGCTATGGCTCCATTTAAAAGCCCTGACTGAGTTAGTGAAGCTGTGCATATACATGCAGGGCGGACTGAATCGCAGACCCAGCCTACACGTACATGCCTGTTTGTGATACTGATCCCCCGGGGCTAGACGTGCCCCGTGGGATCAGAATCACTATTCCCTCTGTACGTCCATCTCAGACCGAACGTATAGAGGGGATCTATGTCCTGATCAGAATGAGCCTGTATGCTAATAAACCAGCTAACAACTGCAACAATGACCCTCCATAATTGCTTATGACTGAATCTTAAAGGGGAAAGGATATTCACCTCTCTAAAAAACATCTCAACCAGAAATTCAAGACACTTCTCAAAACATATCTGTTTCAACAGGCCTATGACATCCCAAATAAGAACATAAGATATGCCATACTGGGTCAGACCAAGGTCCATCAAGCCCAGTATCCTGTTTCCAACAGTGGCCAATCTAGGTCATACGTACCTAGCAGTTTCCCCAAAAGACATATGTTCCACAATGCTTGTACTGGGTCAAGCATTGATATCCTGGGTCCCTTCTTAATGGTTTATGGACCTTTCCTCCAGGAACTTGTCCAAAACCTTTTTTAAACCCAGCTACACTAACAGCTTTACTACATCCTCCGGTAACAAATTCCAGAGTTTGATTACACGTTGAGTGAAAAAAAAATTTATTTTATTAGACTTAAATAGTTTACCCTGTAGCTTCATTGCATGTCCCCTAGTTTTTCTATATTCTGATAACGTAAACAATTGATCTAGGTTTATCCGTTCCACTCCATTCATTAATTTATAGACTTCTATTATATCTCTCCTCAGCCGTCTCTTTTCCAGGTTAAAGAGCCCTAACCTTTTTAGCCTTTCTTCATAGGAGTATCCTTCCATCCCCTTTACCATTTTGGTGGCTTTTCTCTGAACCTTTTCTAATAACGATATATCCTTTTTCAGATACGGCGACCAGAATTGTACACAATATTCGAGGTGCGGTCTCACCATGGAATGATATAGAGGCATTATAATATCTTTTCTTTTCTTTTCCATTCCTTTCCTTATGATACCTAGCATTCTATTTGCTCTATTGGCTGCCGCTGCACACTGGGCCAAGGGTTTTAACATGTTATCCACAATGACACCTAAAACGTTTTCCTGGGTGGTGGTTCCTAATGTGGAACCCTGTATCATGTAACCATAGTTTGGGTTGTACTTCCTTAGGTGCATAACTTTGCACTTGTCCACATTAAATTTCATCTGCCATTTTGATGCCCAGTCTTCAAATTTATCAAGATCCTCTTGCAATTTTCCACAATCCTCTTGGGTTTTAACAACTTTAAATAGTTTTGTGTCATCTGCAAATTTGATAACCTCACTCGTTATTACCTTTTCCAGGTCATTCATGAATATCTCAAAAAGCAGCAGACCCAGCACAGATCCCTGGGGTACACCACTATTCGCCTTTCTCCATTGGGAAAATTGGCCATTTAGCCCTACCCTCTGCTTTCTATCTTTTAACCAGTTCCTGATCCACAATAGTACACTGCCTCCTATCCCATGACTCTTTAGTTTTGCCAAAAGTCTCTGATGAGGGACCTTGTCAAAGGCTTTCTGAAAGTCCAGATACACTATATCAACCGACTTACCTTTGTCCACCTGTTTATTCACACTTTCAAAAAAACATAACAGATTAGTAAGACAAGATCTTCCTTGTCTAAAGCCATGTTGGCTGTCGCCCATTAGGCCATGACTATCTACATGCTGAGTAATTTTGTTCTTTATATAGTTTCTACCATTTTTCCTGGTACTGATGTCAGGCTCACCAGTCTGTAGTTTCCCGAATCACACCTGGAACCCTTTTTAAAAATTGGCATTACATTGGTGATCCTCCAATCTTCAGGTATTACAGATGATTTTAATGAAAATTCACAGATTATTAATAGCAGGTCTGCAATCTCATATTTTAGTTCTCTCAACACCCTTGGATGTATATCATCTGGCCCAGGTGATTTGCTACTCTTCAGTTTATCTAATAGTTGTAATACATCTTCCTGATATATCGATATTTCCTTCAATTCTTCCGCACCTTTAAATACCACTTCAGTCATGGGTAGCACCCCTACATCTTCCTCAGTAAAGACTGAAGCAAAGAATTCATTCAGTCTCTCCACTATCGCCTTGTTGCCTCTTAGTTCCCCTTTAACCCCTCTATCATCTAATGGATCAACTGACTCTCTCACAGATTTTTTGCTACGAATGCACTTGAAAAAGTCTTTATTTCACGTTTTTGTTTCCACAGCAAGCTTCCTCTCAAATTCTCCCTTTGCCTGCCTTATCAATGCCTTGCATTTGACTTGCCAGTGCTTGTGCTGTTTCCAGGTTTCGTCATTTGGCTCTTTTTTCCATTTCCTGAAAGATGCTTTTTTTGGCAACAACATCCTCTCTGACCTCACCTTTAAACCATGCTGGCAGTTTTTTGGACTTCCTTCCACTTTTCTTAAAGTGTGGAATACAGCTGGTCTGGGCTTCCAAGATAGTAGTTTTCAACAACACCCAAGGTTGATGTAAGTCTTTAACCTTTCCAACTGCTCCTTTTAGTTTTTTCTTAACTATTTTCCTCATTTTATCATATTCTCCCTTTCGAAAGTTAAAAGGTAGTATTGTGGATTTCCTTACTATCCCTCCTCCACAAATTAAATCAAACGTGATCATGCTATGATCACTATTGCCAAGTGGCCCCAACACCCTTATCTCTTGCACAAGATCTGGTGTTTCACTAAGGACTAGGTCTAATATGGCTTCTCCTCTGGTCGGTTCATGAACCAGCTGCACCAAGAAGCAGTCATTTATTTCATCTAGGAACTTTATCTCGCTAGCATGTCCTGCCGTGACACTGACCCAGTTGATACCGGGGTAATTGAAATCACCCATTATTATTACTGGCTGTAACTTTTGTTAGCTTCCTTGATTTCTTTGAGCATTTCATCATCCATTTGTTCATTCTGGCCAGGCAGTCGATAGTACATCCCCACTGCCATCACCTTCCCCTTTTTACATGGAATTTCAATCCATAGAGATTCTACAGCAAATTTTGTTTCCTGCAAAACTTTAATCCTTTCTGACTCAATGCCCTCTCTAACATAGAGTGCAACCCCTCCACAAATTTAATCAGCTCTGTCATTATGATATAGTTTGTACCCAGGTATCACAGTGTCCCACTGGTTGTCCTCCTTCCACCATGTCTCTGATAATTCAATCATATCTAACCTCTCATTTAGTGCTATATATTCTAACTCTCCCATCTTATTTTTTAGACTTCCTGCATTTGCATACAAGCATTTTAGAGACTGTATTTTATTCATATTAATCTGGCTATTGGTAGACATGGGTAATTTGGGATCTTTAAGCTGTGTCTGCTCCATAATCGAGGGCATTTGGGCTACTTTACTCTTTTTTGGAACCTCTGTGCTTTTGGTAGTATCCTTCAAGAATACATTCTTCCGAGCCATGTGCTCTTGGGCGACTGTCGGCTTTACCCTATTATTTAGTTTAAAAGCTGCTCTATCTCCTTTTTAAAGGTTAATGCCAGCAGCCTGGTTCCATCCCAGTTAAGGTGAAGCCCATCCCTTCAGAAGAGCCCCTCCTTTCCCCAGAATGTTCCCCAGTTCCTAACAAATCCAAAACCCTCATCTTTGCACCATTGTCTCATCCACACATTGAGACTCCGGAGCTCTGCCTGCCTTTTGGGTCCTGCACATGTAACAGGAAGCATTTCGGAGAATGCTACCCTGGAAGTTCTGGATTTCAACTTCCTACCTAAAAGCCTAAATTTAGCCTCCAGAACTTCCCTACCACATTTTCCTATGTCATTGGTACCGACATGTACTAAGACAGCAGACTCCTCCCCAGCACTATCTAAGACCTTATTTGGTGGAACGTGAGGTACACATCTTCGCACCAGGCAGGCATGTTACCAGGTCATCCTCACGTCCACCAGCCACCCAGCTATCTACATGCCTAATGATCGAATCACCATCTGCAACGGCTGTCCTAACCCTTCCCTCATAGGCACATGGCCCTGGAGAAACTTCCTCGGTGCGAGAGGGTTTTACATCACCTGGAGGACAGGTCCTAGTTACAGGATCACTTCCTGCCACACCAGGGTGATGCTCTCCTGCCACGTGACCTCTCTCCTCCATGGCAACAGGGATGCTGCCAGACTGGAGGTGGGACTTCAGGACTATATCCCTGTAGGTCTCATCTATGTACCTCTCTGTCTTTCTTATGTTTTCCAAGTCTGCTACTCTAGCCTCTAGAGAACAGACTCGTTCCCTGAGAGCAAAGAGCTCCTTGCACCTAGTGAACACGTAAGACCTCTCACCAACTGGGAGAAAATCATACATGTGACACTCAATGCAAATGACTGGAAAGCCCCCATCTTGCTGCTGGACTGCTGTCTGCATCTTAGTTTTAACCTTGTGTTTAGATCTAAGTTCTTTACTTACTAAGGGTTGCTATGGATATGTATACTAATAAAACTGTACCTAATACGTTTAATACACCTTGTTCACCTGAAGCTTAATTAATCTCAGGCCCTTAGTGTATGACTGATTTAGATAACCAGCTTCACCTGAGAGCCCCTCCTTTCCTTTAAGATGTGTAAGTAGCTATAAAGCTACGATTATCCCAGGGGTGGATGGGTGTTGGGGAGGGAGGGAGGGAAATAACACTTATTAAAAGAGGGCTGCTACATAGTACCCTGTCCTGTGCTGCTGAAGTAAGCTGTGACCAACTTCCTGGGTGATTAACAGTCCTTGCCTGGATAGAAGGAGTCTTTCAAAATGGCCTTTTGACCTGCAACCTGGTGTTAACACCTATTGAAAAGGTTTGACAGGTCTCTTGCCCCCTATGTAGAAGGCTTCTTTGTAAATGTCTCTAGAAGACTTTATTTGTTGCTCAAAGAGTACTGACCCTGTTTTGCCTTTTATGCTAAGTTATATTCTGATTTGATTTAAATTACAGCTCTTTGCTGCTGCTAGGCTCTGACTTATGAAATTTAAACTACAAGCTCTCTGCTGGGTTCTAAATTTAACCAGAAAGCTCTCTTCTGTGTTTTAAAGTGACTATTAAATTTATACTACAAGCTCTCTGCTGGGTTCAAAATTTAAACTTAAACTGCTGCTACTAGGCCCTGACTGATTTAACAAAAAACACTGGGTTCACAGATTAATTAGCTTTAATACAAAGAAGTCCTTTCAGAAAATTCCCAGAAGTATATACTCCCAATTGCAGATCTCTCTCCAGAACTAGCAGTCCCTTTTTCTAGTCGTTCAATACCAGCCCTCATTAGCCTCTCTTTCTCACTCCCTATTTTCTATACTAGCTGCTACTCTATCTTATACCACTGTCTATCATGTAAATGGCGTTCTTTTCTTTTTTCTTGCAGCATTAATGCTTTTATTGTAAACCACCCTAATGTCATGGCGTGGGTGGTATAGTAAGTGTGAAAATAAAGATAAAGATAAAGAAACCTCAACTCAATACACATAGTATGTGCCACCTCTCTTCTAGATGCCTTGAATGTGATGGATCTCACCCAAATTATAACAGCTCCCATGCACATAGGGGGAAACAAACTAGACCTTATATTTATCCCACACATTCTACAATCAGGTAGCACCACTGGCATTCCCCACTGGGTTATGCCCATACCTTTGTCCGACCACTACAATAGTCACTTTTGAGATTCCAACACAACCTCTTAATGAAAGTTGGCAACAAACATCTAACACAAGAAGATGTAATAAATTTGACAGGAAAGCCATACTTGACCTTATAATACCAAACCATGAAGCCACCTCAACTGATCTTGTATACCTCATAGAACACTGGAATAACACCATTGCACCAGTAGCCTCCACACCCAAGAAAAAGCCCTCACCAAGAGCTAATGAGCACCATGGTACTCCAAGAAGATCAAAGAAGCCAAGTTCAAGCTAAGGAACCTAGAGAAGCAATGGAGATGTAGCAGGGACCCACTCCTCCTACATGAATACACTACAAAGCAGAGGGAATACAATGATTTAATTCACAATCATACAAATAAATTCCACACAAAACTCATCCTGAAGTCTTTAAACTGCCCCAGAGAACTGTTTGGCATTGTAAAAGCATTTATACAAACCCCTTAAACCATGATACACCAACGGTACAGTCAGACGTATTCACAGCATATCTGGAGACCAAACTAACTACCAAGATGGATAATATACCCTCAGACCATTCCTTCAAGACCCACTCAATGAACAACAAGCGCTAGATGTTCTTTCATCCAATTTCATAAATCTACTGGAACACATACTGAACTGCCTAAACACCACCTTGAACCATGCCCCAACTCCTGGATCAAGACATCGAAACAAGATCTGTCACCTTTCCTACTCAGAATGATAAACCTATCTCTCGCACAGCGCTGCATGCCGTGAGCTTAAAAATAGCCTCCATTAGACCATTGCCTACAAGCCCTGCATCTGGCCCCAAATTACCTTCCTCCTACTGACCTATATCAAGCATCACACTTCTTGCTAAGGTAGTAGAAAAGGCAGTCCAGCTCCAGAATTTTAGAGATACTTCTGCCCCCTTGGACTCTCAGCAACATGGTTTTAGGCCAGACCATGTAGTAGAAACTCTACTAACCTCACTAATTAATACTCTACTCAATTGAGAATCCTAAGCAGGGTTTCATACTCATCTTTCTAGCTATAGCTGCTGCTTTCAATTCACTAAACCATGAAAATATCATATCCAGACTGATCAAGTTGGAATTAGTGGTACTCCCCTCTCTTGGTTCATATCCTACATCTCATATCATGTCTTCCAGGTCAAAGTGAAGGACACAATTTCAAGACCAATCAAGCAGCAACAAGGTATGCCTCAAGGATTCTTCTTGTCTGCCCTGTTATTGAACCGATACATGCAACCAGTCTGCAAGACTACCACCTCAACTACCATCTATATGCAGATGACTTGATGATCTATGCCCAATTTAATTCTAAAAACCCGGATTACTCTGTTCTAAAATCTTTTCTGAAGATGGTTGAAAGCTGGTTAAAAGAGCAAAACCTGATGATCTACTGCAGCAAATCTGAAGTCCTTACCATTACTTGTGACAACTCAAACTCCACCCCCCCAGATGTATTTGACTATGATGACATGACTATTCCAGTCAAATATAGAAGTGAAATATCTTAGAGTGACCATAGACCATAGACCAACGACTAAACTTGCAGACACATACTAAGAAAATGGTAACTACCACTTATTACAGAATGAAAGTCCTTTGAAACCTCCACCCTCTACTGAACCACAACTATTTCAGCACTGTATGTCAAACCGTTATCACTCCACACCTGGACTATTGTATTTCAAACCCCCAAGTGCACTAGCCATGCTCTACAGCTAGCTCAGAATACCACATCTCGATTAATCACAGGAACTGCACAACAGGAACATATCATTCCAATGCTCAAAAGCTTACACTGGCTACCTATACATCCTGTATGAAATATAAGGCACTAATGATCATGTTTAAAACTATACATCTCCAATTAGCTGATTGTCTCTTCCCACTGATACAGAAAGTTCCAAAATCTAGATCAAGAAGCCATGCACATCAAAACTTCCTTTCAATCCCTTCCAAAAAGACAAGGGGCCTGATTTTCAACTGGGCGATGCTATTCACTGCATTGGCGCATAGTCCTCCCCCTTCTGTCTAACCCAGATTTTCAATGCTGGGGTCATATGCGGCACCAGCATTGAAAATCCGGGTCTCGCCACACAACTCAGAAGCTGCCGGAGTTAGCCGTGTAGCAGCAATTTCGATGCTACCTGCTTAGCCCCTGTGCCTGAAAGATAGGTGAGGAAAACCTTTGCCTACCTTTAAGGCACAGAGGGCTAAGCAGGTAGCATCAAAAATTTCTGCTATCCGGTTAACCCTTTCCTCCACCCCTGATCCATCTCAGAACACCCCTAACATGCCCAAATGCTAACCGCATAGCATAAGGATGTGTTAGGGACTTAACTGTGATTTTCGAAGAGCACTACCCATGTAGGTGCCCTTCAAAAATCCCAGATATGGCATTTACATGGGTAACTAGGGCAGATACCTATGTAAATGCCTTTGAAAATCAGGCCCAGAAGTCTACAAGCAACCTGCCAGAGTGCATTCTCAATGTACTGAGCTTTGTTCACTAAAAGATCCTGCATATTTTAGAAAGAAGTTAAAGACACAACTTTTCTCAGAGCATTTTGGACCAACTACTGAATAGACTCTTCAATATTAGCTGGATGCTTATACACAATAGACACCTCTACACAGCATGCTGCAAACAAAGTCAAGTTGCAGCTCCCCTTCCTATTGATGGTCTAATCCTAAAATCTCAGAGTGTAACCTTAACCTTAACTTGAACCTTGAAATTGTAAATTAGATTGTATTGTAGTTTGTTCATAGCATTACGATGTATCATAGTTTGATGAACCAGTTCAATGTAACATAGTTGCTCACACCCTAACAATTTATTATAGTTTGTAGAATATATCATAGCTTGTTGACCTAGTTCAATGTAATTCACTAAGTTCAATGTATTAACTTTTCTGTCCCATGTATAATGTTGTTAATTGTAAACCGTTTTGATACCCTGAAAGGTGGTATAAAAAATAAATAAATTGATTATATATGTATTTATTTATTTATTTAACATTTCTTATATACCGCGCTATTTGTCATCAGTGCGGTTTACATTGTAACAATAAAACACATAGGCCAGATAATTTAGCCTTCGTTTACAGATAACAGGGAAATTAACATGGAGGTAAACCAGGGGAACTATATACAATCTTAGAAACTACCTGTTGGGACATATATCAGCTTTATGCATTCATATAGGAAAGGTATGGGGTTGAGAGGGGAAGGGTGGGAGGGGGGAAGGTATGTCCAGAAGCTTAAAGTGAGTGGTAAAAAGGTGGTGTTTGAGGGCTTTTCTAAAGTGTCTAAGGTCCCTGATTGCTCTAATGCCGGGAGGGAGTTTATTCCAGCATCTGGGGGCGAAATTAACAAACGCTCTGTTGATAGTTGATTGGTTAGACTTTATGGAGTCACTTGGTATGATTAGCATGTAATAATAAATAATATCATTAAAGATTTTTACCAGTTAGGGTACATTGTGATCCTTCTAAATATTAGGGAACTCAGCTGAAAGGCAATCTGGGACAGCTGCCATACTATATTAAGACTAGAAATAGGGGCATGTTTACTAAACATTCCTAACGTGCGGGGCCGCGGTAGTGTGCGTGTGCCATATAAGGAGTGGGCGGTTCAGGCAGAAAGAAGAAAAAACCCCTACCGTACGTGTGCGCGTCGCGCTAATTTGCGGGGCCCACATTAGCGCGTGGGAAGGCTAAGTGGGGCGCTGCTGAGCACATATCAGAACAGATCTGTAGCACAACGGTGAACACACTAACCAATGGTGCAGGGGCCACAGGTTCAATCCCCCAGTGTGCGCAACAAAAAGGCCAGCTGAAGCAACACCTTGAATGTGTAAAAGTGGTTCAGGAGGCAAAGTACTTTTGGACGGCATAAGGCGGCACACTGTTCGTTTTGTACGGCATAAGGCAGCGCACTGTACTATCTGGGCGGCACAAGGCGGCACACTGTCCTTTTTGGGCGGCACAAGGCGGCGCACTAATTGTGGGCAGCAGGAGGTGGCGCACTGATGGGCATAAGGCGGCGCGCTGATGCCAAAGCAAAGGAACACAGCCACAGCACAATGGTTAAGACACTGACCAATGGTGCAGGGACCAGGAGTTCAATCCCTCACAATGCCCAGTGAAAAAGGCTAGCTGAGGCAGTATGTTATATGTTGTGGAGTGCTGTAGGAGGCTTTCTAATTTTATTTTGTGATAACCACTAACAAACGCACTCTCACAGCATATTAATATAAGGCGGCCCATAAGGCACATGTTACAGTGCACCGTCCGCCAAGGCACCCTAGAATGTCCCCTATAGGGCAGCATGTATGTTGCGACACAGGATAATGTATAGTGCACCTTATATGGCTGGCAACCGTAACGTGCCCTATAGGGCGCCCCATAAAGCACCCTCAGAGGCACCTTATGGGTACAGTACGCTGAGGGTGGTATTGCTGGCAGCAACATATGTACAGTAAATAAAAATAAATCTGTGGATACCCCTATCACATAACCCCCACAGTGGGTTTGAACCCATGACATCTGGCTGCACAGGTAGTGATGTAACCATTGGGCTACAGCTCTATAACTGTAAGCAGCCCCTGGCTGGCTGCAGATAGCCTGTACGTCACCTCACTGACAGTCTGCTGTTGTGAACCACTCGTACCCATGATGCACTGCACATGCAAATCAGCTGTCCACGATTGAACACAGGATGGGAAATGCACCCCTAAAGCTCCCCGGCATGGTAGGGGGAAGTGTCCGTGTGCACCCACACAGCACCTCGGCCTGGTAGGGTGTCCTGAGTGGGTGGACAAATGGCAAAGAGTAGCTAAACACCATCACATTGTGCGGTTACTGTGCTCACCCTGAGTGTGAGATGTTGCGCCCAGGACCAGGTCCACAACACCAGGCATGGCCAAATGCGGCCATGTCAGAGCTCCAAAGCAGCAATAACCTGTGGAATAGGTAGGTGCTGCATAAACATTTTGGAGATCTCTGTCTGGCTCAGTTAGTGGGGACCCCCCCAGGTGGACAAAACATGGCTTCCCCTCAACTAGATCCCCACCCTGATGGCAGTAGAGTGGACCATCAACCCCAGTCCTGCTAGGGAACAGACACCCTACAGGGCAGTCCAAGCAGCTCCACACACATCCATAACACAATATCAGACAGACATTAGGCCTGGATATTCAAAGATGCACCCCACCACTATCTGATATTCACCTGCAGCAAGCCATCAGCCACTGCACCCTGCAAGGCACTCCATCACAACACATATCAGCTGTGAACAGTCTGCTGGCTGGTCCTGATGGACATGCATGCACCCACAACTGGGGTGTCAGCACACATAGACAGATAAATCCATGAAGAGGCCCATACATATCACATGGGAGAATCACAATATAGCACTATGGGGGTGCCTAGCCATGCTGCCGTCACTGCACACTCAGAGTGAGAGTGATCCCCCAGCAGCACATACAGAGGTCACCCTGTCTGTGTAGGTGGTGGCCGGGCACTACCATGCCCCTGCCAGTGCCCTATGCCCTGTGCAGCTGCATCCTGGTCAGTCCACTCTGTCTGAGATATACCCATGGTCCCTTGCTACTCATTATGCACATTGGCAGGCCAATACTGGCAACAGTGTTGGCAGTGTGGGCTGTGGAAGGGGCATGCAGCCAACACCCACTGTATAGACAGACACACAATTCCACACCTATGCCATCACGGTGCTACTATTGAGGAGGTAATTAGCCTTGCCCACCAAACCGGTGCTGGGCACGGCAAGGCATGGATATGCTACGCAGTACTGCTGGGGGTCACTCCCCAGGGTGGTAAACACCGTCAGAGGCAAGGGCTGGAGCACGCACCGCAAACACCAAACAGATTGTTCGGATGGTGTCAACTAGCAGTATGTGCGTAACGTATGGATATCTATCTGCCAGTACTCCTAGCAAGCGTCTCAGAGCTGTGTACCGTATACCTCAAGTGTAGGGTTCCATTGCTAGGGTATGCAGATGCTAGTATTGGGAGATGCACGCAGGGTCCAATGTTCTGCCTCTCCAGGAGACATTGGCCAATGGGGTCTGTGGGTGTGGGTGTGAGTGTGTCTGCCCCTGTTGGCTGCTGCTTTACAGCAGAGATTCCCAACTCCAGTCCAGGTGTGCATCACACTGATCGGGTTTACCTGCTGTTCCTCATGAATATGCATGAGCTACATCTACATGCCATGGGGGTGGTGCATAGATATACAGCACAGGCATTTGTATGAGTGGCAGCATGGACCCTGACTGGTGTGTGGCCCACCAGGACTGCATTTAGGAGATTCTGCTCTAGGTACTGCCCCTGTACATGGTGTCTGTGCTCAGTGGGGTAAAAGATAGACGTAGTATGTCCTCGCCATGAAAGGTTTGTCCTTACTATCACTGTGTAGCTGTGGGAAGGATTGGTGGTAGCCCCAGCTGGGCTTTGAACCTGTGACCTTCTGTTTTTGTATGCACTGTCTGTGTGCACTGCACCACCTTGTAGCCATGGATTGGCTGGATTCCCTGGAACGTCCATGCCTGTGGATCTGGCAGGGCCTGTGTGTTGCAGTGGACTGTGCCAGCCTGCACATGGCTTGGCCTCTGTCCTCTGTGGCTAGCTGCCACTGCCCCCTGCACCACATGTACTCGTGTGCCAACATGCTGGCATGAGCTTCTCTTAGAAAAAGCAGATGACCTGATTGCAATGTGGCAGTACGGGACTGCATTTGGGGGACTTGGCTGTAGGCATGCCCATTGTTGTGGTGTGTTTGCGGTGTTGGGTAACATATGGGTGTTTCCCCCATGCTTATGTTCCCTGCAATACAGGGGTGTCTGCTCTATCTTTGTTTAGTGGTGGGTAAAATATATGGATGGGGCTGGCAAGTACCCCAGCTGGGATTTGAACCTCTGGCCTTCTAGTCCTAGAGGTCATGGCTATGTCCTCTGCACCACACTATGGCCACAGAGACAGTGCAGCCCCTGGAGGTAGCAAACCTGGCAGGATGGAGTCACAAACCCTGCTGTATGCATTTTTACTGTGGGCTCCTTCACCCTGTGTGGTGACAAACGTGCAAATAAAACCCGGGAATGACCACGGAACAAAGGGCGAAAACATATACCCAAGCTGGGCAACAGTGATATTAATGGGCAACCCTAGATAACACTCCCAGGACAGCTCCAGAAAAAGGGAAATGTTTTTTGGACGAGTCTCCGCTCCGAACACATTTCCATAAATCATTTCCTTTTTTTTGGAGCTTTCCTGGGTGTGTTATCTAGTTTTGCCCATCACTATAACTGTTCCCCAACTGAATTACTATTTTTCATATTTTTGTGGTGGTCATTTTCTATTTATAATTGTACTTTTGTGCTGTGCACATGTATCACACTGCTCACGTTTTGCAGGTTTCCCCGGTTTTGCTGTACATTGCTGACGGAAATGGTTTCTCTTCCCTTTAAATGCATTCTAACGCGAGTGATTCACTCGCGCTATTTTTTTTTGGAAATTCAGCCCCGATAATGTGCGGGGCGCCTCTCCCCTCCCCTTCCCCGCCCATTAACCCCTTCTCTCCGCCCCTCCGGGGCCTTCCTCCGCCCTCCGTTAGCCTTTCCACGCCTCTATCGGACATTTGCGGGCACGTACTTGTGCGGCACCCGTTACTGTGACGCGCAAGTGTGCGGGGCTTCATCGCACGTTTGCGGGGCGTTTAAGCGCTCTTAAGTACTGCTTTTAGTGCGCTATTTTGCGGCGCGCTAATTAGCGGTTTTTAGTAAACATGCCCCATAGTTTCTACTCCTCAGATAGTTGAACAGTTTAGCAACATAGAAACATGAAGGCAGAAACATGACGGCAGGATCTTTTAGAGATCCTCTTTGTTTGTCCCATGCTTTTTTGGATTCAGATATTGTCCCCGTCTCTACCACCTCCTCTGGGAGACTATTCCAGTTATCTAACACTCTTTCCATAAAGAAATATTTCTGCATATTGCTTCTGAGTCTATCTCCTTTCACCCTCATCCTATGTCCCCTCATAGCAGAGCTTGCTTTCAATCCAAAGAGACTCTCCTCGGGTGCATTTATGCCATGGAGTTATGTTTGCTCACAAAACATCCTGTTTTGCCTCCTCAACATATTTGTCAAAGACATCTAAGGCTCCTCAGAATGTCCTTAGCTATCCCCAACAATGTAAAAATTCCTCCTAAGCCAAAATCAATAGTTGTTGTGTGTCTACAGTCTATAAAAATACAAGATGCAGTTTTAAAGAACAAAAAGCAGAGGTGAGGGAAGGTTGTAAGGTAAAGAAACATTAATAAACAAACCTAAAGAAATATTAATAAGAGCAATAGTGTTTATTCTGGCTATGCTAATGTTTGGGGGGGTTATTCTGGGCTACAAATAGTGGGGATAGATACCTCAGCAGAGACCTATGCATCTTGGGAGGCCCAATGCGACGTCCATCCCCGCTATTTATGTTGGCTCCTGCCCCCTACTAACTTTTCCACTGGTTGTGTGGGAAAATTAGATGGGAGCGTGGAATGTGTGGCCCGGGGGTGGAGTTTGGGCAGGCAGTGGGCGTTCGCCAGCCCTGAACGTACAGGGATGATTCTAATGTCGGCCCTGTATGTCCAGGTCTGGCGAAATGTCCGTGGAAGTTATTCTGAAGTGGAATAACTTCCCTGGAAATTTTCTTTTTGATGGCCTGGGGCATGGAGGGGCAGGGGGGGCCAGGGTTTATTCCACACAGCCTGACCCTGGCCTTAGGAAGCCAGATCAGAGGTGGGGCTGTGGAGAATAAACCCTTTTTGCTGGCGGCTGGCATCGTGGCTTTTAAATGGAGCCATGGTGCATGGTAACATGAAGCCATGGCACCGCGGCTCCATTTAAAAGCCCTGACTGAGTTAGCCAGGGACAGTACTGCACATGCAGGCCAGACTGAATTGCAGTCCTGGCCTGCACATGCAGGACTATTCGCGATTCTGATCCCTTAGAGCTAGATATGCCCTCCGGGATCAGAATCGCGATCCCCCGCTGTGCGTCAGGTTCAGACCTGATGCACAGAAGGGATCTACATCTGTGATGGAATCGGGCCCTTTCTGTTCATACTAAAGGAGCTAATCTAGGGTTCCCTAACAATCCCTATGCTCTGAAAAATGGGACTGTTGAGGTAGTGATAATATGGAAAAGATTCTTGTTTGGGTGAGAAATGCAGATCAGCTATTCATGATAGGTGCATGGCATCTTTTTGGCAGAAATACATTTTTGTTGACTTTAAGTGAGAGAGAGAGTGTGTGTGTGTGTGTGGTGCGAGTGTTGCATGGAAGGATCTAGTCTGCTCATCCATAATTCTGGGGGGGCATGAGTGTCTCACCAATACCTGTTCCATAGGGATGACCACAACATCACCAGGTGCCAGTGGACCCCATTCAATTGGGGCTCATCCCACCCGTATGGACATCTAAACCTAGACGGGCAGGATTTGCACCCGATTCTGCATGCATGGGCTAGACGTTCCCGCGGGAGCAGAATCGGGTGCAAAGGGCCTGGAATGGCAGGACGTGCTACCAGACATACACCTCCCAACTCATCTAACACTCCCAATGCTCCTGCATATAGCCTTGGTGCCATGGCATCCTGTCACCAAGGCATCAGAAAGCCATTCAGGAGCCCTGATTCCCCACACCAATTTAAAGCTCCTTTTACCCACCCCCCTGCCAAGGCTGGGGTCGGGCTGTGGGGAACCTCCCCCTGCCACTCACCTGGGTTGCGTGGTCCTCCGCTGGTGATCACCTCCCTCAGGGTTACTTACTCCACCTCTGAGGTGGAATAAGTCACCCAGCCATCCTTGCCACCCCAAACATACAGGGCACAACCAGAATTGGCACTATACATCAGGGGTCATGGTTCTGCACCCGCACCGCCCATGCTCCAGCTCCAGCCTTCCCTCTCCTACCACCACCAGAGCTCCCCGCACATCTCCTCTGTATGTGCAGGGAGCTTTGGGTTCGGCATTGGGCAAAGCATTTGGCAGGGATGTATGTCCAGACAGGATGCACATCTCTGCTAAATGCTGCATGGAATGACCCCCAAAGTGATCATGCTGAAAAAAAACCCTGAAAAGTTTCTCTATAGCTAAATGTCAAAACATATCCCTGTCAATAATAAGGGACCCTCAAAATGAGAGTCTCCAACAATGCAAATACATGCCCAAATACATGCCCAAAAGCACCATCATCGTTCTCTAAAAATGTGTCATTTAAGCTTCTACGGAAAGCTTAGTTTGATCTCCTCTTGTGCCAATTGATTTATTCTTCAGGCAGTCTATATTTGTTTCCACAGTATTTTTTGAAAACACCATAATTCAAGGATAACATTTTTGTTCATGTCATTCTTCTTCATTGTCCAGCTTTCACATCCATATGACATTATTGAAAGTACCATGGTTTGGACAAGTTGAATTTTTGTACTCAGAAATACATCGCTCTACTTGAAAATGTTTTCCAGGTCCTTCATAGACACTCTGTCAAGACTAATGAATGTATCTTGACTGCTTGCTGTTTCCTTTTGATTAAGCAGGTTAAAGTTGTCTCCTGTGTCTATTTCTTTTTCATCAAGGATGAAATGACCAATTTTGCCAGCTACAGTATCAGTATCTTTGTCTTCTTCATGTTAAGGTGCAGGTCCGTTTTTAAGGCTATGGACCCGATATTCAAAGGCATTTACATGGGTTGCAGACCTGCAAACTATGCAAATGCCGCCAAGTGGGATATTCAGTGGCACTAACACAATTAATGCCATTGAATAACCGCAGGTGCAGCTGCTCGGCGCCTCAATGTCAACTGATTAGCACTGGGGCATTCCAGAGGCATTCCTTGAGTGGAACCCAGGGATAACTGGTCAGTGGCAATATTCAGCTGCTGCCGTGTTATCTGTCAATGGTGAAAGTTAGGCACAGAAAAGGCTGTCCTAGCTTTCGTTGTTGAAACTAACTGTGCAGGGCTGAATAACACCTCTGCTTTGTTAGCTGCTTGTTTTGGTGGCTGACCTGGATATTCGATGCTGCTGGTCGGATATGGCACTGGCATTGACTATCCGAGTTTAGTGTTCAGCAGCGATGCCCAGCTGCTATAATCATACAATCCGCTGCTGCGAAATTTTGGGCCCTATGTTCCTTGATCTTGATAAGCAGATGTTTCAAATCACCTTTACTTTCAGCCAGTACCATGCTGTTGTCAGCATAGTGAAGGTTGTTGAAGCGTGGCTCACTAACCTTCACATCTTGGTTGTCATCGTACAGTTCTCTGTCTCTGAGAATTTGCTCTGAATATAAATTGAAAATGTTTGTGATAAGCATTCAGCCTTGCCATACACCTTTGCCAATTTTAAACCATTCTGTTTGTCCTTGTTCTGTTCGAATTGTTGGTTCTTGATCAATGTACTCTGAAGTGTCTTCAGATCTTTTCTAGTAGCATGCTGAGTGACTACTAACCTGGTGGGCTCATATTCCAGCACTATATCACAATTTCTTTTGTTCTGACTATTTCTGGACTTTAGTGGCAAGAAAAGGATGTAGATTTCCAGGTCTTTCTTCTGCAAAGGTAATGCCAGGGTTATTGTCGTCACAGAAATGTGATCCTCTGCTACCAAAACTGCCCCATACTTCTGCTACCCACATAGGTTTAAGTTACTCTGATACCTCAGCTGAGACCTATGCATCTTGGGAGACCCTGCCAATAGTTAAACTATCTTGATAGCAAAGCTCTTTGCATCACTGATGCATGCAGATCCTCACAGAACATGCCCAAATATTTCACCATCATTATCTTAGGGTCTTCCTGATAATCCTGGTGCTACTTTGCTTTGGGGCCCCCATTCTGCTGTTGGTACTACTTTACCTCTCTCCCACTGCCATGCAATATTCATGTTTCTGTTTTTTTTTCTTTTTAAATTAATTTCTCTCATTAAAAACTCTTTGGGAAATTAAAAAGTCACGGAATAAGAGGCAATGTACTACTGTGGATCAGGAACTGGTTAAAAGATAGAAAACAGAGAGTACCCCAGGAATCTGTGCTGGGCCCACTGCTTTTTGACATATTTATAAATGACCTGGAAATGGGAATAATGAGTGTGATGATCAAATTTGCATATGACACAAAATTATTCAAAGTCGTTAAAACATAAGGGGATTGTAAAAAATTGTAAGAGGACCTTGAAAAATCGGAAGACTGGGCAGGGAAAATTTAATGGGGATAAGTGCAAAGTTATGCACATTGAGGTTGATTCTGTATTGGCTGTCCAACCCCTATACGGCTGATCAGAATTGGGGCATACAGAGGTAGACCTTATTCTGATCCCGCAGGCACATCTAGCCCCTATGGGATCAGAATAGGGTCTACCAGTCGGGACGTGCAAGCTGTGCCCCGATTCTGATTGGCCACACATTCTGCTGATCCCCGTCTAGCACAGCCAGGTTCCTGAGGCATTGTGGCTCCATTCAGGAGCCATGATCCCCAGCCATCAGAGAAAATGTCCTTTCTCCACAGCCTGACCCCTGATCTGGTATCCCATGGCCAGGGTCAGCCTGTGGGAATCCCCCTGCACCCCTTCACCTCTTGTCTCCACCTAGCGCATGGTCCCCCAACATCCAGGGGGACTTATCCACCTCCAAGGATGAATAAGTCCCCCATCTCCATGGCTGACCTGGACATACAGGGTCGATCTCAGAATCAGTCCTGTTCATCTGGGGTCACTATCCACCCACCTCCCACCCTTGCTCTGCCTTTGTCCCACCTCCTCCCTCCCATAAACAGAGCTCCTCATACAAATTTCCTGTTCATATATGGAGCTCTGTCCCCAGCAGATTGTGCAGCCCTTTAATGGGTCTGGACATCCATAGCAGTCATCCAGAACTGCTAAAGAGGTGTTCAGAATGACCCCCTTAGGGAAGAACAACCCAAACACAATACAAGGTTCCACATTAGGAATCTCTACCTAGGAGAAGGATCATCATGGATAATATATTGAAACCTGCCCAGTGTGCACCCATAGTCAAGAAAGCAAATAGAATGCTAGGAATCATAAAGAAAGGAATGGAGAATAAGCAAAGGATATTATAATGCCACTGCATCGCTCCATGCTGCAACTGCATCTTGAAAATCATGCAATTCTGGTTGCCATATCTTAAAAAGGATATAGCTGAATTAGAAAAGGTACAGAGAAGAGCAACGGAAATGGTAAAGGGGATGGAAGGATATCCCTATGAGGAAAGGGTTCTTCAACTCGGAAAAGAGACGGCTGAGGGGAAATATGATAGAGGGCTAAAAAATAATGAAGAGAATGGAATGGGCAAATGTAGATCGGTGGTTTACTCCTTCAAAAAGTAGAAAGACTAGGGGACATACAATGAAACTACAATGTAGTACATTTAAGACTAATCAGAGAAAATATTTTTTTTCACTCAACGCGTAATCAAACTCTGGAATTTGTTACCAGAGGATATAGTAAAAGCTGTTAGGGGTATGTTTACTAAACCGCGATACTGTGCGGGGCGCACTTGAGCATGCACTAAGGTACCTTAGCGCACGCTAATGATGCGTTTTTGTGCCCCACACACGTGCGCGCCGCACTAACGGGCCCGCTCATGTGCGCGTTGCGCAAATGAGCGATAGAGGCGTGTAAAGGCTCCCGGAGGGAGGAGGAAGGCTCCCCAGGGGCGGAGAGACGGGGTCAATGGGAGGAGAGTGGGAGGGGAGAGGCTCCCCGCACAGGAGCAGGGCTGAAATTCGATCAAAAAAATACCGCGAGTGAAAACCTCGCGGTAGAGCCGATTTAAAGGGAAGAGAAACCATTTCTGTCAGCAATGTACAGCAAAACCAGGGAAACCTGCAAAACCAGGGAAACCTACAAAACGTGAGCAGTGTGATACATGTGCACAGAACAAAATAGCAAATAAACATTTAAAATGACCACAACAAAATTCTAAAAAATTATAATCCAGCTGGGCAACAGTGATAGTCATGGGAAACATCAAAAATCACTCCCAAGAAAGCCCCAAAAAAGAAATATGAATTTTAGAAGGGTCTACGCTCCGTCCCCATACATGGTGAATGATCCCACAGTGAAATTGTGCAGAGCAGGGTCATAAACCCTGCTCTGCAAAATTTCACTGTGGGATCATTCACCTTGTATGGGGACGGAGCGTAAAAAATAATTATTAGTTTTTACGCTCCGCCCCATACAAGGTGAATCATTCCACAGTGAAAATGTGCAGAGCAGGGTTTCTGACTCCTTTGGCCAGGTTTCCTATCTCCATGGACTGCACTGTCTCTGTGGCCACAGTGTGGTGCAGTAAACACAGACAGTGTGTTCAGGAGCCAAAAATCACCAGTTCAAGTCCCAGCTGGGGCTCCTGCAAACCCAATCCCCATATTTTACCCACCACTAAACCATGATAGTACAGACCAACCTTTTTTGCAGATAACATAAGCATGGTCCAAACACCACTATTTTACCCTACAGAGCACAGACACCAGAAACATGCGCATTACCTAGACCACAGTCCCCTCAATGCAGTCCTGGAGGGCCACATATCATTCAGCTGTGATGCTGTCACCAATATAAGGCCATGTCAGCATGGTGGCGGAGGGGTACTGTTGGTGGAGGGGGCAGTGGCTGCTGCCCACAGCAGACGGTGGCCTAGCCCCCTTCACGTGGGTGCAGTGCACACCAACAGACAGGCCCTGTCTGACAAACAGCCATGGACTCCCCAGGGAATGCATTGTTTTGGTGCTAAGACGGTGGTGCAGCAGACACAGTGAGTGCCTTTAGGACCAGAAGGTCACAGGTTCAAAGCCTAGCTGGGGCTACTTCCAATCCAGTCCACATATTTTTCCCACAACTAAACCCTGATATTAAGGACAAACCTTTATTGCAGAGAACATACGCATGGTTATTACGCCTATATTTTACCCCACCGAGCACAGGCACCATAAACAGGCACATTACCTAGAGCAGAGTCTCCCAAATGCAGTCTTGGAGGGCCCCACACCATTCAGGTTCCATGCTGCCTCTAATAAAGATGCCTGTGCTGCATATCTATGCCCAACCCCCATGGTATGCAGATGTATCTCATGCATATTCATGAGGGACAGCATGAAACCCCGAACAGTGTATGGCACACCAGAACTGGAGTTGGGAACCTCTGCCGTAAAGCAGCAGCCAACAGGGGCAGACACACCCACACCCACACCCACACCCACAGGCCCCATTGGCTACTGCCTCCTGGAGAGGCAGGACATTGGCCCCTGCGTGCATCTCCCAATACTAGCAATTGCATACCTTAGCAATGCCACCCTACACCTGGGTATACGGTACACACATATCAAACGTTTCCTATGATTACTGGCAGATAGCAAGTCCTACATTAAGCACATTTTGCTCAATGAGCTCCATCATAACAATCTTTCTGATGTCTGTGGTGTGTGCCTCAGGTCTGGTCTCCGACAGTGTTTACCACCCTGGGGAGTGACCCCCAACAGTATTGCGTAGCATATCCATGCCTGTACTGTGCCCAGGGCTGGTGTGGTGGGCAGGTCTGCTAAACTCCTCTATAGTAGCACAATGCTGGCATAGTTGTGGGAGTGTGTGTCTGTCTATACAGTGTGTGGTGGCTGCAAACACCTTCCACAGCCCACACTGCCAGCACTGTTGCCAGTATTGGCCTGCCAATGTGCATAATGAGGAGCAAGGTACCATGGGTATAGCCCGGACAGGGTGACCTGGCCAGGATGCATCTGCACAGGGTATAGGGCACTGGCTGGGACATTTTAGTGCCCGGCCACCACCTACACAGACAGGGTGACCTCAGTATGTCCTGCTGGGAGATCACTCTCACCCTGACTGTGCAGTGACGACAGCATGGCTAGGCACCCCCATAGTGCTATATAGTATTTCTCTCATGTGATATGTATGGGTTTCCTTTTGGGGCCCAGTCACTGATTTATCTGCTTGTTGTGTATGCTCACATCCCAGTTCTGTGTGCATGCATTTCCACCAGAAACATGTACTATGGACTAGTTAGCAGACTGTTTGCAACTGGTATGTGTCTTGATGGAGTGGCTTGCAGGATGCACTGGCTGAAGGCTTGCTGCAGGGGAAAATATCAGATAGTGATGGGGTGAAGATTAGCATATCCAGGCCTAATGTCTGTCTGCTATTGTGTTATGGATGTGTACAGAGCTGCATTGACTGCCCTGTAGGGTGTCTGTTCCCCAGCAGGACCGGGGTTGATGGTTCCCTCTGCTGCCACCATTGCAGGGAGGTAGAATGTGGTTCTGCTGATGGGAGACCCTGTTTGCCACCCTCAGCCCTGGAGGAGGAGGATGGTGGTGGTGGTACATAATGTTGGAATGACCTTCCACCAACCATAAGAGAAATTAAAGACCTCAAACAATTTAGAAAAGCCATAAAACACCACCTGTTCCTTTCATACTTCTCTCAATACCTGACCCCAACTTAGCCTAAACCCCATTACAATCCAATGTTGAAATGCTCTATTCACTCCCTGTATAACAAGAAGATGGCCATTGTATATAGTTAAATAATTTATATGTACAAAGTTTTCCCCTATGTTGTATCCTGTTAGACTTCCTGTTACATGTAAACTCACGACAGCCTGTTGCTATCTGTGAGTACTTTATGTTTACTGTAAACCGCGCTGATGATAAAAGTGTGGTATATAAGAGCGTTAAATAAATAATCCTCCTAGGGGTCCATAGGGGCTACACCTGACTGAGACAGACAGAGATATCCAAGGTGTTTCTGCAGAAACTACCTATCTCACACATTAACACTGCTTTGGACCTCCAGCATGGCCTCTTTCAGCCATGGAAGGTGCTGTGGACCTGATGCTGGGCACCTCACTGCACCCTCAGGGTGAGAACAGTACCCGCACAATGTGACGGTGTGTAGCTACTCTGTGCCAGTAAAACACACGGTCAGTACCCCCTACCAGGCTGAGGTGCTGTGGGGGTGCACATGGTCACTTCCCCCTACCAGGCCGAGGTGCTGTGGGGGTGCATACTGTCAGACGGCTGCCTGGGTGAGAATCTTCACAGTCTTGGCAAGTTCATATATCTATATGATTTGCAAGGGATTGTGGGCAATGCAGTTCATTCACACCAGACACAGCTGCTCACAATAATTAGTTGTGCTTTTGGGTAAAGCCAATATGATATTTATTTATGGGGTTATTTCTCCCAACACAGATATGCTTGGTAGCACACAAATCAGGTTACTTGCTTTCAGTGTTAAACTTGGAAAAACAAAATCAGGAAAACAACATTTGAACTGTCAGGCAATCAAAGCAAAAGAAATAAGACCTGGTTGGCAACAAACTGGTCTTTTCTGTAGGCTTTAGCTAATATTCTCTTAGCAATATATCAAACAACAAACAAAAGCCACAAAGAAAGGAAAAACTGTTCTTCTCGGGTTAACTTCTTGTATCTTCCCACATAGATTCAGAAGTGATTCTCTCGGAGCCCACAAGCAATTAGGTAAGGCTCAATTGCTAGCAGTTATCCAGCTGAAACCCCTTAGCTGGCTTGCTTTCAACTGCGTGGCTAGAAATCCTACACAGGAGCTTTTCTGAGTAGATTAAAGAACAAGTTTGTATTTCTTTGTGATGGTTGCTGTACTTTATAACAGAAAATCACCAAAGGAGTTTAGACAGAGAGCAGTCCATGTAAACAGATTCTTCATCTGCTATCACCCCCTCTTCTTCAACAAGCATGGGTTCAATATCATGGATTGGCACAGATGAATCTCCCAATGGAGCACTTTCAGGAGAATACTTGTTTCCCTGCTGTCTTTCAAGGTTATAGCTAGGGCATAGATCAGTGTTCATACCTGAGCTTCCATTGCTGTTAGAGTTCCTCTCTATATAGCCTGGCCAGTATGTAGTCCAGTTCTTATGTCCAGCCTTCCAATCCAGATCCCTGGACACTGGATCTCTCTTCACATACCTTCTGGCACGGGTCTTAGGGTCCCTTCCACGTGCAGCCGTCTCCCTCACAGGTACCGTCTGGAGATTCCTAGCTCTGCAGCACCATTCCTCTGGCTTTCCCCAGTCCAATGGTGTATGCTGGCCCTTGGAATGCCTCCCAGTATACGTACTGCTCTGGACTCTTCTAGACCTCTCAAAGGCTTTTCTCCTCTTTCTTCCAAAGGGTTTCTTTCCCTCTCTGTCCGTCCGGTTTGGCTTCTGCTTCTGATGATCCTCTGAATGAAACTGAGGATATCCAAGCTGATCATGAAGATGATGATGATCCTGAGGATAATTCTCTGTAGAATAAACTCTACCTTTATTCTGCTTAGATGAGTGCTCCTCCCTAACACAGCGCAGCTGTGCTGAATCAGGCCCTGCCCTTTGAGATGAGTGCTTAGGGATTACCTCATAGCCCTCCTGATTGAACACATGTTTCCCCACTTCAGCTCCTCTAATGGCTGTCGGAAACCTGGTGCATTCTGGGACTGGTAGTCTTTTATGGGAAAATTCTGTTTTCTTATTTCTACCAGAACTGACAGGTTGCTTGTTCAGAGTCACTTCACCTTTCCTATAGCTCCTTCCTGAGCTATGATAAGCTTCCTTATCACAATACCCCATCTTGTGTTTATCTGTGGACAGCTGATTTGCATGTGCAGTGCATCATGTTTACGGGTGGGCTAACCCTATCCTGGTGACCACAGCAGACTGTCTGTGTTGTGACGTGCACTCCCTCTGCAGCCAGTCAGGGGCTTACTAGTAGCTATAGAGCTGTAGCATGATGGTTACTTCACTGCCTGTGGAGCCACAGGTCATGGGTTCAAACCCACAGTGGGGTTATTTGATGGGGCTGCCCAAAGCATTATTGCTTTTTAATGTACATTATTGCTGCCAGCAAAAACACCCTCATCGTACTGTACCCATAAGGTGCCTCAGAGGGCGCTTTATAGGGCGCCCTATAGGTTACCTTATGGTTACCGTCCATATAAGGTACACTATACGTTATCCTGTGAAGCAACTTATAGGGTGCACTATAGGGGACATTTTAGAGTGCCGTGGCGGACAGTGCACTGATGCAGAATAGCACGGTATATAAGAGAATGTAAATAAATAAATAAAATAATGTGCCCTATGGAGTGCCTTACAGGGTGCCTTATGCGGCACCTTCAATTACAGCACGTGAGGGCTTGTTTGCTGGCAGCAATTAATAAAATACAACTAAAGTGCTGCAGGAAAAAACATGTACATTGCAAAGTTGATGCCACAGCCAACCTTATGTATTAGGCACACTGGGGAACAAACTCATGACCCCTGTATTAGCAGTCACTGCCTTACCCTTTGTGCTACACTGCTGCTCCTCCTTGCATGTCAGCGCACTTACTTATGCTGTGTATTCCTTAAACTGGACAGTGCTGCCATCAAAAACATTGCTGTGACCTTGCGGTAACTCATATGGCACCCTATAAAGCGCCATATATGCAACATTCTAGGGTGCCTTGGTGGACAGTGCACTTTAACATGTGCCTTAAGGGGCGCCTTATGTTAACACGCTTTGAGAGTGCGTTTGCTAGCAGTAGTAATTAAAATAGAAAATAAAATGCCTCCTAAAGCAAACTTACCCATAATAGGTAATGCCTCAGCCAGCCTTCTTCATTGGGCACAGTGGGGGATTGAACCCATGATCCCTGCACCATTGGTCAGTGTCTTAACCATTGTGCTGTGGCTCTGCTTCTGTGCCTGTGCATCAGTGCGCCGCCTTATGCTGCCCATTATTTAAATGCCTCCTAAAGTAATGACTCAGCCAGCAGTCTTCATTGGGTACTGTGGGGGATTGAACCCCTGATCCCTGTACCATTGGTCAGTGTCTTAACCATTGTGCTGTGGCTCTGCTCCTCTGCTTGCACATCAGCGCGCCACTTATGCCTCCCACACAGCTTTCTCATGCGCTAATGTGCGGGGCGCACACTGGCGCCGCGCACCTTAGCGCATGAATAATCCCGGTTTTGCTTTTTTCAGCCAGACATGCCCACTCCTTATATGGCACCCGCACACTAGCGTGGCCCGCACATTACCGGGGTTTTAGTAAACATACCCCTTAGTGTAACTAGATTTAAAAGAGGTTTGGAAGAGCTCCCGGAGGAAAAGTCCATAAACCATTACAGAGGAGTGGAGAAGTGGCCTAGTGGTTGGGGGCAAAGTACTTCAAGCCAGAAGGTCAAGAGGTTCAAATCCCACTAGAGGACAGCAACCTTGGGCTGGACTAAGTGGGGTTTCTAGTCCCACAGTTGCTCCTTGTAGTCTTGGGCAAGCCATTTAACACTCCATAGCCCATGTTCCCTGTAAGTATTAGTGTATGTGTCTCATATCCCCTTGTATTAAATGTATCCCCCCAACTGTGTTGTGACCACTTCATTGATTGATAAGGTGGTATACAAAACTGTCTAAATAAATAAATTATTAAAGAGGACCAGGGAAATCCAGTACTTACCCATGGGACAAGCAGAATGCAATCTGTAAACCTTTTGAGAATCTGACAGGTACTTGTGACCTGGATTGGCCACTGTTGGAAACAAGATACTGGGCTTGATTGATCCTTGGTCTGACCCAGTATGGCATATCTTATGTTCTTATATGTTATAATCCTAATGTTCCAGAATCTGTTTTAGAGTCTAATCAATAGCTCCTTATTTATGACATCCTGGAAAACAGTACAGATAAACATTTAGATTGCATGTCTTCTTCCTTTCAAAAAAGGGACCCATGTGATATTTATGGAAGTGTGACAGGAAGTATGCTCTTGCTGTCAACTTCTCCTAGGCAAACCAATCTATAGAAGCTCATTTCCACAGACAACTCTGATTTTAATCTAACTTCCTTGGTACTTCTTTGTCCCAGACTCAGAGGATTTGGGTTCCTCAACATAATAACATAAAATATGCCATGCTGGGTCAGATCAAGGACCATCAAGCCCGGTATCCTGTTTTCAACAGTGGCCAATCTAGGTCATACATACCTAGCAGTTTCCCCAAAAGAAACAGGTTCCACAATGCTTGTATTGGGTCAAGCACTGATATCCTGGGTGCCTTTTTAATAATGGTTTATGGACCTTTCCTCCAGGAACTTGTCAAAATCTTTTTTAAACCCAGCTACACAAACAAACCTTACTACATCCTCCGGTAACAAATTCCAGAGTTTCATTACACGTTGAGTGAAAAAATATTTTCTCTTATTAGTCTTAAATAGTTTACCCTGTAGCTTCATTGCATGTCCCCTAGTCTTTCTATATTCTGATAACTTAAACAATCGATCTACGATTACCCGTTCCACTCCGTTCATTAATTTATAGACTTCTATCTTGTCTCCCCTCTGCCATTTCTTTTCCAGGTTAAAGAGCCCTAAACCTTTTAGCCTCTCTTCATAGGAGTGTCCTTCCATCCCCTTTACCATTTTGGTGGCTCTTCTCTGAACCTTTTCTAATAACGCTATATCCTTTTTAAGATATGGCGACCAGAATTGCACACAATATTCAAGGTGCGGTGGCACCATGGAATGATATAGAGGCAATATAATATCCTTTGTTTTATTTTCAATTCCTTTCCTTATGATATCTAGCATTCTATTTGCTCTCTTGGCCGCCACTGCATACTGGGCCGAGGGTTTTAACATGTTATCCACAATGACGCCTAAATCTTTTTCCTGGGTGGTGGTTCCTAATGTAGAACCTTGCGTCGTGTAACCATAGTTTGGGTTGTTCTTGTCTAGGTTCATAACTTTGCACTTGTCCACATTAAATTTCATCTGCCATTTTGATGCCCAGTCTTCCAATTTATCAAGATCCTCTTGCAATTTTCCACAATCCTCTTGGGTTTTATCAACTTTAAATAGTTTCATGCCATCTGCAGATTTGATAACCTTACCCATTATTGCCTTTTCCAGGTCATTTATGAATATGTCAAAAAGCAGCGGACCCAACACAGATCCCTGGGGTACACCACTGTTCACCTTTCTCCATTGGAAAAATTGCCCATTTAGCCCTACCCTCTGCTTTCTATCTTTTATCCAGTTCCTGATCCACAATAATACACTGCATCCTATCCCATGACTCTTTAGTTTTGCCAAAAGTCTCTGATGAGGGACCTTGTGAAAGGCTTTCTGAAAGTCCAAATACACTATATCAACCGACTCACCTTTGTCTACCTGTTTATTCAGTTGTGGAGGAGTGGCCTAGTGGTTGGAGCAAGGTGCTTCTGGCTGGAAAGTTGGGGGTTCAAATCCCACTAGAGAACAGTAACCTCGGGCTGGAACTACTGGGGCTTCTAGTCCCACAGGTGCTGGTCCCACAGGTGCTAGTCCCACAGGTGCTGGTCTTGGGCAAGCCACTTAACCCTCCATAGCCCATGTTCCCCGTAAAATAGTTATCTCCATGTTATAATGCCCTGTTCAATGTAATTTCAGTTTGTTCAATGTAAACCACACTGATGCAGAATAGTGTGGTATATAAGAGAATGTAAATAAATAAAAATATTCACACCTTCAAAAAAATTAGTAGGACAAGATCTTCCTTGTCTAAAGCCATGTTGGCTGTCTCCCATTAAGCCATGACTATCTACATGTTCAGCAATTTTGTTCTTTATGATGGTTTCTACCATTTTTCCCAGTACTGACGTCAGGCTCACCTGTCTGTAGTTTCCCGGATCACCCCTGGAATCCTTTTTAAAAATTACCGTTATATTCGCCATCCTCCAATCTTCAGGTATTACAGATGAATTTAATGATAGATTACTAAAAGCAGGTCTGCAATCTCATATTTCAGTTCTTTCAACACCCTTGGATGTATATCATCCGGTCCAGGTGATTTGCTACTCTTCAGTTTAACAAATAGTTGTGATACATCTTCCCGCTGTATCGATATATCCTTCAATTCTTCCGCACCTTTAAATATCTTTTCAGTCATGGGTAACATCCCTACATCTTCCTCAGTAAAGACCAAAGCAAAGAATTCATTCAGTCTCTCCGCTATTGTCTTGTCGCCTTTTAGTTCCCCTTTAACCCCTCTATCATCTAATGGACCAACTGATTCTCTCACAAATTTTTTGCTAAGAATGTTCCTGAAAAAGTCTTTATTATGCATTTTTGCTTCCGCAGCAAGCTTCTTCTCAAATTCTCCGTTTGTCTGGCTTATCAATGCCTAGCATTTAACTTGCCAGTGCTTGTGCTGTTTCCAGTTTTTGTCGTTTGGCTCTTTTTTCCATTTCCTGAAAGATGCTTTTTTGGCAACAACATCCTCTCTGACCTCACCTTTAAACCATGCTGGCAGTTGTTTGGACTTCCTTCCACTTTTCTTAAAGCATGGAATACAGCTGGTCTTGGCTTCCAAGATAGTATTTTTCAACAACACCCAAGCTTGATGTAAGTCTTTAACCTTTACAACTGCTCCTTTTAGGTTTTTTTTAACTATTTTCCTCATTTTATCATAGTCTCCCTTTTGAAAGTTAAAAGGTAGTACTGTGGATTTTCTTACTATCCCTCCTCCAGTAATTAAATCAAACGTAATCATGCTGTGATCACTATTGCCAAGTGGCCCCAACACCCTTATCTCTTGCACCAGATCAGGTGTTCCACTAAGGACTAAGTCCAATATGGCTTCCCCTCTGGTCGGTTCATGAACCAGCTGCTCCAAGAAGCAGTCATTTATTTCATTTAGGAATTTTATCTCCCTAGCATGTCCTGCCATGACACTGACCTAGTCGATACCGGGGTAATTGAAATCACTCATTGTTATTACTGTGCTGTAACATTTGTTAGCTTCCTTGATTTCTATCAGCATTTCATCATCCATTTGTTCATTCTGGCCAGACGGTCGATAGTACACCCCCACTGCCATCGCCTTCCCCTTTTTACATGGAATTTCATTCCATAGAGACTCAATGCCCTCTCTAACATAGAGCGCAACCCCTCCACCAATTTGATCAGCTCTGTCATTACGATATAGTTTGTACCCAGATATCTCAGTGTCCCACTGGTTGTCCTCCTTCCATCATGTCTATGAGATTCCAATCATATCTAACCTCTCATTTAGTGCTATATATTCTAACTCTCCCATCTTATTTTTTAGACTTCTATCATTTGCATACAAGCATTTTAGAGACTGTATTTTATTCATATTAATTTGGCTATTGGTTGGCATGGGTAATTTGGAATCTTTAATGTTTGTCTGCTCCATATTCAAGGGCATTTGGGCTACTTTACTCTTTTTTGGAACCTCTCTGCTTTTGGTAGTATCCTTTAAGGATACATTCTTCCGAACCATTTATTTATTTTTATTTATTTATTTAACAGTTGCTTATATACCGCTACCTTCCACAGATCAGGTGCGGTTTACAATGAACGAGAAATGAACAGAAAAACAGGTCTGTTTTACATGAAACATTAGTTAACTAGGTACAATTTGCTAAATACATTAAACATTATTGAACTATGTATTAAACATGATTGAACTATGCGCTCTTGTGCGACTCTTGGCTTTCCCCTATTATCTAGTTTAAAAGCTGCTCTATCTCCTTTTTAAAGGTTAATGACAGCAGCCTCGTTCCATCCCGGTTAAGGTAAAGCCCATCCAATCCAATGTTAGTGCTGCTTTACCCCTTTCCCAATGCCTTGATATCTCCATGCCAATGTTTATACTATTTTACCAGTTCCTTTGTGGCTTGGTGTATTCCTCACATTGTTAGTGCTGATTTGCTCCTCTTATGGTACCTTGAAGTTTCATAGCCATTGCTAATCCTGCTTTACTCCTGTCCTGTTACTGTGGCATCTTTCTGCCAATACTAGTTGTGTTTTGGCCCACTCCCTATGCCTTTGAATCTCCATAGCATTGTTAAAGCTACATTACTCCTCTCTTAGTGACTTGGAGGCACATTGTAAATGGGATGTCCAAGTGCAATCTGGGACATCAAAGCCAGAATGTCTAAAAAGAAAGGCAGGCACTTCCAAGTTTAGGCACAATTCCAGAAATGTGAACTTGCCCATTATGCACGTGCATCAAATGTCTATATAGACGTCCCCAGAAGAGCATTCTAGAGTTAAAACTTCTAATAATATATTGGTTAGAGTAGTGGCTTAAGAGCTGTGTGCCCAGGGGTCAAATCCCAATGTGGGATTTTGATGTCTAAAGCTTGTCACTTCTCCATCTTCTCTACAATCTCTGGATGCTTTAAGGTGAAACAAACACTTTCCTGGTACCTATTCATGCCTGGAGCAGGAATAAACATGCAAGTGCCTGCAGCATGCTCTACTGCTTCTGGAATTGTAAGTCCATTGCCCCTCCCCAGACATGCTTCTGACACACCCTCATGGCTACTTGAACATCCCTGTACTGGAGATGTCTGCAAACAGCGTTTTTGGAATGGTTACAGAGACATGTCTGTGATTTCAATGTCCATGTGCATGTCTGCAGATGTCCAAGCCATGACTAAACCTTTTAGAATGACCGTCTTGCTGTTTTCATTCCACTGTTTGTGCCACTTTTCCCCTCTCAGTGCTGTGGGATCTTCAGGCCACACTTGGGGGTATGTTTACTAAAGTGCGGTAAACGTGGCTAACGCGCGTTGAACGACATTAACGACCGTAAGTACGGTATAACGTGCGTACCGACGCGCCAATGACCGTTAACGTACTACTACGCGCGGTAAGCATAGTTAACGATCGTAAAGTCCCGCGGCGCGTTAAAACAGCGCAGAAGGTGGAGAGTGGGTGGAGAGAAGGGGTCAATGGGCGGAGAGTGGGCGGGGAGAGGCTCCCCTCACACTAACGCACTGAATTCCTGAGCTCAATTCCAACGCGAATGAAAACCTGTCGTTAAAGGCATATTAAAGGGAAGAGAAACAATTTCCGTCAGCAATGTACAGCAAAACCGGGGAAACCCACAAAACGTGAGCAGTGTGATACATGTGCACAGAACAAAATTTCACATAAAACGTTAATAATGACCACAAGAAACATTGTAAAAAGCATAATTCAGCTGGGCAACAGTGATAGCAATGGGCAACAAGGAACAACACTCCCTGGAAAGCACCAAAAAAAAAGAAATGATGTGTGGAAGGGTCTACGCTCCGCAGACCCTTTCAAAGATCATTTCATTGTAATGGAGCTGTCCTGGGAGTGTTGTGCAATGTTGCCCAATGATATCATTGTTGCCCAGCTTGGTTATGGGTGTGTGCCCCTTTTTTGAGGTCTTTTCTGAGGTTTATGTGCACCTTTGTCTGCATACAAGGTAATTGAGTCCACAGTAAACCTGTTGCAGAGCAGGGGTTCTGACTCGTCAGGCCGGTTTAACTAACTCCAGGGACTGCACTGCCTCTGTGGCCACAGTGTGGTGCAACAGACCCAGCCAGTGCCTGTAAGACCAGAGGGTCACAGGTTTAAATCCCAGCTGGGGCTCCTGCCAACCCAGTCCCCATAGTTTTACCCACCACTAAACAGTGATAGTAAAGACACTCCTTTATTGCAGAGAACATACGCATGGCCTATATTTTACCACACCAAACACAGACACCAGAAACAGGCACATTACCTAAAGCAGAGTCCCGCAAATGCAGTCCTGGAGGGCCCCACACCATTCCGGTTTCATGCTGCCTCCAATAAAGATGCCTGTGCTGCATAGCTATGCACCACCCCATGGTATGCAGATGTAGCTCATGCATATTTATGAGGGACAGCATGAAAACCCAAACAGTGTTTGGAACAACAGGACTGGAGTTGGGGAACTCTGCCGTAAAGCAGCAGCCAACAGGGCCACACACCCACCCACAGGCCCCATTGGCCAATGCCTCCTGGAGAGGCAAGACATTGGGCCCTGCCTGTATCTCCCAATACTAGCAGTTGCATACCTTAGCAATGCCACCCTACACCTGGGTATATGGTACACAGCTATCAAACGTTTCCTATGATAACTGGCAGATATCAATTCCTACGTTAAGCACATTTTGCTCATTGAGCTCCACCATAACAATCATTCTGATGTCTGTGGTGTGTGCTGCAGGTCTGGTCTCTGACAGTGTTCACCACCCTGGGGAGTGACCCCCCAACAGTCTTGTGTACCATATCCATGCCTGTACTATGCCCATGACTGGTGTGGTGGGTATGGCTGCTGTCCACCTCTATAGTAGCACAATGCTGGCATAGGTGTGGGGGTGTCTGTCTGTCTATCCAGTGTGTGGTGGCTGCAAACACCTTCCACAGCCCACACTGCCAGCAATGTTGCCAGTATTGGGCTGCCAATGTGCATAATGAGGAGCAAGGTACCATGGGTATAGGCCAGACAGGGTGGCCTGGCCAGGGTGCATCTGCACAGGGCATAGGGCAGTGACAGGCACATTGTAGTGCCCGGCTACCACCTACACAGACAGGGTGACCTCAGTATATCCTGCTGAGAGATCACTCTCACCCTGACTGTGCAGTGACCACAGCATGGCTAGGCACTCTCCCATAGTGCTATCTAGTATTTCTCTCATGTGATAAATATGGGTTTCCTTTTGGGGCCCAGTCACTGATATATCTGCTTGCTGTGTATGCTGACATCCCAGTTCTGGGTGCAGGCATCTTCACTGGGCACTAGCAGGCTGTTTGCAGCTGGTAGGTGTTGTGCTGGAGTGGCTTGCAGGGTGCAGTGGCTGATGGCTTGCACCAGGGGAATGTCAGATAGTGGTGGGGTGCAGCATACCATATTCAGGCCTAATGACTGTCTGCTATTGTGTTATGGCTGTGTACAGAGCTGCATTGACTGCCCTGTGGGGTGTCTGTTCCTCAGCAGGACTGGGGTTGCCACCTTTCCAGGGAGGTAGACTGTGTATCTTTTGATAGGAGACCCTGTTTGCCACTCTCAGCCCTGGGGGTGGTGGTGCATGGGGGCTACACCTGACTGAAACAGACAGAGATGTCCAAGGTGTTCCTGCAGAAACTACCTATCTCACACATTAACACTGCTTTGGACCTGTGCCATGGCCTCTTTCAGCCATGGACGGTGCTGTGGACCTAGTGCTGGGCGCCTCACTGCACCCTCAGGGTGAGCACAGTACCCGCACAATGTGACGGTGTGTAGCTACTCTGTGCCAGTACAACACACGGTCAGTACCCCCTATCAGGCCGAGGTGCTGTGGGGGTGCACATGGTCAGTTCCCCCTACCATGCTGAGGTGCTGTGGGGGTGCATTCCCCATGGTGTGTATCTGTGGACAGCTGCTTTGCATGTGCAGTGCATCATGGGTGTGACTGGCATAATCCAACCCTGTGAAAATCCAGCACCTGCTCACAGGCTCTGATAAACCATAGGCCATCACACGTACATCTGTTAGCATAATGCATAGGTGCAAGACACTCTAAAGAGTCTGTAATATAAGATGCCCACACTGGTAAAAACACACGTACCCATGCACGATTGTACGCGCGCAGCTACGCATGTACCAATGCATGCAGCCTCGCACGCACCAACGTACGTGGCTAGGCACACTCCGAGGGTGTGTTTCTGACACCACTACTCAACGTAAAGAAAAACATGCCTCCTCATTCCCTCTGTAATGTACAGGGTGATGCCTGGGACAGCCTTCTGCGTTAGGCACACTGGGGACTCGAACCCATGCTGTCTGTAACAGCAGCCAGTACCGTAACCATTGTGTTACAGCTCTGTTTCAGTGCTTTGTGTCTGTACGCCTTCTTACGATTAACGCGCGGTAACGCTCGTTAATTTTTTGAACGCGCGTTAGTGGTAACGATGTACCGCCCATGTCCTTATTTGGGGTTTCTGTCACTACCGCGGCTCCTAACGCGAATTGCACTAACGCAGTTTAGTAAACATACCCCTTGTGGTCTTGGCAGTGCTGACAATGATTAGATGGAATCGGTAGTCAACTATGATTGTAGTTTCCATGGGACATCAAAGAACCTCTGCAGTCAAAGCCAAATAATAGGCACTGACAGCTACACAAACGCAAGTAAAAAATAGGGGGTACTTTTACAAACAATTAGCAATCTTCAGATAGCTCACTTCCCCAAACTATTATGGAAAGAGCATGTTGGATTGATTATGATTGTTGAGTTGGGAGTCTGAAAGTTATTTGAGAGTGATATACTGGCCCTGTGTTTTGGAGTTTTCTTTGCCTCTGTGGCAGATGCCTGCTAGCAAGTTTTAAGCATGTTTGATGAAAAATGGATGGCAATCCCCACTGTTAGAGGGCACAGTTCTTTGCTTTATTAATTTTAATAGACTTGAACAATCTTAATAATTTGGACTTCAAAAATGAACCAGTTGCTTGAAACAAACATGTGCAAAACTGAAAATATTTGACATTCACACCTATAAAAGTGGTCGTATAACATATAACATAGAAACATTATGGCATATAAAAACCATATGGCCTATCCAGTCTGCACTTCCATACTAACTACTTCTCCCTTAGAGAGTTTCTGTGTTTGTCTCATGCTTTCATGAAATCAGGTACTATTCTTGTCTCTACTACCTCCGCTGGGAGACTATGTCACACATCTACCGTTCTTTCCATAAAAAAATATTTTCACATATTATTCTTGAGTCTATCCCTTTTCACTTTCATCCTGCAGAGCTCTTTTCCAATTGAAAGATGCTCTCCCCCTGTGCATTTATGCCACAGATGTATTTACTGTAAACATCTCTATCATATTACCTCTCTCCCATCTTTCCTCCAGAGTATACATATTGAAATCTTTAACTCTGTTCCCATATGCCTTACAGCAAAGCCCACTGACCATTTTGGTAGCCACCCTCTTCACTGACTCCATCCAGTCTATATTCTTTTGATGGTGTAGTCTCCAGAATTGCACACAATACTCCAAATGAGGTCTCACCAAAGATTTATATATAAACCCTATCACCTCTTTCTTCTTGCTGGCCTGTTTTAGCCATCTTTTTTTTTTTTTTAATTTAATTTTTATTGAGATTATACATAACATCAAGACATAAGCAATATAATAATCACAGGAATAATAAGAAAACTAACTTAGTCCACATCACGGGGAGTGGTGAGAGAACATTCAGCCAACTGCCAAATGTAACAAAACTCTAATTATTACATACAATGCTAATGAAAACAACCAAAAGGAAAAACAAAGAACTAGCATACTTAAATGCCTATGCATCCGCTACGACCTGAGGATCTAATCCCTTAAGAAATACTTCTAATGATCCAATATCCATAAACACATATTTAGTATCCCCAGAGGTGACCAGGCATTTGCAAGGAAATTTCAAAAAGAAAGATGCACCAGAGGCGAGAACCTTTGGCTTGAGAGCCAAAAAGGCTCTACGCCTAGCCTGTGTTTGCCTGGCCACATCTGGGAATATATTAACCTTTCCACCACAGAATTCAGCATTCTTGTTGCGAAAGTAAAGTCTCATAATAGTACTCTTCTCCATCTCCGAAGAGAAGGATACTAAGAGAGTAGATCTAGTTTCAATTAAGTCACGCGAAGACTCAATAAAATTAGTTATATCTAAAGAGTCTACAGGTTCAGCCAAGGCCACAGATTGCCGTTCACCAGAGGTTAAAGACCTCGGGCCAGGCAGGTAATATATTTTAGTAATCACAGGCATAGTATTTACTTGATACCCCAATACTTCTGTCAAGTATTTTCCAAATAAAAGTTTTGGCAACAATAGTCTAGTTCGAGGAAAATTCAAACAGCGAATATTTACCGCCCTCAAATTATTCTCTAACAACTCTTGTTGAGTATGTAACGTTAAACTATCCTTCATAAAAGACATATTGGCTGACTGTAACAGAGAATATTGTGCATCAAATTTCTGATATTTATTATCTAAAGCAGATATTTGTAAATCATGCTGGGTCATCTTGGCAACAGAATCCTGTGAAAAACGATTAATCTGCATAGTTACTAAAGATAACGAGCGCTCAATCCTGGACAGAACACACCAGATATCCGATAAAGACACATTCTGAGCAGCCTCAGGGGAAGCAGATACACCTTCACTTTGAATGCCTCCAGTAACCGCAGGGAGCTGGAGGGCTTGAGGCAGAGGAACTGCCGCAATGTCCACCAGACAACTAGATGTTACCACTGATGATATAGGTTCCAGGCCCACACGGGGCCCTCCTTCAATGGGTGAAGACGTTAAAAGTTCAGGATTCCATAACTTAGCATGTGGGGCAGAGTTAAAACCCCCTAAAGAACCAATGGAGCTATCAAAGGATACCGAGGACTTAGATACGGGAGCAAGTGATTTCCCATCACCAGGAACAGTTACAATATGCCTGTCCATTGGACCGGAGATCTTTACAGCCTTATCCGGGTTGGGATTACTCACATTTAGCTTCTTCTTCCGCTTACCCATATCGGTCCTGGGATCCTCCGCTCCCAGCGCGCCACGTGAGCCTAAGGGGCGCACAAGGGGCCTAACAAACCCCTTTAAACGCACCCCTTAAAACGCAACCGCGGTACAGCCGCGGATTTCTAGCCCCGGAGATGACGTCGGGGCCAATAGCTGCGTCGCACCGCTGCTCCGGAAGGTAGGACTCCCCAACCGCACAGAGTAGGTACAGACCACAGTCGGGCATCAGCTGGACTCCTCTCACACACACCCGGGATGCAACACTCCGCCACTTCCTTTTCTAGCCCCGGAGATGACGTCGGGGCCAATAGCTGCGTCGCACCGCTGCTCCGGAAGGTAGGACTCCCCAACCGCACAGAGTAGGTACAGACCACAGTCGGGCATCAGCTGGACTCCTCTCACACATACCCGGGATGCAACACTCCGCCACTTCCTTTTCTAGCCCCGGAGATGACGTCGGGGCCAATAGCTGCGTCGCACCACTGCTCTGGAAGGTAGGACTCCCCAACCGCACAGAGTAGGTACAGACCACAGTCGGGCATCAGCTGGACTCCTCTCACACACACCCAGGATGCAACACTCCGCCACTTCCTTTTCTAGCCCCGGAGATGACGTCGGGGCCAATAGCTGCGTCGCACCGCTGCTCCGGAAGGTAGGACTCCCCAACTGCACAGAGTAGGTACAGACCACAGTCGCGCATCAGCTGGACTCCTCTCACACACACCCCCTGTTTAGCCATCTTAAGATCATTGGGAACAATCATGCCTAGGTCCTACTCTTTTCTTGTGGACAGAAGTACTTCACCCCCTGTACTGCACCACTCCATTGTATTTGTGCAGCCCAGATGCATGACCCTACATTTTTTTAGCGTTAAATCTCAACTGCCAAATTCTTGACCATTCTTCAAACTTTGTTAGATCCCTCATCATTTTGTCTTTTCCTTCCCGGGTGTCTACTCTTGTAGATGTTTGTATCATCCACAAAGAGCAAACTTTACCCAACATATATAATCTGTATCTATTACAGTGAACAACATGTTTATGGAGCAGGATGTTACTTATTTATCTTTTCAAAAGGAGAAGTGTTATTGGCCTCTATCTGCAATAGGGATATTATCTTCATCTGCAGTTTTTTTCACTATTACTATCATTACCACAGAAATTAGCCATAGTGCTTTAGTTAGGGGAGGGCTCCTTTTTATCTTGAGTGACATACAGCTAGTTGATTAGCTATTTTTTTCTGCCTGTCATACTTGAATTTTAGTGGTAACACTGAGATTTGGTATAGATTTACTACAATGAGGTTATGACATGAAGAAACTCAGCAAGTCTAGGCAAGAGCTTTAAGGTTGTGCTCTTTGTCAACCTAGCTCAGCTTCTTTGATTGGACATAGGTGGGTTCTATTCAATTTATTATGAACCTTATTAAAGTAAGTTTTGGAACCAGAGCTAATTCAAGTTTATGACAAAGGGTGCAAGGATTTAAGCAGTCAACATGTGAATATTTCTTTAATTATTCTTTCATGATGAAAGATTAGATTATGTTATGTATTTATTTATTTAACATGATTATATCACCTTATCATTAAGTCAAACTGGTTTACATTAAAACTCAACTTAACTGTTACATTATAGCAAGGGTCAAACTTGGAGAACTTTAACAAGGGTATGAAACTCAAGGTTTAGCAAGATCTGAGGAACATCGGATATGGTCAATGAAGCTTCTGGATTAAGTGATATTTCCATAGTAGTCAGTGAATAGATAGGTTTTGAGTTTCCCACGGAAGTCCTTTGTGTCTTCAGTTCACCTTCTGGTCTTCTGGTAGCGTGTTCCATATTGTTGTCACTGTTATGGAAAATGTCCTGGTGCAGGTGGCCTTGCTTCCGGGACTATTAGGTGGTTTATGGTACTGGACTTTCTAGGTCTGATTTCTGGGTCTCATGTTATGAGTGAATGTAGAGTATCAGCTGTTATACGGTGAATGATTTTAAATGTAGTGAGAATGATCTTGTATTTCATATGGGCATGTATCGGGAGCCAGTGGAGCTGTTATGAAGGTCAGTGAAACAAACTCCTGTGTTAATTTTGTTTTTTAGACCACAGAATGTGAAACATGTACAAGGATATGTGGACTTTCGCAAAACCCTGAACTTGCTGAAGTGTGAAGTAAATTGCTACAAAGTTGTTGTTTAAAGAAGTATCAGCAGGAGCTCATCTGCATCTGTTTAGCATATATACTGTATTTCAGTTCTTCTACTGAAAGAGTTGTCTACACTATTAATCAGGTACCAATACAGGGAAGGTCCAGAGGGGAGTATCTCTAAGCAGTACATTGTCAGGGAGTTAGATGAAAAGAATCCCTTTGCACAGCAGATTGTTTTGGCCTGTAACTGAAATTTTGTTTTGTTTTTTATGCAATGCATGGAAACTTTGCTTTTTTGTTAATTTTACACCATTAAAACCTTTATTGCAACATTAATCAAATTTTGGCACAGCAAGATTCTGGTGTGGATATAAGGTTTATTTTAAAAGCCCTGTCCATGTTTGGATGTCTGAAAAAGGACATTTTTTTAAAATGCCATCAAGTCAATGCTGACTCCTGGCAACCCAGAAGCCCCTGGGTTTTCTTGGCAAGGTATGACTGGAAATAGATTGCCAGGCCTTTTCTTTTGAGGGAATAAAGAGTAAAGTGACTTGCCCAGGGTCACAAGGAGTGCCAGTTGGAATTGAACTTTGAACCTTTGGGTATTAGGCTGTTGTGCTAACCATTAGACTACTGAAAATGGGCATAGAGCCATCCAAAGCATGGAAACATCTCCAGAGGCATTTTAGAAGCCAGAAATGTGGATGTCACCAGCTAGAGGACATCCAAATCTGAACGGGGGTGTAGTAGAGGCATGATTGTGGCATTCTCATGAATGTGGATATCCCTGCCAGAAACATCTTGGATGTCTAGAGTTGCATCTACGGTTATACCTGCTCCAGGCTAAGTGTTTGTTTTGGCCATAAAACATCCTGAGGGTGTAGAAAAAATGGCACTCCACCACCTCCAATTCTTTGCTCAATCACAATGATAGCAAGCAGTGGGATTTGAACCCTGGTGTTAGTCCACTACTCTAACCCATTAGGCTATTCCTAGATGTCCATACTCTGGAATACTATTCTGGGGATATCTATGTACAGTAGATGTCACCCTGCAGATGCCCATATCAGGCACGTTCACATTTGTGAAATGGTGCCTGTTTGTTGGTTTTTTTTCAGACATTCTGGCTTACACATCCTAGGATGCACTTGGACATGATTTTTAAAATGCCACTTAACATATTTTTCCTCTTTGGTGATTTTGCCCTAACCCTGTGAGCTCCAAAGCTATTGTTTCTCCTTAGTAAAGAACCCCAGAGGCTGCAGCAATGTAGAGAATACCTAGCAGAGATCTTCTGTGTTTGTCCCATGTATTCTTGAATTCAGAAAATGTCCTCATCTCTACTACCTCCACTGGAAGACTATACTATGCATCTACTACTCTTTCCATAAAGAAATATTTGTGTATATTATTCCTGAGTCTATCCCCTTTCATTTTCATCCTAGACCTCCTTGTAGCAGAGGTTTCTTTCAATTGAAAAAGGCTCTCCTGTGCATTTTTGCCACAGAGGTTTTTACACGTCTCTATCATACCTCCTCTATCCCACCTTTCCTCCAAAGTATACATATTCAGATCTTTTAAGTCTGTCCCATATGCTTTATAATGAAGCCCACTGACCATTTTAGTAGCTACCTTCTGCACCGGCTTCATTTTGTTTATATCCTTTTGAAGGTGTGGTCTCCAGAATTTCACACAATGCTCCAAATGAGGTCTCACCAAAGATTAATATAGAGGCAGTATTGCCTCCTTCCTGCTGGACATTCCTCTCCATATGCACCCATACATCCTTCTGTCTTTTGTCATTGGCTTTTCTACCTGTTTAGCCACCTTACAATCTTCAGAAGCAATCACACCCAGTTCCTGCTGCTCTTTCATGGACAGAAGTACTTTACTCCCTATACTATACCGCTCCCTTGGAGTTTTGTAGCCCAAATGCTTGACCCTGCATTTTTTAGTGTTAAATCTCAGCTGCCAAATTTTCAACCATTCTTCAACCTTAGCTACATAGCTACAGTACATCCCTGCTCATGTTATCTATTCTTTCCTGAGTGTCCACTCTATAGCATATTTTGGTAATATCTGTGTAAACCTTATCGGACAGCCCTTCCAAAATATCACTAACAAAAATGTTAAAGAGCATTGGACCTAGGACAAATCACTGCAGCACACCACTAGTAAGATCCTTCTCCTCAGAGATAGAACTCCATTTACCTGCACCCTTTGTTGCCTCCCACTTAACCAATTTCCCTAGGATGTTCAATTTATTTATAAGTTGCCCAGTGGATCTGTGTCAAGGGTTTACTGAAATCTAAGTACATCACATCTAGGACTTTCCCTCAGTCTAACTCTGTGGTTGCCCAGTCAAAAAAAGGTTATCTGATAAGACCTGCTTCTAATAAAATCATGATGCCTCAGATCCTGCAATCCATTGGACTCCAAAAACCTCACTATGCTCTGTTTTAGCAGTTTCCATTAATTTACTGACCACAGAGGTCAGACTAACCACCTTTTAATTCCCAACCTCATCCTTAATTCTGCTTTTGTATAAATGGACCACGTGTGCCCTTCTCCATTTCTCTGGGATCATTTCCGACACTAAAGAAGCATTGAAAAGGTCAGATAGTGGAGGTGCTAGAACTTCCCCAAGTTCCTTGAATTCTTTTGGATGTATCTTATCTGGCCCCATTACTTTGTCTACTTTTAGTTTAGCTAGTTCCTCATGAACACAGTCTTCTGAAAACTGTTCAAATTCCCCTCACTTCTGTTCCTGTTTATGAGTATTTTCCGAGGTCTTGTTCCTGACTCTTCATCTGTGAACACAGAGCAAAAATATTTGTTAAGCAATTCCACTTTATCCTCATCAGTTTCTATGTATTCCTTTCCTTCATCCTTCAGTCTGACAATACAACTTTTACACTTCCTACTCTCGCTAACATATCTGAAAAATGTCCTGTCCCCACCTCCCCTCCCCCCCACGCACATTTTACAGCATTGGCTATTTTTAATTCCATTTTTATCTTTGCTTTCCTGACTACTTTTCTAGCTTTTCCAGATATTGATGCTTGTCTTCTTTTTTCAGTGACTTCTTGAATTTTATGAAGGCCACCCTCTTTTTCTTCACCTTTTCAGCCACTTCTTTTGAGAACCATAGTGGCCTCCTTTTCCTTTTATGTTTATTTACTTTCCTAACAAAAGGGGTTTATTGCCCTTACAATATCTCTTTCAGTTTTGCCCATTGTTTTTCTACATCTCCTGGCTGCTTCCAACCCACTAATGACTCCTTGAGGTATTGTCCCATCTTTGCAAAGTTAGTTTTCCTAGAACAGTTTCTTAAAACTCATTCAATAGCAATGCTCAGAGCACTTTTCCCCAGTCCTCTGAAGTCAGCAAAAGGTGTAATAAACACACTTCTCTTCAAACTGCCTCAGTGTCCTGGGCTTTATAGGCTAAAAGCTGCCTTGCTGTTGCAAATTCCAATCCCTTATAATCCCCTTTACAGATTTTTTCAGCAAGATAAATGCTATGTGGTTTGAACTGACTGCTGGCCCCTGTGGAGCTGGGCTAAAAACAAATCTCAGTTCTCAGTCACAATTTCTCTAAGTTTCTGCACGTCTCTGTGTGCTGCTTCTCAGGAAAAAAATGATGCAGTTTAAACTGACTGCTAGATCCTACGAATTGGAATTCAAAAACAAATCACAGTTCACAAAAATAAAACATTTTCAGTATTTTTGTTGTGTCCTGAATTTTTGCCAAGTACTATTTACTTGGTCACCCTCCATGCCTCTGGGGTAATACATCTGTCTTGCTTTTAAGTTTGGGTACTTGGGAGACACTATCCACTCTGCAGCTTAAAAATCCTGCTTCCCCCAACCAACAATGGTATATAATAGATTGAAATGGAGTGGCTTGTGATTTTTGCTCATTTTTGCCATGAAAGAAGAACAAACAAGTGACAAAATTGCACTCCATACACACTCTGTTTTGAGTAACATATTTGGACTTGAGGGTTTGATGAGATGATTAAATTGACATGTAGGATGGTGAATAACCACTTATATGCTGGATTATGGGTGGGGTGGAAAGAATTAATGGAATGCCTTGGATAGATCCAACTCTCACATTTTTTAGTGCACATTGATTATGTTTTGCAAATTCAGATGCTCTGAAATGGCCCCTCTTTATGACAGTTGCTACATGGTAAAACTCAAGTATCCAGTGATATTTCTCCTAGTAAGCCTCAAAACAGTGGAGGTAAATAAGCCTTAAAGGCCTTCTGGAAACATATTCAAAATGAATAATGCAGATAGCAGACCTGCTAAACATGTTGATGGTAGGTGAGTGGGATATTCAGCAGCATATAGGCATTTTGTGGCACTGAATATCCCCTCCTAATGTCACTAAATGCCCAGATGCTAACTGCATAGAATCGGGGCATTCCAGGAATGTTCAGGGGGAGGAGCTAAAGTTATTCAACCAGTGGGGACATTCAGCCACTGGATGGTTAACTCAAACTGGCTAACATTTGGCATCTAAAAGGATGTCCTTAACTTTAGCTGCTTTAGCTAACCAGGCAGCAGAAGAATGTTGTTGCTGCCCAGTTAGCTAAAACATTAACTGGGCACACCAGATATTCAAAGTCAGTGGCCAGATATGATCCCAACATTGAATATTTGGTCTTAATTTAAGGCGGTGATGGCCAGCCACTTTAGGGGATATATCTATTAAAGGGCATTGACTGCCACCATGTGGCTAATGCAGGTTTAATGCAATATCTGATTGTCACAAAGTGGATGTCCCTTGGACGTGATCGGGGTGGGGAATGGGGGTGGCCATGGTTGGCAGCCACACGCAAAAAAGATTTTGTGTGGTTGCTGACGAAATTGGGTCCAATTGTGGCAGCTGATAATGCCACCTCTGCCCTGCATTCAATCGGACCTCCCCTTGCTGCAAGCGGGCCTCCTCCCGCAATATTGTCGGTGCTGTGTTGCTGTGATCTGCAGCACTGACAATAGAAAACATAAATGTGTGTGCCTCCTTGCAATACCAGTCCCCTCTGAGCAGTTCCCAGTCCCCATCAGGAGCTGCCCTGGGGGGATCGATGCACCACACAATGTAAAAAATGTCAGTCTTGACAGTTGGACTAGGCCCCCTCCATTTCCCTGATACACAATTATTTATTTGTTTAACAGGTTTTATATACCGCCTTATCATTTCAAACAATTAAAAGGGTGGATGCCCCTCCCTCTCCCACCTCCCCTACAAAAAAGAAAATCCAGCTGGAAAAGGGGGGGGGGGGGGTCCATGGTGCGTTAAAGGAATAAAGGGACAGGAAAGATCCTATATGCTCCTGCCCCATCCAGCAGCCTGAACAAAATGGCCACCATCACAAGGTGCTGCCCTCTAGCCTCTCAGTAGGGGGCAGCACCGTGAGATCATAGCCATCTTTGTTGGGGCCTAATGAGAAAGGCAGGAGCATATAAGCTTTCTCCTGCCCTGTTCTTCCACTAAAGCACCAGGGATTTCAAGGTATATGCGGGGGTGGAGGGGGTGGGGGGATGCGTGAGAAGCTGTGGTCTCCTCCTTGCCAGCTAGATTTTCTCTTTTGTAAGGGGAAGTAGGAGGGTGAGGATGGGAGGGGAGCACAGGAATTCCATGGTATCTGCAGGAATTCCCCCGGTATGCCCCCCCCCCTCCTGTAGATACCGTGGAGGTTTGCTGCTTACCGCACAGTTTTGGCTGCTAATGGAAGAAAGGCCTGGCAATCTACTTCTGGCAACACTGCCAAGAAAACCCAGGAGCTTCTGGGTCGCCAGGAGTCGGGACTGACTTGAAGGCACACATTGCATTGCACTATGTTTGCAGCCAAAACTAATGTGATTTAGTTGACATACCCCTAAGCGTGCTTACTGACACTTCTGAATATCAGCCCCTTATGTACTAAGGTTTCCCCCTTCCCCCTCCATTCAGAGTCAATGGGATAAAACCTTCATGCATCAGGCCCTTAATACTTGTAATCTGTTTGGAAAACATTTCTAGAGTATAAAATGTCAGCTTCCTCCAGACACGGGCAGTTATAAAGGAAAAGAAAATAAGAGCCAGTGGAAATGGTTTTGAATTTTTGCTCACAGTCTGGGAAACTATTACAGACGGTTCACAAGCATAATTTGCCAAGCACACTTTCTTGACTAATAGAAGACTTCTGTAATAACTTATAATACGAAGTTTTTGAAGTAGAAATAAAAAGACCCTTTATTTTGTTGAGAAGGGGCTTTCTAAAGCTCTTTATTCAAAAAGGTTTTTAACTATCAAATTAAACTAATAGAAACATTACATTGAGTTTAGGAACATCAAAAATATAATGGCATGCAGAGAAAAGAGTCTCTCTTCTTTAGCCCACTCACTTTATGTGGTCCCTTTTCTGTTCAGATAATTGCATCCCATCTTGGCCTTCAATAGAGCTATAAGGAGTTAGAAAATATTCTTTTAGAATGAAAGTTTGACAGTCTACTCAGTAATGACTTCTGGATAGCAGAAATAGTTATGTTCAAACTAGGATAAATTACATAAATACATTTCTGTTCTTTTTAGTTTCTGGGAATGACATTCTTCACTGCACTATGCTATAGGGTTTGAGTAAAAAGGCCCAATTTGTGCAGCAATATGTTGCTAAGTGACTAGTTTATTCTGATTCAATAGGTCTGTAAATATGGCCACACAAAGCCAAGGTCCACATGCACTCAGAATATCAAAATGTCTGCTATAAAAGAGGTAGCAATTCATATATTTCCCTCTAGTTGTCTCTTTTATAGGAAGTTATAGCAAATGAAATGCCAGTTTCAGCTACAAGTAGGGGCATTTCTCCTGAGAAACGTTTTTAGCATGTCCTTTGTTCCTGAGAACTTGCTCAAACAAGAATAATTATATACGAGTTAGAAGTACAGTAGAACTAAGGGGTATGTTTACTAAACTGCGTTAGTTTGATTCGCGTTAGGAGCCGCGTTAGTGGAAGAAATGCCAAAAAAGGACATGGGCGGTACATCGTTACCGATAACGCGCGGTATAAGGCGCCACGCAGCAACGATCGTTACAGGGCGCGTTACTGCGCGTTAAGCTTAAGAAGGCGTGCAGACACCCAAATACAGAAACAGAGCTATAGCACAATGGTTACTACACAGACTGATGGTACAAGGGTCATGGGTTTGATTCCCCAGTGTGCCTAATGAATAAGGCTGGCTGAGGTATCATGTGTAACCCTTTGAAGGCCTACTACAATATTTTAATCCACATTCTGCAGCCGGGTTAATGTTTGCATATGTCAGGAAAATTGTACCCGTCTTATTCAATATGTTCCAATAGTGACATTCCCTCTGCCATGGTCATGTATTATATACCATTTGATAGGAATATTTAGGCAGAAGTGTGGATCCCGAAAGTTTTGGGCTTGGGCTGGAAAGGGTTAGGTATTGGGCTGTGAGGAAGTTTAGTTGTACTTTAATAGTGCTGCCAGCAAACACACCCTCACAGTGGCGTAACCTAAGGTGCCACATAAGGCACCCTAGAAGGCACTCCATAGGGCACATTATAAAGTGCGCTGTCTGCCAAGGCACCCTATAATATCCCCTATAGGACACCATATAAGGCAACTTATAAGGCGCCATATAGGGCGCCTTTATTTTATTTAGTGTACACCTTATGAGCCACCCTAAGGTGACAGTACCCTGAGGGTGGTTCTGCTGGCAGCATTAATATACAATAAAAATAGACAATGTCTAAGACAGCCCTATTGATGAACCCCACTGTGGGTTGTGAACCCATAGACCTCTGGCTCTATGGGCAGTGAAGTAACCAGTGGGCTAGAGCTGCTAATAAACACCTGGCTGACTACAAGAGGACTGCACGGCACCACATCCACATTCTGCTGTGGTTTCCAGGATAGGGTCAACCCATCCGTACCCAGGATGCACAGCACATGTAAATCAGCAGTCTACAGATGATCACAAGATGGGGTATGCACCCCACAGCACCTCAGCCTGGTAGGGGGTGCCAACGGTGTGTGTTAGTGGCACAGAGTAGCTACAGACCGTCACAGTGTGCGGGTCCTGTGCTCATCCTGAGGGAGAGGTATGGTGCCCAGCACCATTCTCACAGCACCTGACTGTGCTGAGATAGGCTATGCTGCAGGTCCCCATCAGTGCCAATGTGTGATAGGTAGTCCTTGCAAACACCCCTAGGATATGCCTGTGTTCATCGGTATGTCATATCTAGCCCTTGTGGACTATGATGCACCCAGAAAAGTGCATACCCTGTGCGGGTGCCATGGTCACATGATGTAAGTGAAGGGGGGTGTTGGGACCCACAGGGAGATTACATACCACCACCCAACGCATCCTCTGGGGCTCAGGGTGGGGGACAGGATCTCCCGCCAACAAATCCACTTTCTACTCCCCTGCAATGGTGGCAGTAGAGGGGACCATCACCCCAGCCCTGCTAGGAATCAAACACCCTACAGGGCAGGCAATAGCAGACAGAGGGCAGGTCTGGAAATGCTCAGCTGCTCCCCCCACCCCCATCCCATTATCTGACATTCTCCAGCAACAAGCCTCCAGCCGCTGCACCCTGCAAAGTGTTCTAGCAAGACACATACTAGCTGCAGACAGTCCGCCAGCTAGTCTATGGTCCTGGAGGAAATGCATGTACCCAGAACAGGGATATCAACATACACACCAAACAGAAAAGTCAATGATTGGGCCCCAAATGAAAACCCAAAAATATCACATGAGAGAAAGGCTATAAAGCACTATGGGGGAACCTAGCCATGCCATGGTCACTGCTCAGTCAGGGTGAGAGTGACCTCCCAGCAGGACATGCTATGGCCACCCTGTCCGTGCAGGTGGTACCGGGCACTACAATGTCCGGCCATTGCCCTATGCCCTGTGCAGATGCGGCCAGGCCACCCTATCCAGGCTATTCCCATGGTACCTTGCTCCTCATTATGCACATTGGCAGGTCAATACTGGCAACAGTGCTAGCAGTGTGGGCTGTGGAGGGTGTTGGTAGCCACCACACACTGGATAGACAGACACACACTCCCCACACCTATGCCAGAATTGTGCAACTATAGAGGTGTTGGGCAGCCCAGGCCACCACACCAGTCCTGGGCACAGTGCAGGCATGGCTATGGTACGCAATACTGTAGGAGTCACTCCCCAGATTGGTAAACACTGTCAGACACAAGACCTGTAGCACACTCCACAGACATCAGAAAGGTTGCTATGATGCAGCTCACTCAGAAAATTGTACTTAACCTATGAATTGCTATCTGCCAGTAATCATAGCAACCTTTTGATAGATGTGTACCATATTCCCAGGTTTAGCGTGGCATTACTAAGGTATGCAAGTGCTAGTATTGGGAGATGCATGCAGAGCCCAAAGTCCTGCCTCTCCAGGAGGATTTGGATAATGGGGCCTGTGGGTGCGGGTGTGTCTGCCCCTGTTGGCTGCTGCTTTACGGCAGAGGTTCCCAACTCCAGTCCTGCAGTGCAAAACACTGTTTGGGTTTTCATGCTGTCCCTCATGAATATGCATGAGATACATCTGCATACCATGGGGGTGGCACAGAAATGCAGCACAGGCATCTTTATCAGAGGTAGCATGGAACCTGAATGGTGTTTGGCCTTCCAGGACTGCATTTGGGAGGCTCTGCTCTAGGTAATGTGCATGTTTATGGTGTCTGTGCTCTGTATGGTAAAATGTAGGTGTTTTGGGCATGTTTACGTCATCTGCAAGAAAGGTTATGTCTGTATTAGCATGTTATAGTAGTGGGTAAAATATGAGGACTGGGTTGGCAGAAACCACAGCTGGGACTTGAACCTGTGACCTTCTGTATCTGAATACACTGGCTTTGTGCACTGCACCACCATGTTACCACAAAGATGGTGCATTCCCTGGTGATACCATGACTGTTGGTCAGACAGGGCCTGTCTGTTGCAGTGCATGGCACCCACCTACACAGGGCTAGGCCACGGTCTGCTCTGGGCAGCTGCCACTGCCCCCTCCACCACCAGTATCCCTCAGCCACCATGCTGACATGCCCTTCTGCTGGTGGAGCTGGTGGTGTGCAGTCTCAGGCCATACAGTGTGCAGGTAGGCAGCTGCCTATGGTGCGGGTTATTGGGTAGGGGTGCCTGCATAGACGTCCACGCTCCCCCCCAGCCCCACCTGCCAATGTTCCGTGCCCTTGGGGGTAGCTGTTGGGTACTGTCCCTTGTGACACTTTGGGAAACACACTCGTGCCCATGTTGGGCTTTCAGCAGTTGCTGTCTGGCTGCTCCGCTGTTTCAGCATTCGTATGGGCCACCTAGGCATCACCCTAGTCCGCACTTTTGCCCAGCTCCACCACAGCATTTGCCGCCTGCGGCCCTCTGTATCCCCTTCTCCAGCATCTGTCCAGTTACCGTTCCGACATGCCTGCCCTGATGTTGCAGGACATGTGCATGCCATAGGAACCCTGTCCGATGGTGGGGAAAACCCTGAGCAGCGCTATTTCACTATGGGCTCATTCACCTTGTATGGGGACGGCGTATAGACCCTTCCACTATTTATATCTGTTCTATGGAGCTTACAACTTGGTTATTGTTTTTTTCCAGTTTGTTGGGGTCATTTTCAGTGTTTCTGTGCCCTTTTGTTCTGTGCACATGTATCACACTTATCACTGTTTTTTGGTTTCCCTGCCTGGGCTGTACATTGCTGACACTGAAATGGTTTCTTTCCCCTGTAATGTGCATTTAACGGCAGGTTTTCATTCGCGTTGGAATTCAGCTCTGAAAATCAGCACGTTAGTGTGAGGGGAGCCTCTCCCCACCCACTCTCCGCCCACTGACCCCTTCTCTCCGCCTTCTGCGGTGTTTAACTGCGCCGCGGAGCATTACGATCGTTAGCGCATCATAACGCGCGTTATGTAACGTTAACGATCGTTAGCGCATCATAACACGCGTTATGTACGATTACTGCAGTTTAGTAAACATACCCCTAAGCAGTGTACCACACTAAAAAACACATTTATTCCACTTGTTTAAAATGATTTTTTTTTTCAATTTTTGTCATTTTTTATGTTTGACCTATTTTCTTTTTTTAGGCATGTGTTGTATGTGTACCAGTACTTACAAATACACACAATCGAATGTACATGAGTTAATTCCAATGTAGAATATGTATAAGGGATTTTTAGCTACAAGTCTGTCCAGCAGCCTTTAGGTCACTCCAAAGTAAGCCTTTGAGCAGCTTAGAGACTGCTATTAAGGCATCAGGCAACATATGACCCACATTTGGTAATCAACTTTAAAATTGGTTGCACAGATGACTGCATCCTTTCAATTGCACCCCGGAAGCACACCCCGACAGCGGTAAGCTCCTCCTCCAAAGAAGACTTCCTCATTTGTCAACACCCTCTACTTAAGCTCAAACACTCCCTTAGGCATGGTTCAATCATTCAAACAGCTACACCAGCAATACCACCATGAACCACATTGTTTTATCTAATAGGATCAGGCTGCACCTGATTATTAGTTCAAGACACCTCAATTAAGGTGAGGCATAACCTAGCAACTTACCATTTACAGCCCTGGTTACTGCTCCTAACTCAGCATAAGGAGAAATTAGACTTACCTGCTAATTGTTGTTCCTTTAGGAACTCCAGTCTAGTCCCGAACTTTAGACGTTGTGCACGTCCTTCCACAGCTTGGAGAATGAGCATGTCACAAACTTGATGACCACAGCATAAGTAATCCAGGGACCGCCTCCTTTCTCCAGTACTCTATTGGCAAAGCAGACTCACCAGAGCAAGAATTAAGTAATTATAAACATAGAACTTTAACTTTGAACATCAAACTGACTAGAAGGAGCCAACAAAGGACTGAACTGACTGAGACAATCCTCCGCTCCCCATATATTTATTTTAATTATTTATTATCTTCATTCATTTATTAAACAGCTGTCGAGCTCTCACCTTAGAACAGAGAGAAACGCTACCCCTGTTCTCCTCTTCCTACCTGAAACCTCAGCCGCCACCCAACTGTAGCAGACCGGCCATACTAGTTCCTTTGCTTCAGGGCGTAGTCAGCAGACAAATCCGGGAGGGATGCAGGACTAGACTGGAGTTCCTAAAGGAACAACAATTAGCAGGTAAGTCTAATTTCTCCTTCCTTAGCATCCCTCCAGTCTAGTCACAAACTTTAGAAGATGTAACAGAGCAGTAACACCTTAACGGGAGGGCCCTGCTAGACCAGCCTGAAGCACTGCTGCTCCAAACCTCGAATCCCCCTGTGCTTGAACATCAAGCACGTAATGCCTCGCATAGGTATGCAATGACGACCACATTGCTGCTCTACAGATATCTACTGCTGGCACCAAACTAAACTCCGCCCAAGAAGCCGCCTGTGCTCTTGTCGAATGCGCCTTCAAGCCCTTTGGCACTGCTCTACCCTTCAACAGATAGGCCGAAGCAATAGCCTCTTTGAGCCACCTAGCAATAGAGGCCTTAGAAGCCTGCTCACCACGCTTCACCCCCCTAAACAACACAAACAATCTTTCAGTCCTCCGGAACAAAGCTGTTTTCTGTACATACTTTCTTAAGGCTCTGCCCACGTCCAATCTATGCAATTGAACACCTTTCTCGCCGTTCCCCACCCACTCAAATACTGGCAAAGAAACTATCTGATTCACATGAAAAGCCGATGCCACCTTTGGCAAAAATGAAGGAACTGTCCTCAACACCACTTTGTTGACATCAAAGACCAAAAAGGGCTCCCTACAGGACAATGCTTGCAACTCCGAGATCCTCCTAGCTGAAGCGATCGCTACCAAGAACACCACTTTAAGCGTCAGATCCTTAATAGTCGCCTTAGCCAAGGGCTCAAACGGCTCTCTAATTAGCGCTTCCAGAACTAAATTCAGATCCCAGGCTGGAACCGCAACTCTACGCGGCGGTCGCAACAGTGAAGCTGCTCTCAAGAATCTCTTCACCTCTGGATGCCCCCCTAGAGATATCCCTTTTATCTTTCCTCGAAAACAAGAGAGCGCTGCTACTTGCACCCGGAGAGATGCCGCCGCCAGTCCCTTCTCAAACCCATCCTGTACAAAGGACAACATCTGCGGAACCGAAGCCTCCAATGCTTTAATCCGCCTCTCTGTACCCCACGATTCAAAAATTCTCCAGACCCGAACATACGCCAACGAAGTGGATCGCCTCCGAGATCTGAGCAATGTTGTGATCACCGCCATCAAATACCCCTTGGCCCTTAACCTTGCCCTCTCAAGAGCCAAGCCATAAGCGAGAATCGATCCACCTGCGGCATTGTTACCGGTCCCTGAGACAGTAGGTCCCTCCTTACTGGAAGCCTCCACAGAGGCTCCACTAACAGCCGCATTAAATTGGCATACCACGGCCGCCTTGGCCAATCTGGGGCTATCAGAACTATGAGCCCTCTGTGCCTTTCTATCCTCTGCAGGACTCGTCCTATCAGAACCCACAGCGGAAATATGTAAAGAAGACGTCCCTCCGGCCATCTTTGTATCAGGGCATCCAGCCCTTCCGACATCCGTTCTCGCCGCCTGCTGAAAAACCTTTCCACCTTTGCTGATGCACAAGTCGCCATGAGGTCCATCACTGGGAGCCCCCAGCGCTGTACGAGCAAATTGAACACCTCCTGATTGAGAACCCACTCTCCTGGGTCTACCTTCACTCGACTTAGAAAGTCAGCGGTCACATTGTCCACTCCCGCTACATGGGCCGCCAATAAAGTCTCCAGATGCGCTTCGGCCCACTGGAGTAATACTTCCGCTTCTTCCTTGAGTGCCACGCTGCCTGTGCCACCCTGGCGATTGATGTAAGCCACCGCTGTGGCGTTGTCCGAAAACACCCAGACCGCAGTCCCCACCAGTCACTGCTGAAGGGCCCTCAGAGCCAACGACACAGCCCGCAACTCCAACTTGTTGATTGACCACGCCTGCTCCTGCGCTGTCCACTGGCCCTGCACATACTATCCTTCGAAATGTGCTCCCCATCCGAACAGACTGGCATCTATCAATGCCCTCCAGACTGGACTCTCTAGAGGCATTCCTTTTTCCAGATACCCTGGCGTCAACCACCACTGCAGGGACTGCCTGGCCTCCCACGGGCACACCAACCTCTTTGACAACTTATCGGTTTGATGCGACCACCTTCTGAGCAGCGACCTCTGCAACGGTCGCATGTGAGCTCTGGCCCACGGAACTACCTCTAGCGTGGCTGCCATCGTTCCCAAAATTTGCAAATACTGTCACGCCGAGGGAGCCTGTCGGCCCAGGAAAACTCGAACTAGGTGCCTTAATTTGTCTACTCTGACTTGGGGCAGATACACCCTGCCCTTGTCGGTGTTGAACCGTGCCCCAAGATATTCCAGCTGTTGAGACACCTGCAACTTGCTTTTCACTAGGTTCACTACGCACCCCAGCAACTGCAAAAACTGTACTACTCTTCTGGTTACCCTCACGCTCTCTTCTTTCGACTTTGCTCGGATCAGCCAGTCGTCCAGATAAGGGTGCACTAACACTCCTTCCTTTCGCAACGCCGCCGCCACTACCACCATGACCTTGGTGAAAGTCCTCGGAGTGGTCGCCAGACCAAACGGCTTTGCTTGAAACTGAAAATGTCCCATGGGCACAGCAAACCGAAGAAACCTTTGATGTTCTGCTCTGATCGGAATATGCAGATACGCCTCTGCGAGATCCAGAGCCGTGAGGAACTCTCCCTGCCGAACAGCTATTATTACTGACCACAATGTCTCCATGCGAAAATGCGCCACACTGAGACATCTGTTCACCCTTTTTAGATCTAGAATAGGCCTCAGAGAGCTCTCTTTCTTTGGCACCACGAAATAGATGGAGTACCGACCGCACCCACATTGGTCCGCCGGAACCGGCATCACCGCCTTTAACGCCAGAAGCCTGTCCACCATCTCCTGAACCTCTGATAGCTTTGCCGGTCCCCTGCAGGGAGACTCCACAAACGCCTCTTTCACTGGCCGCTGAAACTCGAGAGCATAACCTCTTTGCACGATTTCCAACACCCACTGATCTGAGGTGATTTGGGCCCATGCTGGAAAAACTTCCCGTAACCGCCCTCCCACAGGAACTATTCCAGCATGGACCCCCTTCGCATCATTGCTGCTTCTTAACATTAGGGGAGGAGGAGGCTCCAAAACCTCTACCTGCTCCTCTAAACCCCCGAAACCCCAAAGACCTGTACTGAAAACGTCCTCTCTGAAACTGCCCAAAGCGCGATTGCCGAAACCGCCTAAGCTCTCGTTGCTGACTCCTGGAAGGCGCCACCTGACGCCCCTGCTTCTGTTTATCTTCCGGCAACCTACCACCCTTGGAGTCCCCTAAGTCCTTCACCAACTTCTCCAGATCTTCCCCAAAGAGAAGTTTACCTCTAAAGGGGAGCTTCCCCAGCCGAGCCTTAGAAGCCGCATCTGCCGCCCAATTCCGCAGACATAAGGACCTCCTAGCAGCCACCACCGACGCCATGCTCTTCGCCACTCCCCTGATAAGACCATACTGGCTATCCGCTAAATATGCAGCTCCCGATTCCAAACGAAACGCTTCCTCTATCGCTTCGTCCACCTGCAATCCTTTCAGTCTTTGGGCCCATCGCAAGCATGCCCTTGCCACCCAAGCCCCACAAATTGAAGCTTGCAAGGACAGGGCGTTAACCTTGAACACCTGCTTCAACAGCGTGTCCACCCGTCTATCTTGAGTGTCTTTAAGGGCCGCACTACCCTCCACCGGGATGGTAGTCTTTTTAGTGACCGACGAGACGGCCGCGTCCACTTTCGGAGACTTAAACAGCTCCTTATCCGCCTCTTGCAAGGGGTATAACCGGTTCAACCTCCTAGACCCCTTGACACCGGCCTCCGGCGTATCCCACTCTTCCTGTATCATCTCTTTGAACACCCTATGCATCGGAAATGCCCTCTGAGATTTTCGAACCGCCTGCAACAAGGGATCCTCCAAAGAAGCATCCACCCCCTTTTCTGCCGTCAGAATATTCAAGGCACTCATAGTTTCCACAATGAGTGCCGCCAACTCCTCTCTCCTAAATACTCTAACAATCCTTGCCTGATCTTCCTGTTCAGTCAACTCTCCTTCCTCTAACTCCACTTCCACCTCCGAATCCTCTAAAATCCCGGACTGGTCCTCTGGGGCTATATCCAACTCAACACTCTCCTCCGCAAGTTTGGCCCTCTTGACTGGTACGCCCCCAGCCCCCTTATCTAGCAGCGTCCCCTGTCTCTTCGTCCCTATGGCAAACTCCTCACCGGAACCGGCCTCCATCTTCCCAGCTCTGCCAAATGTCCGCTGCAGCAGCACCAAAAACTGCTGAGAAAAAATGGCTCCCAAAACCCCCCTGAAGGGAGGCCTGGGGCAAAGGGACCTCTGGTGCCGTAGAGGGACCCAGCACCGGCTCCTGGGGCAGCACCGGTGGGCTTGGGGAGTCTCCTGCCCCCAACCCCCCATTAGGATTCTCTGCCTTGCACTGATCAGCCATGCCTACCGCAGCCTCGTGCGCACACGCCGAGCAAACCTCTGCCTCCGATACGGTCCCCCTTCAGACCCCACACAAGAGGCAGCGCGGCCTAGACCGCATTCAAAGCAATGTGCTCTGCCCCCCGCACCTAAACATAAACCTGCACTGCCCGTTTAAGTATAGAGAGGTATGAGTTCCGTTTTTTTTTTTGCAACTCAATTAACCAAATGAAACACTCCCAGAGGTTATTCTAAAGACAACCTGTCTCTAAAGCTGCCCCACACTGAAGAAGAAGAGACTCCTGCCTTCCCACACAAAAAACGCCGCGTGGGTCTAAAATGGCCGCAGGGACACACGAGCTCCTAAATCTCAAACTAAACCTCACTTTCAGCCAGCTCCTCTCGCAATCACCATTTTCGCTGATCTCCAGGACCCCCGCAGCACTTACCCAAACCGTCCTGCCTCAGGGTGCTGAAGCAAACACTCTCCCCGATGAAGTACCATAAGCCTGCACGGCCTCAAAGGTACTCCGCGGTGCTCAGCCTTCGCACTCTCTCTCTGACCGCACGGCAAATCTCAACGGCAGTTCACCCGCCTCGGGGGATCTGCTGCTGGAGGCCCCAGCTGCGACTCCCACACTCAACTCCGTACTTCACCCACGTTCCAGAGAGGGGGGAGAAGGCGGGCAGCTCGATCCTGATTCTAGTGAGAGAGACTCAGAATGTAAAAAACGCTGATTTAAAGAGACAGTAACCTCTGTCTCTTTTCTTTTTTCTTTTTTTCCAACCAAGGTAACCATACTCAATTCTACTTAATAATTCCTAAAGTGAGTCCCTAGTCCCTGGGCTCACACCTCCTACCGCTGCTTGGAGACTGAGAACTGGAGAAAGGAGGCGGTCCCTGGATTACTTATGCTGTGGTCATCAAGTTTGTGACATGCTCAGTCTCCAAGCTGCGGAAGGACGTGCACAACTTTTAAAGTTCGGGACTAGACTGGAGGGACGCTAAGGAATAGCTCTCACATCAAGTAGCATTACAAGAACCAACACGATGCACGGCAACGTGCTTATCGTGATTACTTTAATGTCATTGATTATGACAATTATGCCATCAGAGTCCTTTCCAACCTTGAACTGCATTCCTATCATACATACTTAACAAGAGATAACAAGAGATGCCTATCAAAGAACAAGAAACAAACCACATAACTTCTTGAAACAAATAGACACATTACCAAACATCACTAGGATACCAAGCTCATACATCATGCAGTTCTCAAGAACTAAAATACACGTTAATTAACACTCATTCGGTAAGGAATAAAATCCCAGTCATAATGGATTATATCAAAGATTATGACCCTTGACATTATGGGCCCGATATTCAAGTAAGCAGACTATGCACTGCCCGTTCACCCCTAACCCCAGATATTCAATGCTGCAGCAATGGCATTGAATATCTGGTTTTGGCACCCAGAGAAAACCTCTGCAGATCCTAACCAGGTAGCGGTGATATTGGACTGCTACCCAGTTAGCATCCGCAGCTAAAACTAGGTGAGCCAAAAGTTGGCCTAGTTTTAGCCACGGATTGCTAACTGGGTAGCAGTCCAATATTGCCACCACCTGGTTAGCGATACTCCATGCCTCTGCTCCACCCCTGAATGCCCCAACACACACTGATGCTAACCATGCAAGTGTCATTGAATATCCCCGATTAAGGCATTTACATGGTATACTGAGCTGTAAACCATGTAAATACCTTTCAAATATAGGGCCCTATAAGTCTAATTGAGACTTGGTTCTCAGAAGAAGACAGCATCCTTGTAAATCTTCTTAATGTACCAGGATATGAGTTTTCAATAGTACTAGAAACAACCAAAGAGAAGGAGGTGTGCTCGTTATTACAAAAAGAAAATTCAATGTCTCTACCTCATCAGTACTTAACACAGATGGCCTAGATATGATTCTTATTGAAAATAAGCATATATAATTCTGCCTTGCCTACAGATCACCTATATCGGATGATGCAGTACTGTCTAACATTCTGATAATAGCATGCTCAAATACTGCTCAAAACAAACATCTCATTCTTTTAGGTGACTTCAATCTCTCGACCCTATCCCCACGACAAACAAAGACATTCATAGAAGTGATAGAATCATTAGACTACAGACAGATCATCAATACTTCTACCCACAAGGGAGGTAACACACTTGACCTCATCTTCACGCCATCACAATTACTAGATCCTCAGAGAAATCCATTAACTCAGATCTTACAAATACCATAATCTGACCACCACTTAATTTCCTTCCAGCTGCTATACAGCTTCCAAATTTACCATAATAGCAGCAATATAAACATAGGACGCCGATTCAGACATTTTGACCGTCATTCCTAGATGAAATTTCTCCTGCACTAGCCATCGAATCTAACAATCTTGATGACCTCATTGCTAGCTGGAATAATATCATAGGGGGATATGCTACAGCACCACAAACTAATCATATCAAGACTCTTGGTAATTCCACGTGGTATAATCCTGAAAAGTTGAAGAAGGATTTCAGAAGACTGGAATGCAGATGGCGTCACTCACAAAATCAATAAGATAAAAATAGCTACCTGCATAATTTGAACATCTATCGACAAAAGGTCAATGATCATAAGAAGAAATATCATACAAAGCTAATCATGTCTCCATAAATAGGCCTCAAGAACTATTTGGCATTGTAAAGGTTCTACTAAAGCACAATGATAACAAAATGTATAATATGCTAATACCACTAGTGTTAGCAAACTTTTTCCAAACTAAAGTTGACAGAGCTCTCCTAAATCTTAATATACCAAAATATGATCAAACCACCAATACTTCATGGCTTAAGTTCATTCCACCCTCACTTGAACAGCTTGAAAGCTTCATTAGAGAATTCAGAGCCACAACATCTTCTTTCAACCCATGTCCAGTAAGCTGGATCAAGCTTGTACGCTCTGACCTAGCCCCTTTCATTAATTAGATAATACAGTGTTCCTTTGAGCAAGGCTACATACTCTCTGAACTGAAAAATGGATCCATCTGCCCTATTCTAAAGAACGATAAGTTAGAAACAAATTACCCAAATTTATACCAACCCATCTACAGTTTACCTTTCCAAGCAAAAATAATTGAAAAAGTAGTACAGATACAGCTTCAGGATTTTGTCAACACAAACTTTCCCTAGACATACAGCAATATAGTTTCAGACAATAGCACAGTGTTGAAACTCTAATTACATCCTTTTTTGATAAGATTATAAAAAGCATTGAAAACCCAGCTCATGGCTTCATTCTAATTTTCCTTGATATACAGGCAGCATTTGATTCAGTATCACACAAATTATTGCTAGCATGACTACAGGCTGTCGGTGGCAGAGTTCTGCCTTTGAATGGTTCCACTCATATCTAACAGGACATCAACAGCAGGTAAAAGTAGGACCCACCAAATTAACTCTGTACAATCTCACACACGGAGTTCTACAAGATTATGCACTCTCCGCGCTATTATTTAACATTTATCTACAGCCAATATGCTAAATAATCCAAGATCACAACATATACCACATATATGCTGATGATATTATGATTTATGCTCCATTTTCCATTACTTCAGCATGCTACACCAGGAACCAAGACGTCACTTCTCCAACAGTTTTGAAAGTCAATAATATTTAGCTAAAAGTCAAAGATGAGATCCATTACCTCTGAATAACACTTGATTAGCAGCTTACTCTACAATCCCACATTAACAGAACCACAAGAATAATTTACCAAAAGATCAAGACTCTTCAACAATTATGCCCCCTGATTGAACCAAATGATTTCTGTATGGTTTTCCAGGCAATGATTTTTCCTCACTTGGACTTATGTAATATATTTACTATGGTGTCCCCACGAACATCATACACCCACTACAAATGGCACAGCATACTGCAGCAAGAGTCCTGAAGAGTGCCTCTAGATCAGAGCACATTATCCCTATTCTCTAGCAAATGCACTGGCTATCTCTCCAAAGTCACATTAAATACAAAGTTCTTATTACCTTATTCCAAATCTTACACTATAGCTCTGCTGATTATCTACATTCCATCCTTAAGAGTTAGCCAGAAAATAGACTGAGTAGAGGATATAAACAGAATAGATTAATCATACCCATTGACAAGCTAAGATTCAACAAAAGGACTTGCTCACAAGCTTTCTCTCTATAGGCATCAGACTTATGGTACAGTCTTCCTACAATATTAAGAAGCATAGACGACTTCACATGCTTCAGAAGGTTATAAAGACTCTACTGAGACCATTTTGAAGATAAGACTTAGGAGTATGTTTACTAAAGGGCAGTAAGGGAGCATATGTTTCTGAGCGTTAATGGCAGTGAAAAGATGTTTTCCATGCAAAAAGGCTCTGGGTGTGTAGGAGGCATTCCAGAGTTAAGGGTGCTATGGCTATTTAATGTGCAGTAATGGGACATCAGGAGTTAAGGTTTCAAGCAGGCACCTTAACATCCAAAAATGACTGTAACACTAACACTGGATAGAGGAACAGCAAGGGAAGACAATCTGATGGTGATGGATGGAAGGACAGGTGGGACATGATGGATCTACCAGACCAGTGGGCACCCTATGTGGCAGCCAGTAAAGTGGATGAGCATGTGGGAGGTTGGTGTACGGATGCATAGAGGGTGACAATGTAATATGGCACAATGTCAGTGTGTGGCATAAGATGTGGAACATGTGTCCTCCAGTGGAATCAGAGATATTGTCTGTATAGTCTACTGTATTAGCAACCAAACAGTACAGGCTCAGTGCGTGGGCTAGACCCTAAGAATAAGAAAGGAACCGACCTTATGTGATCCACAGGTCAGCCACATGCAACACCAGTAAGGCAAATGAGGGATGGATAGAGAAAATCCTGTGGTTTTAAACTGCATTTGGTGCCAGAGGGTCAAAGGTGAGGGTGTCGACATGAAGAAAGTGAAACCAAAAGCAAATATTCTGCAAACAAAAAAGGTTACAAGGCAACTGTAATCCAACTGGTGTGCTCTGCAGAAAAAGGGGGAGGACCTTAGCAAGATCATTGGATGGTTTATAGCCTAAAAACATAGCCAGAAAAAAGAACCATAAAACCCACATGTGGTGAGGGTCCAAAATCATAAACCTGGGGACAATACAAATATCTCTAAAAACAAATAATAAGACTAAGAACTGTGGGTAAAAATAAAAATAAAAACCTTATAGTATAAGTAAAATGAACAATAAAAAATAAACATAAATACAAAAGTGCCCCAGATGTCATAAAACGGTAAATCGAAGAATGTATAATAAAATCATAAATACACAAACTAAAGGGCACATTTGTATGTTTGCCATGACTTCAAAATGAGACCCCACAACGAAGTCTGTGCCAACGTGTCTGATACACATGAACAGCTGATGCCAAATTGTCTCACTAATTTATTTATTTATTTAAACGGATTTATATACCGCCTTTTGCTGCAATCAAGGCAGTCTACACAGCAAACAATCAACAAAATACAGAGTCTAGTGTGCGCATGCTTTGAGCAGTGAGTGCGTGTGTGTGTAGATGGTCATTGATTCTTGGTGAGCTATTTACAACGTGCGCTATTTACAATACTATGTACATCAGAACTTTACTTTAATACTATAATCGTGTTGCTAGGGTAGGGTGTTGAGTTGGGGCATTGTCTGTTGAACAGTTTAAGTGACGTCACCGTAGTGCTCTATGAAGAGCGTCGTCTTTAGCAGTTTCCTAAAGTCCTTAATGTCTGTTGTTAACCGTAGTTCATCAGGGAGGGCGTTCCAGATTGTTGGTGCCGCCTTTGATAAGGCTTGTTTTTCTGTGTCCTTGCGTACCTTGTTGATATCTTTAGGTGTGTTAACACGGTTGGATGTGCCTCTCCTCCTCAGTCTTGTGCTGCTGTCGGGTTGTATGAGTGGGTGTAGGCTGAAAGCTGATGACTGTTGCTTGATTTTAAATATGTTTATGATTGTCTTGTATCTGATGCGGGAGCTAATTAGTAGCCAGTGGAGATCTTTTAGGGTGGGTGTGATGTGTTCTTGTCTTGTGGTTCCAGTTATTATGTGTGCTGCTGTGTTTTGCACCAGTTGCAGTGGCCTGAGTGTCTGTTTTGTTAGGCCAAGATAGATTGGGTTGCAGAAGTCTAGGATTGGGGTTATTAGTGCCTGACAAACTGTGTGGAAGTGTTCCTGAGAGAGGAGGGGTTTGAGGCGTCGGACTAGTCTCATCCTGTGGTATGCATTTTTGGTGGTTCTGCTGATGTGGGACTAAAGCTTCAGTTCTTTATCCAGGGTCACTCCGAGGTATTTCACTTCTGGTTGTATGGATATGGTTGTGTTGTCTATCTTGATGTTGTGAGGAGGGATGAAGTCGGAGTTTCGTGTGATGATGAGAGCCTCGGTCTTGCTGTAGTTTATGTTCAGGTTGTTGTCTTGAAACCAGCTGTTCATGTGCATGAGACATTCTGTTATCTTGGTGTAGTCTGGGTTGTCGAGGGTGATTGGTGTGTATATCATTATGTTGTTCGCATAGATTGTGTATTTTATCCTGTGTTCTTTTATGATGCTGCATATTGGCTGGATGTAGAGGTTAAATAATAGTGCTGATAGGGCGGATCCTTGAGGTATGCCTTGCATGACCTTTATGGGTCGGGATGTGTTGGGACCGATCTTGACCTATATCTGTCTGTCCATTAAGTAGGAGTGGAACCACCTCAGTGTGGCTCCGTGTAATCCAATGTTCTGTAGTCTTGCTAGTAGAGTTCCGTGGTCCACTGTGTCGAATGCTGATGAAATGTCAATGAAGATCATGAGTATTCCTTTCTTTCTGTTGTCTATGAGGTGTAGTATGTCGTTAAATAGGTATAGCAGGAGTGTTTCGACTCCGTGGTTGGGGCAGAAACCATGTTGGTTGAGGTCCAGTTGTGCGTGGTTGCCGATGTGTTCTTGTAGCTGATGTTGTACTGCTTTCTCAATAATCTTTGACTGTAGGCTGCTGGGTTGTTCTTGTTGAGTGGTGATTTCTTCGGGATTGGTCTTATTGTGGCGAGTTTTAGCTGGTCAGGCATGATTCCTTGGGTTAGTGAACTGTTCACCATGTTGTGTATGGTGTGGATGAAGTTTGACTTTGTCGCCTTAATCCATGTAACTGGGCATGGGTCTGTTGGGGTCGTGCTTGTGTTGAGTGCGGTGATGATGTGTGAGAGCTGCTCTGTCATCTGGGTGTATGTGAGCCCCTACCCCTGGAACAACATACAAATTAGGCCCTGTCACCATTACCACCTGTTCGTATGATCTGTGGTAGCATCAGTGCAATCATCAGATGCATGACATGTGTCTGATGATGGTTACATTGTGGTGGTTGCCGCATGGGTGTGCCATGGCCCACAGGTCATGCTGCTATATTGCAATGGCAAAGATATAATACCAGAAACATGCACATCCTGTACAATGCATGACCAACATGCATATCAGTAGCAAGGGACATTGTCTGGAATATGCATGTGTGACATGCATGTGCTGCTGGTAGCGTCCACAACATATACATGGCCAAAGGCCACTATTTGACCCTCCCCCAGGGATGTCTGTTGGATGTCAATAGAAATGTTCCCACACAGCTACCAGGCAGACCCCATCCAATGCATGTTCACCAACGGCCTTGTCAAGGGTATGCAGCACGGGGAGGTGGTCATGCATGGGTGGTGGTGTGAATATTCCTGCATACCCCTGTGCTCTATGTTGTGCCTACACCTACCTAATATAGGGAGACATGGACCACAAATGGGAATAACACATGCAGTCAGCATATTTGCAGCTGACATAATGGTCATACATGTTAGAGACACCCAGGGGGATTGGTAAACATGTCACAGTGACCTTGATGAGTTGTGGGGCTGGACATTCATATGGAAGATGGCAGTTGATGTGTACCCATGGATATGTCGACACCATGGAATGGGGAGCCCCATCCATGTTATGCGCTTCTCGGTCACACATGACAGACAGCCACCCATGATCCAGTTGCTGGGCACACATTGCTGCTACACTCCTGTTAGTGTGCTGCAGCAGACATGGAGGTAAAATCATATGCTGAGAATCATAAGGTGAGGAATGGATGCCAACACGAAGGACATGCCATTGCCTCAGTATTGCTCCATGATGTGGTGGCACCATGTATACTATGTGCAACCCTGCTAGCTGTATGTCTCTAAGGATTTGGGGAACAGTGAGAGCCATGGCATGGAGCAACCAGGGACAGTATATATCCCTATGAAGAGGGGATGGGAAGGTTAGGACTCTGCAACCAGTGAGACAATGGGAGGTAAAATGGATATATATGGGGAAATGACTGGTATTGGAAGGGTAAATGTGGATTGTTCGTTTCAGCCATCCAAATGTCAATGACCTAGGGGACATGCAAGGAGGTGACAGTTTAACCCATATATGACTGGTTGGAGGCAGGGGATATTCACCCAATGCATACTCCAACTGTGGTGGCATGGGAGCTGTTACTCTGGCAGGGTTTAGCAGGAGTTTGGGCAGGTGCCCTGAGATAGAGTCCATAAACCATTGCTACTGGGGATCTTGGAAACCCACTACCTTCCATTAATACAGGAATTGTAGAATGTGTATCCCTGTCTAGCATATCGCTAAGTACATGTGCCCTTGAATGGGCACTGTTGGTAACATGACGCCTTGCCTGCTGGACCATGGATTGACCCAGTATGGCATAGCTGCTATTCTGCTAACATGTGCCAATGCTGCATGGACTCACAGGGGCATGTTTACTAAATGGTGGTAATGTCATTCGCGTTAGGTTCCGCATTGATGATACAGATGCCCATTTATTGGAGTGGGTGGGGCAGCATTAAAGCTGTGTCAGATAAGGCGCGTTAGAAGGCACGTTAGAAGGAACCTTATGAGGCACAGTACAAGGCACGTTATAAGGCACCTTATGAGGTGCAGTACAAGGCACGTTATAAGGCACCTTATTAGGCACAGTACAAGGCACGTGCCTTGTACTGTGCCTAACAAGGTGCCTTATAACGTGCCTTGTACTGCGCCTCATAACGTGCCTTATAACGTGCCTTGTACTGCGCCTCATAACGTGCCTTATAACGTGCCTTGTACTGTGCCTAATAAGGTGCCTTATAACGTGCCTTGTACTGCGCCTCATAAGGTGCCTTATAACGTGCCTTGTACTGCGCCTCATAAGGTGCCTTATAACATGCCTTGTACTGCGCCTCATAAGGTGCCTTATAAAGTGCTTTATAACGCGCCTTGTACTGTGCCTAATTAGGAGCCTTGTAATGCCTTATAATGATTGTTGCCAACTGTGGTGAGGGTACTATGGGCTGGCAGCACAGATCTGCAAATATATGACTGTCACAGGCAAGCAAAATATCTGCCTTAGACAGGAGGGAACAACAAGGAATCAAACCCATGACCTCTGCCTAGAACGTCAGCATACTAACCAGTAGGCTATACCTCTATGGCTTGCTGCATAGCAATGACTGGGTACAGAAGGACTGCAGGTCACGGCACAAACCATCTGCTCCGTGCGCCAGGATAGGGTAACCCCACCAGCACCCATGATGCATTGCAAATGCAGAACAGCGGCCTACAGCTGACCACCAAATGAGGTCTGTACCTCTCCGGGACTGCAGCGTGGTAAGACGCACTGACAGTACGTGATACTGGCACAGAGTAGCTACAGACCATGCCATTGTGCAAGTTCTGTGTTCACCCTGAGGGATAGGATGTGCGCCCAGCACTAGGTCCACAGTACATGTGGTGCTAGAGATAGGTTTTGCTGCACATCTCCAGCAGTGCTAGTATGTGACAGGTGTTCCTAGCAGTGCAGTCAAAGGTACATCTGTTCCAGCTGTATGCTGCAGTCATATGTAGCCCTGTGGGACCGGACACCACCCAGATTAGTGCGTACCCAGTGTTAAGGTCTGGTTGTCATGGGTACCTGTTATCAGGATAGGGGGGAGTCTAGACTCACATGAGGGCTATGTAGCACTGCTACTATGGGTCTAAGTAGTATACCCTATATACCCCAAGGGGCCTCAATCACCCTTTTTGTAGATGAGGTTTGTGGTGGGACATGTGGCTGCACACTGCAGAATGGCTGTAGTACTAGCAACCACAGTCCTGCTGGCAGATGACAGCCCTCCAGGGCTGCTGGGACAGTGCCATACCTGTGACCATTGCAGACCAGCAATGATGCTTGGGGTAAGCTCAACTGCCCCACCCCACATTCTGCCATTCATCAACAGACAGCACAGTCAGACTGCACCTGCAGCATCCTACAAGGTGTTCCCACCATGCACAGGCAAGCTACAAACAGCCCACTATCCAGTCCATAGTACATGCTCACAGGGGAACCCTGTGCACCCAGACGTGGGATGCACAGCACAGACACCAAGCAGGTATCTCTGTGATTGGGCCCCAAAATCAGGAATACACAGGCATCACTGGAAACAAATAATGTGTGACACTATGTGGGAACATAGACATGCCATGGTCACTGCTTGGTCAGAGTGAGAGTGACACCCCCCCCCCCCCCAGCGTGACATGCTGTGGCCACCCTGTCCATGCAGGTGGTGGTCATCCACAACAGTGTCCCAGCCATTGCCCTTCACCCTGTGCAGATGCATCCTGGCCAGTCCACCCTGTCTTAGCCATATCCACAATAACTTGCTGCTCATTATGCACATTTGCAAGCTAACACTGGAAGCAGTGTGAGCAATGTGGGCTCTGTGAGGTGTTGGCAGACACAAAACAATGGAGAGACATACACACACTCCCACAGCTATCTCAGCATTGTGCAGAGATGGTGGTGGTTGCCAACCCTACCCCCTGCACTGGTCCTGATCACAGTGCCGACATTGCTAATCTGTGCAGGGGGTAGTAGTAGTGCTCTGGTGATAACTGCAGCTCTGTGCTGGGGCCAACAGCCTGACACTCCATGAAGCTGTGGATAGTGGAGCCCTTGTGAGTGAGTGTCTGTACCCCTGTGCACAATTGCATTGGGGTTTGCCCATGTTGTTGTTGTGGCTGCATTGTGGGCTAAAACTATGGGGAGATGCTCTGCAGGATCCACAGATGGGACCTGAACCTCTGACCCTCTGCTCTTGGACATGCTGGCTGAGTGTACTGCACCACACTGTTGCCACAGAAGCACAGTGGTCCCTGGGGCTACCCTTATGTTCCTCGGCCAGACCTCTTCTGTTGCACTGCACAACACGTACTGGTAAAGGGCATGGCCTAGGTCCACTGCAAGCAAGTGCCACTGCTCCCTACAGCAGAAACACCCACCCGCTTTTCCATGCCACCATGACCATATATGCTGTGGGTGCTGGTGGTGTGCCATCCCGGGCCATCCAGGGGGCAGGTAGGCGGCTTCCTAAGGTGTGGGTTCTGGGGTAGGGGTGCCTACATAGATGTCCACACTTCCCCCGGCACCGCCTGTCAATATTATGCACCCCTTGAGGTGCCTGCTGGGTGATGTCCCCTGGATGGGAACTATGGGACACAGACTCATGGGCATGTCTGACTCTGGCCAGTTGCTGTCTTGCTGGTTACCATTTTCTGCATTCCTATGTGCCACCTTGGCAACCGCCTAGTCCATCCTATGTCCCAGTAGCCCCCACTACAGGTCCTGCCTGCAGCCCCCATGCCCCATTTGCGCATTCACCATAGTGGCCTTTCATAAAAGGGCACTATGCTGTTGCTGCAAATGGAGCACTACTATCACCTTTCTTGGGCTCCCTGCCTATGCTGTATATTGCTGACACTTAAATAGTTTCTCTCTCTTGCAAATGTGTGCTAACGCCAGGTTTTCAGTTGCGTTAGGATTCAGCCCTTAATTTCTCCCCGTTAGTGAGAAAGGGGCCTCTCCCCACCCACTCCCCGACCATTGACCCCTTCTCTCCGCCTTCTCTCCACCCTTTTGTGGACTTACCGTGGCCGGGAACGTTAAGGCGCATTATGTAACGTTAAGGCGCTTTAATGTTACATAACACGCCTTAACGTAGCCGCTGCTATGTTATCGCAGTTTAGTAAATATGCCCCACAGTGTGCCATGTCCCACTTGTGCCTTTCTGTGGGTCTCTAGAGTATTTCATGGTGATGGGCCTGGTGATAGCTGGTAGATGTGTGGATATGTGGGGGTGAGTGTTGGTGTGGATGCCGCATTACAGGACAATAAAGTGGTGATAGTCAGACAGATGTTGCGGTGTGGCAACCGCAGAGGTACTTACTGTCCTGGGGTAGTCACAATCAGCCTAGAAGCGCTTATGGACATGCTTCCATGACTTCTGTAGACGTCGCCTGTCATGCCGCACTGAGGAGGTTCGAAAAAGTTTCCCCTGCTTCCTACATATCAGGGTGGCGAGCAGATAGAGGTAATGGTCAGAGAATCGGGCCTTGCAAGACCATGCAGATATCCTGCCCATGTGCTGTGTGCCTGCACTTCTGCAGACATCAGAAGTTCTGTGCATCGTTACAACATGGACATTGTACCAAATGGTAGTTACGCATGGTACGGCATTATGATACACAGACGTGTAACGGGCTGTTATGCCCTATTGCATGTAACTACTGCCTGTTACGATGTCCGTGCGGTAACAATGCATAGAATGTCTGACATCCACAGAAGTGTAGGCAGAGGGAGCCATAGGAGCACATCAGGTAAGGATTCTGCATCCACATCCTGGGATCAGGGAGGGGGAAGTGGATACTGAGGGACACTCGGGCACTGTTGGACAGCCTCAGCAGGGTCACACTTCTGACCACACGCCACAGGGACAATTCATGCCCAGGATGATGAGCATACAAACAAACAAAAAAATCCCAAAGACTCTCACTCACTTACTGAATATAAACAAAACAAGAGTTACAGAGTAGCAAACAGTGAAAAAAGAAAGGAAAAATATGTATACACACACATACTCAATGGTGGGAATCAAAAAGCGTATGGAGACGAGAACTGAGGGGCACTAATAATTTCTAAGGAAGCCTCAGACCGAGGGGGTGGGAAACGCAAATAGCAGGCAATGCCACTAAACAGGCATAAATCACTTAACCCCCCTTATTGGTGTCATTCATAGGCTTCAAGAGTTTAACATTTTTTGATGCAGTCTGGTTGAAATTTGAGGACGAAACTCGAGTCGACATTTGCCCAGCATCCATACAGTGGTGGTTGGTTCCTGAGGGGCCTTTCATTCAGTTAAGTGTTTCCTTTTCTTTTAAATGCATTTTAAAAAAATGTTAAACACTTGAAGCCTATGAATGACACCAATAAGGGGGGTTAAGTGGTTTATGCCTGTTTAGTGGCATTTCCTTCCCTTTTGTTTTTCCCACCCCCTCAGTCTGAGGCTTCCTTAGAAATTATTAGCACCCCTCAGTTCTTGTCTCCATACACTTTTTGATTCACACCATTGAGTATGTGTGTGTATAAATATTATTCCTCTCTTTTTTCACTAAGATTGCTACTTGTTTTGTTTGCATTTAGGATGATGAGCAGCCAGGCCTATCCACTGATGGCCAGCATGAGCAGGGCATACCAACAACAGCACCTGCAGCTATGCCACCAACATCACAGAAACAGAAGAAGCACATTCTGGAGTCACAGCAAAAGAGGGACCATCATTTCAGTGCAGAGGAGAATGCAATGCTCCTGCAGCATGTCCTCAACCACTATGACGTGCTGTTTAGAAGCCTCAGCACCACAACCCCTGTCAGTGTAAGTAAGGTGACATGGGAGGACATCAGGTAGGCTGTGTCCACATTGGGTGGCCCAGCATGGGACTGTGTGGCACTGCACAAGCATTTTGCTGATCTCAAGAGATCTGTGTATGCATGGCTTACTTCAGTGCGCAAACATACATTGGGCACTGGTGTTTGGGAGGCACCACCATCGACCTTGAGCCCCATGGTGGAGCAACTGGAATAGCATCTTTGACCAGTCCATCAGTGGTTTGACGAAGGCGCTTGACACATCACACCCAAATGCTGGCATGTTGAACCACTACTACATGTGAATGTCTATGGAAGAAGTGCGGGGGGGGGGGGGGGGCAATGAGGCACAAAACTGAACCCACACTTTGCATCTTGGCAGCACATATCAACATTTGAGATCAGGGTGTTGGCACAGATCAGTTCTTCACCATGGGGACAAATAGCTCAGACATGACAAAGTCCATATACTACCATGTGTAAAACCCTAAGGCATCTCCACACACTACTCACCCATCTGGCATCTGATCAGCAATGCCAGCCCTGATCATTACCACATCGAGTACTATCTCCATCTATCACAGCCTACTGCACTCACTTCTCCTACCTCAACAGACTTGCCTCCAAAAAGCAGCCAGAATCATCCATGGAGCTACATGTCACACTCACATGAACCACATTGCTGGCAACTCCACTGTCTCCGTCTGATGCACAGGATCAAATACCTATTCCACTAGCTACTAATCAAGACACTCAACAACCTCCTGTCCCGCTTACCTACAGGCATGCATCACAGGTTCATGAACCCAGACAACTCCCCATCACTAACCTCTGCACCACCACTCCATGTACACTGGCAGCACTCCACAGGCCCACACAGGATCATTTGGCCTCTACACCTGCCCTGTGGAACTGGACTCCTAATGCACACCTATGACATCACCACTTATCTGCCATGGGTCAGAGCACATCTGTTCTCCCAGTACCTTCAGCCGCAAAACTAGACCCCCCTCTTCAACCCCTTTCATGTCCCCCTCTTACTTCCTCTCCCCCTACAGCCCTGTAAATATGTTGATATTGGACTGAGGTGGTTGATTGTTTCCACTAGTACATGCTCCTCTTTTTTGTAAGTGTTTACACAGCCTGTTCCATTTACACCACTTTTATGAGGTGAAGAGCTGCATAGAGAGTCAATCATATGCATACATAGGTAAAGAGCTGGATACAGCACACACATACCTCATACAGGCACACTATGTGTATGCCTGTGTGTGACCGCAACATGAGCAAATACACCAGTGGCCAACATCACCTGCCCTACTCTCTCTCACCCTCCTCCTGCCTGATCCCTCACCCACAGCAGGCAGTTGCACATCCTCCTCATCACATACCTCTGCTAGGTGAAGAGCAACACCTTCCTTCCTCCCCTGTTCACACAAGATGTGCACCAGATCCCTGTCACATCTGCTCACTCATTCACACGGGACACACTGATATCCTGGTCTTCACATACATCCCTTGTGACTACACACTCTTGACTTTATACACATTATGTATATGTGAGGATGTAACCGTGCTGTCACTCAGTGGCCCTTGCTGTTTTCAACATACCACACCTGCCACACACAGCTTCTGTGCTGTAACACAGATGCAGCAGTTTTTCAACATGCCATGCCCTGCAGATGCTACATATGTCCATCACATCTTGCATGTGCGGATCCTGTGTACTGCTCATCCATTTATCCCACAGATAGAACACGCCTCAGCATCATGTCTGAAAACCATACGGTTGTCTGCTCATGGCCAGTGGACGTGCTTCGTCATGCAATGTGTGTGTGCATTTCTTTGCAGGTCCTCTAACGTCCATGGAGGAGCTAGCATCCACTCATGGAAGTTGTTTTGGTGAGACCCTGGAGCTGGATGTCATGGGTAGCGTGTCGGGGGCAGAGCTGTTGGCACAGGCTGAGGGGGATGCAACAGTGACCATCCCTGAGTCCCACAATGGCACATTGGCTGATGTTGACCATGGTGTGCAACTAACAATGAAGTGTGTCCCTCAAATATCAACTGGGCTATGATCCTGCCCCTGTGTCAGGACACACGCTACCCAGTTGATATTTGAGCGACACACTTCATTGTTAGTACAACAATTAACCCTCAGTAAATTTGACTCAATATATACGTGGATACACACAGCCATGGTGTGCAACGGCAAGCCAAGGAAGAGTTAATGACCTGTGAGGATATCTGTGCTGTGGGGGATGCCTTCCAGATGGGGCTGACATCCAGCTCAGACACAGACATGGAGGGGCAGTGCTGCCCCATAGAGCCCCAAGACCAAATGGAGATAGAGTACACCTCACTGTGCCTGTAACAGAGAGACATGGCTACTCTGTGGACCCCAGGACCCCGCTATCAAGGGCAGGAGAGATCCCTGGATGATTATGGATGGCCTTCTGCAGAATTTAGATGTGTTCTCAGCCAGCACTACTGACAACCTCACAGGTATGTATTTGGTGCTATGTGCTGTGGGTGCTGATAGGGTGTCAGCTTGCATATCTTCACATGACAGGCAGTACCTACTTGATGTCTACCGTATGTCTCTGTGCCATTGGTGTCACACATGCCCGTTGTGCATGATGCTACCAACACATACACAAGCCAATGCATAAAACCGGTGCTAGACACATGCTGAAGACAACTTTAATGCGGCCTGACAAAGCATATTTTTTAACGCCAGATGCAGCAAAGATAAGTCATGCAAATGAGTCATTACAACATTAAACTAGGAGAACAAGACAAACACATCCGCAGAAGAAATCTGAGCTTGTTTGGCTTGCTCTCCGGGGACCACGTGACTAATTTGCATAGCAGCCCGGACAGTATTTTAATGGCATCGGGGTTTGATCACAGCATTGGGAAAAGCCACCAATGCCATCAAAATACTGTCGGGGACCATGCCCAACAATAAAATGATCCCTGGTGGTCCAGTGGCCACGATCCCACCCAGACAGTATTTTGATGGCATCGGGAAAGGCCCCCGATGCCATCAAAATACTATTGGGGGCCATACCTGACAATAAAATAATCCCTAGTGTCTAGAGGCCCCTTTCCCCCCACCCCCCATTAAATAAAACAAGAACCTAGTGGTCTAGTGGTCCCTTTCCCCCATTAAATAAAAAAAGAACCTGGTGATCTAGCAGCCCTTCCCCCTATTAAATAAATAAAAGAACCTAGTGGTCTATGGCCCCTTTTCCCTCACCCACCATTAAATAAAAAATGAATCTGGTGGTCTCGAGGCCCCTTTCCCCCCACTCCACATTAAATAAAAAAATCCTGGTGGTCTAGTGGCCCCTACCTGGTGGTCTGATGGCCCCCAAATTTGCCTTAAACAGGAGCGCAGCCTATGTGCTCCCGCTCTGTGTTAGCCATCTTGCAAAATAGCGGTGTCTGGCCCGCATGGTGCACTGGGTGAGGTCAGACTGCCATATAAGACACCACCATTTTGCAAGATGGCTGATGCAGAGTGGGAGCGCATTGGCAGTGCTCCCGTTTAAGGTGAATTTTGGGGATGCCAGCCCACCAGGTAGGGGCTGTTAGACCACTTTTTATTAATTTAATGGGCGGTGGGGAGAAAGGGGCCACTAGACCACTAGATTTTTTTTTTTAATTTAATGGGGGGCGTGGGAAAAGGGGCCACTAGACCACCAGGGATTCTTTTATTGTTGGGCATGGTCCCTGACAGTATTTTGATGACATCAGGGGCCTTTCCCAATGCCATCAAAATACTGTAGGGAGTGGGAATGGGGATGCTGGACCACCAGGAATAATTTTATTGTTGGGCATAGTCCTTTTCAGTATTTTCATGTCTTTGGGGGCTTTTTCCGATGCCTGATCATCTGAGGAGGAGATGATCTAGGCATCAGGAAAATAACCTGGTGCCATCAAAATACTGGCTGGGGCACATGTTAGAGGTTTACTTCTACTCAGACCCCAAAGTAAAAATTTTGGCGCAGTGGCTGATTGTAAAATCCCTTATACCTGTCTCTGCATCGGGCATAGTTATGATTTGCATACTAGCCCAGCTGGTTATAATAGATTTAAATAATTAAACATAGAAACATAGAAATATGGCGACAGAAAAAGACCACATGGCCTATCTAGTCTGTCCTTCCATATCAACAACTACAACAGTCCGTTTTTTTTCCTTTACAGATCCTCTGTGTTTGTTCCATGCTTTTTTGAATTCAGTTACTGTCCTCATCTCTACCACCTCCACTGGGAGACTATTCCACGGATCCACCACTCTTTCCGTAAAGAAATATTTCTGCAAATCACTCCTGAATCTATCCCCCTTCACCCTCATCCCATGTCCCCTTGTAGCAGAACTTGCTTCAATGGAAAGAGGCTCTCCCCATGAACATTTATGCCATGGAGGTATTTAAGTTCATTGAAATATATGTGGCATTAGTTGGGCACTAGCTTTTCCAATGGCATTTACGTCTGTTTCCTACATTTGCAGGATTTTTAAAAGTGCTTAAATGTGGCGTTAAGGGCTCGTAAAGCCCATGTTAGTTTTCTGCATTGGCCTGACAGTCCCACATGCATTCTGGCCTCACTGTCAGATACAATACAGTTGGCAAAGGTTGTTTGACATATGAGGCAATATAATTGTTCCAGTCGATCTCAGCACCCATAGGGTGACCCTGAGCATTTTCCTCAGTACCCCTATCCTGGCCCACACATTGCTGTCCAGCTGCACCACTCACCCACACACACTGCTGCACTGCCTGTACATGCTATACGTACATCATCATGCTCTCTTGGTATCCAGGTGCATTCTGCATTGCTGCACATCAGCAGTACCATCTAGTGTTGATCTAGTGTGTTTTACACAGTCCCTATCCTATACACATGTGTGCTTCACCCATTGCATGGGTGTACTTGGACTCTCGGGACCAGGCCTGCCATCAATTGTCCTCTGTCATTTCCACAGGTATATGTCAGGATCTACAGGGTATCCATGCAGAGATGCAAAAGTACCATGTGTCTGTGGTCCCCACAATGTCTGAGGGATTTCACACCATGATGGAAGGTCTGCGAGCCATGGCTACCGCCATAGACAGGCTGTATGTGACACTGGAATATCTGGTAGGGACCTGCAACACACCATCACCAGCCCCAGGCACCTCCAGAGGGTGGGATGGAATGCAAGGGGATCAGGACAGCCAAGGCAGTGTCATCCATGGTGTCACTGAGCTCAGCCTTCGGGGGACATTGATTCCTGTCTTTCAGATGTGTAATTTTTGTTGTTGCTTTAAGAATAAATGTTATTGGCACTTAGTATGTGGATTTGTGTACATGTTTGTCTTCAACATCACTACTATGGCACACAGGCCCTGGACATGAACATATTTCCCACCAATGCAGGCACACATGCTTGGGGTGGTACTTTACACGGGGTTGTTTCTCCAAATGGGTTGGTTTTACACATACTATGGCAGGGTATGTGGAATATTATCTTAGTCTCTCAAATTTACTGCTAATGCTCGGCGTAATACTTGCATCATGCCAAAGAAAGCTTACTGCTGGAGTTCGTAAGATGTAACAACATGTATGGACATTTGTCAAGATATGCTTGAAAATTTTTCTTTATCAAGCCTGTGGCTCCCAGTACAATGAGAAATATTTCCATATCTTTCTGCCACATTTTCTTGGTTACTGATTGCATTTCTTGGTACTTCAGGATTTTCTGCCTCTCCACGTGATTCACAGAATAATCACTCGGTACTGACACTTCTATTATCAATGCCATTCTCATATTCTTCTATTTTACCACTATGTCAGGATTCCTGGCATCCAATTTATTGTCTGTCAGAATGGGAGGGTCTCAGGTGATCATAATCTCCTCATTCTCCGTTATTCTCTTAGGGTCATGATCCCAGTGCTTTTCAGGGACAATGATGTTGTAGTGTTTACAGAGTTTCCAGGCTAATTTGTTGTGCCTTTCTATATAGACATTTTCTGCCATCAGGGCCGGATTTACCTATACGCCATGTACGCCATGGCGTAGGGCCCACAGCCGGCAGGGGCCCACAAAAAAAGAACCAGGTAATTTTTTTTAAACTCAATTTAAAAAAAAAACCTGGTGGCTGCCGCCACGGGGCCCCCTCTGCTGCCGCGGGGGCCCCGTCTACAAGCTGAAGCGGTGCGGTGCGGTGCGGTGCGGTGCGGTGCGGTCGGGTCGGGTCGGGTCTCTCTCTCCCTCCCTCCCTCGCTGCAGGCTGCGAGAGACGCGAAGATAGAGCGTCTCCTCGCGTCTGTGTTAAGCCCGCAGGGGCTGATGGGATTTCCCATCAGCCCCTGCCGGCTTAACACAGACGCGAGGAGACGCTCTCCCTTCGCGTCTCTCGCAGCCTGCAGCGAGGGAGGGAGGGAGGGAGAGAGACCCGACCCGACCCGACCCGACCGCTTCAGCTTGTAGACGGGGCCCCCGCGGCAGCAGAGGGGGCCCCGCGGCGGCAGCCACCAGGTTTTTTTTTTAAATTAAATTTTACTTTAGGCCGGGGGGGGGGTAGGACTGGTAATGGGCTATTGGGGGGGCTGGGGCTGGAAATTGACTGGGGGGGTAGGGCAGGTAATGGGCTATTGGGGGGCTGGGGCGGGAAAGGGGCGGGGCGGGGCTGGGCTGGGCTGGGCTGGGGGGGTTAAGGCTAGAGGTGGGCTGATGGGGTTAGGACTGGTAATGGACTGTGGGCTGTTGGGGGGGCTTAGAACTGGCAATGGGCTTTGGGGGGGGGGTTAAGACTGGTAATGGGCTGTGGGCTGATGGGGGCTGTCTGGTAATGGGCTATGGGGGGGGCTAGGACTGGAAATGGGCTGGGGGGTTAAGACTGGAGGTGGGCTGATGGGGTTAGGACAGGTAATGGGCTGTTGGGGGGGTTAGAACTGGTAATGGGCTTTGGGGGGTTAAGACTGGTAATGGGCTGTGGGCTGATGGGGGTTGTCTGGTAATGGGCTATGGGGGGCTAGGACTGGAAATGGGCTGGGGGGTTTAAAACTGGAGGTGGGATGATGGGGTTAGGACTGGTAATGGGCTGTGGGCTGATGGGGGGGTAGGACTGGCAATGGGCTATGGGGGGCTGACTGGAAATGGGTTGATGGGGTTAGGACTGGAAGTGGGCTGATGGGGGGTTAGGACTGGTAATGGGTTATAGGGGGGGGCTTAAACTGAAAATGGGGTGATGGGGGGTTAAGGACTGAAAATGGGGTGATGGGGGGTTAAGGACTGTAAGTGGGGTGATGGGGGGGCTAGGACTGGTATTGGGTTGGGGGGTTGCTAGGACTGGAAATGGGCTGATGGATGGCTAGGACTGGAAATGGGCTGATGCAGGGACTAGAAGGGAATGGATGCTGGGTGAGGCTGGAAATAGAAGGGAGCTGATGTTGGGGGAGGATTAGAATGGGATGGGGCTGGAAGAGTAAAATGGAGAAGGGAAAAATATTTTGTGTGGGAGGGATAAAAAATCTACAATTAGCCGGGTATTGGGAGAGTAAGTGGGGATTGAGGATGGAGGGGTAAAATTTGAGTGGATGAAATAGGAATGAGGAAAGAGCAAAAGGAGAAAGATTAGTATGTTAAAGCAGATGTAGAGAGAGAATGGAAAGAAATCTAGAAGAGAGAAGAAAGGACCAATTGGCAGCAGACGATGGAGAGTTAGCAGAAGACACGAAGAAACCAGAAGAAAGTGGCTGGAGCAATTGCAGCTGAAACAAATGCACAAAAGGTAGAAAAATATCTCTTTATTTTGAATTTATTAATTGGAATATGTCAGCTCTGGTAAATGTGCATCATTAACATCTGCGCTTTGTTTAGTACAAGAGCAAATTAATGTATAGTTTTATTTCTACAGTGTTGTACATTCCAAGTTTGGCTTTTGGGATTCCCAGTTTAATTATTGTCTTCCTATTTCTAAATTGTGATTACTTGTTTGGTGATGGTCTATGTTCTGCATGTGTAACTGAGCTGAGGTGTTCTGTTTATATAATTCCTATTTGACATTGCCACTTGTTCTCTTTCCCCAGTAGGTCATGTATTGTTGTTCTCTGAAATGTATTGGTTTAATATTTGCAGTGTTGCCTTTTGATTGGTAGAGTATGGTGCTTTGTGAGTCCTGGTAGTGCTGTTAGGATACGGCGGGTTTACTATGGGCAGTGTTTGTAGTAGTTCCTAATGTGTCTGGCAGTTGGCACTGGATTATAGTAATGTAGAAATCTTTTAGTCTTTCTTTATCCATACACTCATTAAGAGGCACGTTTACTAAAAGTTAGTATATGGTAACATTATGCAAATATTTATGCAAATGAGGCCCCTTATGCAAATGAGGTCCGCACCCCCCTTGGGCCGCCCCTGCTGGGGGCCCACAATTTTTGTTGGCGTAGGGCCTCACTCAAGGTAAATCCGGCCCTGTCTGCCATCATAACTTCACAGACTGCTATTAGGTGAGTCACTGTTTCCAGCTCTTTCTTACCGAATCGGCATATGTCTGTTGTGCCAGTTTTTTCAATACTCAACGTAAACTATCTCATCTGTAATCTGTTGTTCTGGGATACAGCTATCAATCTTTCATCCTTCGCTTTCAGTTCACCTCTCCTCACCCATTCATCTGTCCATTCTTGATTGGCAAAAGGTTCTTGGAGTAACACTCTGTATTTTTCACTATATTTGTGCATTTGCCACTTGTTTTTCGTTGCCTGCTGATCTATTTCTTTGAAGAGTTTTTTCTCTTGTTTTGCAAATTCTGTTACTTCCTTTCCCATGCACACCTATGGATTCTCACTCATTCCTTCTAATTGTCAGAACGCTTGTCCAAGTTTGATGATAGAGGCAGATTCTGGACGTTTACTTTCATTTCAGTACTTTTTGCATATTTGGATCTGATGATGTTGTCAGATAGCCTTGGAGGCCTACAATAGTAGTTCTTTAGGTATAGTCAATCTCTATAAGTCCTAGCCCTCCTTCAGTTCTAGGAATGTGCAATCTTGGCATACAATGATTTTTGTAAATTACTTCATGAGAAAGGAGGAGTTTTCTTGTTCATACATCCAGTTTTTCAAGATCTTTATAAGGGCAATCCACAATCCCCAAAACTGTATGAGTGTACAGGAATTGCCAGTTGATTGATGGCTTGTATCTTATTTCGTGATGTTAAAGCACTTTTCAATAACATTTTAATTTCCTGTAATATTCTTTACTGATCTTATCTCTCAATAGTTTCTACTCGAGTGTCATTCCTTCCTTTATTCCAAGATATTTATATATGCTTTCCTATTCAAAGTCCTTGATGTCACAGACCTCAGCAAGAGAGATGATTTTGGTTTTGCTCAATTTTCCTCTGAAAAAAGGTTGCTTTAGCACACTTGTCAAGGTCTAATGTCACCATGATATCATCAGAAAAGCTGTTCTGGGTGTGGGGTGTGGTGTCCCTGGTCTCTGATGACAGTGTCTCAGCCATCTTGCACTTCATGTTTTCATGACTCACACACACAACATTCATCAGTGGTGCATGACAGACCACTGTGGACAGACAAGGCAGTCCAATGAGATTCTAGTGCCACCCTTAAACATGCTGTAGCCACAGTGTGCCACAATGCATCTGTGATGCACATCACATGCACTGTAGCTCTGCCTGCTCTGAGACATATACACATTACATTGCTGTTATAAACAGCTGAGACATGTGTAGTGCATGCCCATGTGTTAGCACACCCTGTGTGTGGTAGGGGTTTCTGCTGCCTGCCACATCCCTGGATATACATCATGCTCCTTTGCCATTGGGGGTGTTACTGGGTGCATAGCTTTGGAGGAGGGTGTGGCTTGACCCCTGAGGGGATATCTGAGGTTGGTGTATGTGTATAAAATACACACATAGCTGTACCATAGGGGACCTGCATTAGCTGCCTGTGGGGTATGACAGATACTGTAGCCTAGCCTCACCATAGCACATCATCACAGATTGCCATCCAATTGGGATGAAACCACCATGATGGGTTACTGGAACACACATAGGCACCTCTATATGTGTCTACATCATTGGACAAGCTTGGCATGGGATATCTAAATGTGACAGCTATATAAAGTCATTTTATGGATTCACATGAGTGTCCCTGTCAATTGGCAGAATGAACTGCAATGTGTGGGCATCGGATGAGGATGTACAGGTATTGACTCATGTGCTATATGTGGACATATGTGCATACAGCATGAAAACTACAGACCGGTGAGCCTCACGTCAATACCGGGAAAAATGGTAGAAACCATCATAAAGAATAAAATTACTCAGCATGTAGATAGTCATGGCCTAATGGGAGACAGCCAACATGGCTTTAGACAAGGAAGATCTTGTCTTACTAATCTGTTATGTTTTTTTGAAGGTGTGAATAAACAGGTGGACAAAGGTGAGTCGGTTGATATAGTGTATCTGGACTTTCAGAAAGCCTTTGACAAGGTCCCTCATCAGAGACTTTTGGCAAAACTAAAGAGTCATGGGATAGGAGGCAGTGTACTACTGTGGATCAAGAACTGGTTAAAAGATAGAAAGCAGAGGGTAGGGCTAAATGGCCAATTTTCCCAATGGAGAAAGGTGAATAGTGGTGTACCCCTGGGATCTGTGCTGGGTCTGCTGCTTTTTGACATTCATAAATGACCTGGAAAGTGGAATAATGAGTGAGGTTATCAAATTTGCAGATGACACAAAACTATTTAAAGTTGTTAAAACCCACATATCCATCATAAGCAATCTCCTTGTATACTCCTTGTATATCAGCGGTCAAAGGCAGCATATCCACGATGCGCACGTTTCGGGCCCTAAGCCCTGTGTCAAGTGTTCACAGTCCCGCTAGTATCCCGTTTCTAAACCATAGAAAGCAGCAAACACTGGATATAGAGGGTGAATCACACACATTGGCTATTGCCATTTGTCAATCCATCGGAAGCACCAATCACCAAATGGGAGACCCCACTGACAAAATGTCAAAATGTGCTGTAAATCTAAGATTAGTTTTCAAGGTGTTTAGCCAAGTTGTAAACAAATGCAATTGGGGCAACGAGTCAAACCACAGAAAAAACACGTCATCTAAGAATCTCCTCCAAAAACGCACTGAGGCAAAACATGTGGAGGGATAAAGAAGAGACTCCTCAAAATGAGCCATATATAGCATAGCTGCCGATGGGGCCACAGACGCCCCCATGGCTATCCCGAAGATCTGATGGTAGAATTGCCCTTCAGAAAGAAAATAATTCTTAGTCAGCACAAATTTTAACAACTCGCATAAAAAGGTTCAAGGAAGCCGATGCGGAGCAAATTGAAAAAAAGTTGACATTAAGGACATAACCTCTACCTGGTCAATATTGGTGTAGAGAGCTTCAACATCAAGAGTCACAAGATAAAAATCCCAGGAGGGTATAGGTTCATTAGCCAATTGCTGCAAGAAATGTGATGAATCCTTAACAAAGGATTTCACCAAAGCCGCTTCTTTTTGCAAAAAAACGTCGCAAAACTGCGATAGCGGTTCTAGCAATGACCCCCTACAGGAGACAATTGGTCTACCGGGAGGGGACACCAGGGACTTATGGATTTTTGGCACCATATACATAATGGGAACTAACGGGGTTTATAATTTCAGAAAGCTGTATTCTCGTTTAGTCAACCACCCATGATGCAGTCCTTCATCCAATGCAGAGCATATCTGCTGTTGGAGCATTAAAGTTGGGTCATTTGGAAGCACACAATATGTGCGACGATCTGCAAGATGATCCCTAAGTACCCTCAAATAATCCACTGCCGATTGTACCACCACCACCTATCTTCCCTCTTCTACTATCTGCTAGTTTCTTGTGCTTTCCTATTGATAATGGGTTTTTTTTTCCTTTTCTCTCATGTAGCTGGTTTATCTTATGTACACCGCTCTGATACTCTGCCTGAGTGGAATATCAAAAACTCAATAACAATTAAGATATTTTTCAAGAGGTTCTGCATTGTCCTGACCCAGTCATATTAATTTCCTTATGCACGCCTTTCTGCAATTCCAAAATATCTACTAGAAACAAAAGAAAAATGAATAAGACTAAACATCTCACAGGTGAGCACAGTCCTTGAGCTTCACAATATACTGAAGCATCCACACAGATACTATAGAGTTAGGGTACAAAAAAAACTTATAACATAGGCAGCTAATCCATATATCTCTTCCTGAGCCCTGTCCCTCTCTTACCACTAACACCAGCCTGTAAGAGGTTTAATGCAAAAACTCACATATACTAGAAGTATATGTGGTATAAAGCTTGGCCTTGCTTAACCAAACCTCAAAACTTAGAACAATAGCACAACAATATCTGAGCCAGTAATGCATGTCATTCGCTGTACTGAAATGGTAATTTTCTCTCTTGTCCACTGGCTGTGGAACCTGAAAAACTTCTGTCATCTTTATTATCCTGCAGAGTTCTCACCATAAAGCAAGGCTGTCTACCAGCATACATATTAACCCAGTCCAAGTGTGATTATGTGGAAAAGACAGAGACAATTAATTTCCACCGCATGGTTACAGTATTCACGGAAAAAGTTGTTTAAAAACGAGTTTTTATCCTTTATCGTGGGCACCCATTAAGGAACTAAGATTTAGTTCACCACACCCTCTTGCCACGTTTTCTTCTTTTGGTCTCTTCCGGTCATCCATTAAAATAATAAAGTACATATAAGTTTTGTTTTGATGCAGTTTTTATTAACAATCATGAATTTTATGTTTCTTTTTAGTCACATAAGAATTACCTTTATATTGTGATACAGTGGCCAGTACAGAACCCCTGGGTACAGGAAAAAAAGGAAGAGCTTACCTTGCAGTCACAAGGGCAGAAAGAAGGTTCAGGTTATGAGAAGCCAGAGAATGGTGGAACAAGCTTTCCCTGCACTGACTGTGATGCAGCAGAAAGCCAGAAAGCATATTCAGGTTGTAAGGTTCCAGAAAATAGCAGAACAAACTTTCCCTACACTGGCTGTGATGCAGTAGGAAGCCAGGAAACTAATTATGTCCACCTGGGCCAGGAAGCACGTACAACGTGCAGGATCCAGGGGGATAAAAGTGGCTGGGAAATCCCAGTAGAGGAAGGTGCAGCTGAAGGTGCATTGGGAGGTGCATTGGAAGGCAAGAGAGGAGCAGTGAATGAAGGTGCTCATGCACAAGTCTCCCAAGCCAGAGGGGGCATCGTCCCAAGGAGAGTGAGTAAGCAGCTGGAGGGCAGAGGTCATGAGCAGGAGAGCTTGCTGGGGCCAGGAAGCATCGGGTGTGTCCCTGCAGTAAGGAACAGCAGAAGGGAAGCCTGTCCTGGAGGTTACCACAGCCCTGACCAGACCATTGCTGAGAGGAACTCTCATGGCAAAGCAGGCTACAGCCCAAGTAAAGGTGCCTGGTTAAGAGAGGAAGGCGTGGAAGCTGGTTATCCAAGAAACAAAGCTAAGTACACTAATTTCTCCAGAGGGCAAGAGGTGGGCTCAGCAAGAAAAGCAAAGGCTAATTGGTGGAAGGAAAACCCTAGGTGGAAGGAAAGGGGAAGCCTTAGAGAAATAGGCTCCCGTACAGGTCCCCAGGACTTCCCTTATACAGAACGGTTCCTTGCCCCAAGAGCTGCTGCATCTCGAGAGAGTGCTGTGAATGATAGATGTGGAAAGTGTTACCCACTTACAAGTTTAGACACTAAGCAGATGCAATGGGAGAGCACTTATCAGGACATCGATTATAGCCCAATGGATTGCACGCTCTGTATATCGGATGAGATTACCTCTTTATGTTAATCAAGGAAACAAGAGCATTGTTGTACCTGTTTTTGAAAGACGGTGCATTTTTGGTTATTTTGCTGTGAAGAAACAGTTTGTTTAATCCTTTGCTGTACGAGAAAACCAGAAATCCACACGGGAAAGGGAATAAATCCTCATCATTATAATTTTGCCTTAAACACGGCTACAGAGGTTTCTTTACAAAGGCAGCTTGCCCCACACGCCCTAGGCGACCGCCTAATAAGGACAAGGATAGCAAGCGTCTGACAATATTAAGGTCATTCAGAGAGGTATCCTCAATAATCGCTACAGAGGTATTTACTACTTTATAAATGTAGTTTGTCACACTCTATATCCTCTCCTTCCCTCTGATATTTCTTTTTATATTAATTTTATATGTATAAAGTTCCCGTCAGAGGAGCTTTTTTATGTTTTGCTATTTATTTACCCATGTATTCCTGTATTTATTGATTAATGATTTGATATATTTTATCCACACTTTTAACCCTTATATATGTAATATGTTTTTAACAGTTAATAGATGTTTTTATATGTATTAAGGATTTTGATTGCAGCATCTGTTTTTTCATTGTTTTATTGATTTATATGTATATATTATGATTCATATTTATGTATTTATGTTTTAGTTTTATTCACTTGATCAACCCCTGACGAAGTGTGCGAAACACGGCCTGTGTCGGGTTGGCAATAAGAGTATTAAATAAAACTCTGTCTTTTCCACATAATCACGCTTGGACTGGGTTTGTTGGTATACGTGATTATTTGCCTTTTCGTGGTGGTGTAGCAGCATACACATTTAAATCCTACTGGTGCAAAGTAGTTGTGCTGAGGTTCCCCAGCCCCTCTATGACATCCACATGGGCACCACTATAGCGATCTAAAATGGTCCAATGTCCAAAATTATCATTCCTGGCTTGGATATTCATGCTAAAAGGTTGAGGTAGTTGACCTGAAATTTGCCCTAAGCTCCCTTCAAACAGATGTTTCATTCAAAAATGGAAGGACATTTAAAATACAGCTGCTAGAATTTTCTGTACAGCATTGGTTAATAATTTTCTGTACAGCATTGGTTAATAAATCTTTGAAGTGTCAGATATATGTACAGCATGACTCCAACAGAAGCAAATTTAAAGTATTTGATGTCTACCCCAAAATGCTTGGTCTGTACATGTCCTAGGTGATGTGTCCACACCTCCAGTCATCTATTCACCTTCTTTTTTCTTCAATCCAAAGTTTAAGATGCATACAATAGCAATGAAGGATGATGGATAACATTATGAGTGTGCCCTAAGATGCTGTACTCTTTTTGTAATCCAGAGCTGCCTTTTCTGCTCTGAAGTTGCTTAAAACCCATAGGAGACAGACCTTGAGACACCAGCAGATATTGGTGCTTATGAATTACTCTCCACCTGCTTGAATGAGATTTAGTGAAATAGGTTGATTTTAAATTAAATAGAGAGGCAGCGAGCCTTATGCTGACGCGTGCTGTGATCAAAATCGGGTCTATGGCCCAAATGTGCAGGCCAAGCCCTGATTCTGGTTGGCTTGCATGCAGAACTGATCCCCAGCTACTTCAGTCAGGCTCCTGAATGGAGCCGCAGTGCCATGGTGTTCCAGGAGCCACAAATGCCAACCGCTGCAGATATTTTTCTTTCCCCACAACTGGGTCTGCACCCCCCTACCTTTTTGACCCGGCCCAGCAGCATGATCCTCGATATCCAGGGGGGACTTATTCCACCTCTGTGGTGGAATAAGTCCACCATCCATGTTCACAGCCCTAGATGTACAGGGCCTACCTCAGAATTGGCCCTGTACGTCCGGAGTTGCCGCCCGTTCATGCCCCGCCCTCGCTCCACCTCAGTAATGCACCCTCCTGCCCCAGTTTAAGCCTCCCCATACAAACGAGCTGTTTGTACGGGGAGGCATTAGCTGGGGCCACAGAGGAGTGAACAGCGGGGATGGACGTCCAATCTGGACATCCATCCTCACTATTCGCTGTACTGAATGACCCCCATAGTGATTAAGACAAAACCAAAGGCAGAAATTTGTTCTTTAAGCCTTGGTTAGATCAGAATGCAGGCCCAGTCCTATTTAAAGTCCTTGATGTTTTCCTGCTAGGAAAAATCCTGCGTTATTTAAATCAGTTATGGAAAGGTCTCACTGTTTGGAGGTAGTTCACTTCGCATGGAGACAGTTGCCAGGCTCTTATTTTTTCAAACAAACCTTGGAGTTGCAATGTTGGCAGCTAATGCTGAATTTTTTTTTCTGCACTCTGATAGAGAGCTGGGGCGGAAAAATCCTTGCTTTTTAGGTTTAAGTCCAAGTTTTGGATTTCTGGAATGAGAGCTGAATTCCATCTCTGAAAACCAGGAGCAGCAATTCAGTGCCTTTTAGCCAGAGGCTATCGATCCAGTGGCATACCAAGGGTGAAGCGGTGGGTACGGCTCACCTAGCGGGCTTGCCAGGAGAGGGATGTACCCCTGCCAGGCCCACAATTCTGCAGTAGCATGCTAAGCTTACCTTAAAAGCCAGGTGGCTTGCTGCACTGGCTCTAATCCAGGCCTGTTAGTTCTCTCCTGGCTGAAGTCTCGCAAATTTACCAAGAGAAGAGCCTCGCAGGCCTGGATTGGAGGCAGCATGGCAAGCCACCCATCTTTATGGTAAGCTTGCTGCACTGTCATGGAACTGTGGGCCTGGTTGGGGGGGGTTGAATTGTGCCACGGAGGGGGCACTGGCTGCAAGGTGGGGCGCTCGTCCCAGGGGTCAAGGGGGCTGGAAACCACCTTATCCAGCAACCCAAATAATGCAATTTAAAAACTCAGGATGTTTCAACCATTCACATAGGGTTGTATTTCAAATTTAAGAACTAACTCCCTGTTGCTGACTAAGAAAGTCACTCTAGCCCTTCCTGGCAGTTTTAAAGCCTTGTTCAATGTAATCCACTTTGAGGTTTGCTGTCAGATCAGGTTTGTAATTCCCAAAGCTGATAACAAGCATCTGCGCCAGGATTTTTCTGTTTTTGAAGCAGACTCCTCTGGAAAGGGCTGGAGCCTCTATTTTAGTGAGGTTCTCACAACAATATTGTGATTATGATGTTTCATCTAATTATATACAGTAGATGTGGCAGAATCACTATACTAGACACTTCATTTTCTAAAATCTAGAAAATATAATAGCCTAGGGGTCTTATAATATAATATGATGATGTATACTACTCATGAGAGGAGACAGGAAGACCTGCTTGATTGGCCTTTTGATTTCTGAGAGAGATACTACTACAGTCAGTAAAAAGAGAGAAAGATCTGCTGCTACTGTAACTAATTGATAGTTCAGCCAGGTCTAGATATTAGTGAACAAGAAGTGCAGAGAGTTGCAGTTGTTTCTTTTTGCAATTTGCTATGGAATGGCGTCACAACACCAGAGGAAAAGCAACTCTGGCATATTGCCGCCACTGTGCGAACCAGAGAGGGGAAGCAGTGGCGGTAATAGGAGCAAGGGCTGGAGCAGGGATGGTGCTGGGAGTTAGGCTCACTTAGGAAACCTCATATCCTTGCACTGGGCCTGTTTGTCCATATAGTAGGTTCTTATACTTTTATTGGAATCCAGTATGGATTCTTCCAATGAATAGATTATGATTCTTTGCTATACAGTAATTTTGTTTTCTGCGATACTCTGCATTCCTCTATGAAATCACGAGTGTAAATATCTGATATGGCAGCTGTATTTGGAAAATATGTACCGGCTGCTGTCTCCATCAGGGCAGTTTCTATGTTTTGTTCATTCGATTACTACAGCTCTTGCTGTTCCACTTCTTGATGTCATACTGAGGTCTCAGAAATGAGCAATTGGTGGAACATTATTTTTTGAGTATGACTATGATACACCTAAAATTGATTTGGCAATAGGTTCACTGTGGGTCCCTTTTACTAAACACACTAACTGGTTAATGTGCATTTTAGCATGTGATAACTGGCAGTGGTGAATGCCAGCTACCAGCTGTTAAAACACACCATATTTGTCCATCATGCATTAGGACAAAGAGTGGGCAGCTTAAGGGTGGAGTGTGGGTATGGAGAGCACATTGACATAGGCACAAGGACAATTAGTGTGTGCTTAGTGGCAATGTAGCAGTTATCATGAGTGCACAAAACGATGCCTCTAAGGATATCGTTAGGTGCACCCATCTTAAATGCGCTATGTATTAGGGTTCACCATTATATGCTAATTAATGGGAATTTGCTGGGTACAGCCCCAAAAGCATACGACCGATGCACCTACTGTGCATTGGTACTGCCAGTTATTGCAGGGTAAGTGCACACTTTTACTGAAAGGGCCCCTTTGCTTCCTAGTGTTATGGGACTAGCAGAGTATGCCACAGCAGCATATGAATAGTACCGCAGTGCCAGAGGAGATGGTAACTCCGGTGCTGTGGTACCATTTTAAAAGTATTGTCACTGCTGCACATCCTGGAGAGGGGTGCCTAGTTTGCCTAATGGTTGCTTTGGCCCTGTGACAAAGAATTTTTCCCATAGGCATCAAAAAGCCTGATTTACAAATAAGGGGTTTGTACTTGTGGTAGGAACGTTTAAATGACCAAAACAACCCAGACCGTATTTTGAAACACTGCAGACATGCACGTCCATGGCTCTAGCACAGGGATCTCAGAATGTGGGTGGGAGAGGAAGGAAAAGGGATATGGTCAGCCACAGAGACATAGAAAACATATTCAGGAAAGGTCCATGTACATATTAAGTGTTACCCAGAAACGTCCACATTATTCCTACTGAAAAGTGATAAAAGGCTAGGACTTAGAAAATAATCTGTTGTGCTTTGTGATGTGTCCCGTGTAGAAGAATGGTTGTGACCAGTATGCAGTCTTAAGGTACAGGGAGCAGAGATGAGGGAATGTTGTAAAGTAAAGAAATGTTTATAAACACCCTTACAGAAATATTAAGAAGAGCAATAGTGGTCATTCAGGCTATGCATCTATGCGCTGTTTGTGCTAAAGGAGCCAGTCTATGGGACGCTAACAGTTCTCATGTCAGAAAAATGGGACTGCTGATGCAGGAACAGTATGGATATGAGCAGGGAAAGGATTCCTTTTTGGGTTAGAAATGGAGATCTTATTTGTAGCCCTGGTACTCCATGTGATTATATCATGTCATAACTGTTATGTATAGGTTCAGGGCATCATTTTGGCAGAATCATGTTTTTATGACAGAAAATGAGAGCGTGCATGTGTGTGTGCAGGGCCGTACCGAGAATGAAATGCGCCCTGTGTGAGTTGCACATCAGGCTTGTGCCCCCCCCCCCCTCCCGCACCTCCATCTAGCCACTTTATGGGGGCGGGAGAGAAGAGACGCGCACCCGATGTGCAACTTGCTGGCACACTAAACAGGTCTGGACCCTCCCGGAGAGATCAGACCTGCTTAGTGCACTGGCGAGAAGACTTAAGGGGTGCATTTCGGCTCTCTGCTGCTGCCTGCTGCCGCTAAAGTGGCAGTGGTAGCCAACGACAGAGAGCTGAAATGTGCCCCTTAAGTCTTTGCGCCCTGTGCAGCCGCACTGCTCACACAGGGCTAGGTACGGTCCTGTGTGTGTGGTTTGAGTAGTGCATGGGAGGATCTGGTGTGCTTACCTGCAATTCAGGGGGGACATGAAAGCCTGGCCAGTATCTGGATCATATGGATGACCACAGCATCATCAGATGCCAGTGTGATTGGGCAGTAAAACTCAGAGAGAGTTCACTATAACTAAATGTCAAAACATATCTCTGTCAATAATAAGGGATCCTCAGAATAAGGGCACTCGACAGTGAAAACAGCACTAAAGCATGCCTATAATGCATATGTTGTAGGACCAATGGTGTTGCTGTTGAGCATGTATTAGTGCTGTTTGAACTGCTGAATGCCCTTAGTCTGAGGGTTCCTATTATTGTCAGGGATATATTTTGACATTTAGCCATAGGGAACCTATGCTCATTTCCTCTGGATTATTTTACTTAGGGTACCCTAATTAGATCAGATATTGTTGGCAGTGTGATAGGGCAGTCATACATCCACTGTACCTGGCACTGGGAGACACGACTGATGTAGTGTCAACATTCCCCGGATTGACCCTACATCCCTACCCAGGCCAGGATCAATGAGAGCTGTGTGAGTGGTGATATATCTGGAGTCTGGCTACATGGTGTGATGGCACAGAGATTCCCCTCCCATGCCCACACAGTCCTGACCAGGGGAGCAGTGCCATAAAGCAGACTGTGGGAAGGCAGACAGGGTTACCCAACAGATAGCGGATGTATACAGACCGACATATGCCAAGACTGGACAGGTGTAGCTGCTATGAGAAATGCTAGTACCCAGATAGGTGGGCTTCAGATGCCATAGTCAGAAGGCCACACTACAACTACTACTGATGATTTGTATAGCGCTACAAGGCACAGTGCTGCACAGATACACATAAAATATGGTCCCTGCTAAGCTGAGTTTACAATCTAGTTGAGAAAAACAACACAAAAACTGTGAACAGGATACATCCAAGGGTAATAGCCAGGAAACACAAGGGAGCTTAGGCGAATCATATCCAACAGCGGCAATGATGAGGTGAGCGCTCAGCCTGGATTTGAGAGGGGCCAGGGACGAAGCTTGACATATACACTCTGGTAGTTTGTTCCAGGCATATGGAGCAACAAGGTGAAGGGAGCAATGTTTGGATTTGGAAATAGAAAGGAAGGGCACAGATAGAAGCAATCTGACAGAGGAGTGGAGTTCACTGGGATGGGTGTAAAGAGAGATAAGAGAGGAATGGTAGTGCGGAGCAGCGGAATGAGTGCACTTATAGGCCATAAGCACGAAAAGGGCATACATTTGTTGCTCAGCAATATTATGCATCCTTTGAGGACCTGCATAGTGGAGGAGTAGCCTAATAGTTAGAGCACTGGCTTAGTAACCAAAAGATCAGAATTCAGTTCCCATAAGCACTCCTTGTGGTCTTGCGCAAGTCACTTAACCTTCCATTGCCTCAGAAGAAAGGCCTGGCAATCTACTTCCAGTCACACTGCCAAGAAAACTCAGGAGCTTCTGGGTTGCCAGAAGTCAGCATTGACTTGAAGGTACACATCGCATTTTTGGGGACCTGCAAGGTTAGTTCGGGGTTTTGTGGACTCGGTGTGTGGAGTTAAAGGCATGTTTGTAGAGATGACCAGGGCAGGAATCACTGGGGCCGGTTCCTAAAGCAACATACCATTTGATGCAAAGTATGTCCTGACATACATGTTCATATTTACATTCTTGTATACCATATTGGGGTGCACTGGGATTACCTAGCACTTTCAGGGCATGAGGGGGACTGGAATATGGTCTAGATTGCAGCAGCTGCCATTTCTCATCGGTACTCTATTTATGTCTAGTGTGCTTTAGCATACTACTGTCTGTGATGAGCAGCTTAGGAAATGAATGTTTTTCCTGAGGGCTGTGGTGTCCATGGGTACATCGCAGGGTCGGGCAGGATCCAAAATGTGTATCATTTCAGAATACGGCAGGCGCAGGGACATCCAAAATGTTTACCAATGTCTGAGGTTCAGGGACGACCGCATAGTGCTTTCTCATGCCCACTGAACATGTCTGTCTCCCCGATTCTGGCCCTGCAGGCATATCTAGATCCATGGCTGCAGAATTAGTTTCAAAGGGGGCCGGTTTTTGATTTAGACGTGTCTGTGGACCAGATGTGCACGTTATGGAATCACACTCCAAGGCTTTTGTCCAATTCTGGGATCAATTTACTAAAACCTGTGCCAGTATTTTTTAGTGTTAGGTCCTACTCTGGGCAGGAGCATGAGTGAAGAGACTAGGTCCAGGGCAAGGTGCTACTGTGAAGGAAGCAGGAGAAGCAGTGGTAACATTTAAATACTTGAAAGGTATTAATGATCAAAGAAATATTTTTCAAAGATGCAAGAGCTATAAAACTAGAGGACATAAAATGAAGCTACAAGGTAGTAAATGTAAAAACAACATCAGGAAGTATATTTTCATAGAAATGGTGGTGGATGCCTGAAATGCCCTTCCTCTGGAGGTGGTGAGGACCAAAACAGTGACTGAATTCAAAAAGGCATGGGATAAACTCAGAGGATCCATATATAGCAAGAGAAGCATTCCTGCAAAAAGCAAAACTTGATGAATTTACACTTCAAAAAAAGCAGAGGATGGGGATAATTACCTGCACAGAGCAGCAATTACAATCCAAAGTAAAAGTACAGCGTGGTGACAATCTGTCAATACTGTAGTTACCATGGCTATGCTCACCCCTTTTTCTCAAAAGTAAGGTCTATAAAGTATACTGAGGCTCCTGAGCCAATAATGGCATATGTTGGGAGTTCCTTGTCTTTCTGTAGAAGATAGATTGGGGTGACCACATGAGCGGTTCAGGCACCCATCACAAAGTTGAGCTTTAGAGGATCAGTTTGTTTTTGCTCCCAACACTCTCCCTCTTAGGACTGCTCACATTCTATGGCCTGCTTCTGCAGTTATTTCACATGTGCCTAGAAAGGCCACAATGGAGACAGAGTCCTTCCCAGCATCACCTTTCCTTCTCCTCTGCAAACAGGCACCTCTTACCACCATGGGCTCTTCTGGAGGTTGTGGTCTTTCTGGGGCACAGAACTGTGACTCTTTTCAACCCTCTTATCTCTTTCCAGGATACGTTCTGAAAGGCATCTGATAGCCAGAGGATTCAGTCATGCCAACTCATCCTTAATAGGAGTAGCGAGGTCTCATCAGAAATGGACATGGAGGGCTCGCTCATTCCATTTGAAATCATTAGTTAAAATTCTGTAGCATACTCTATCACTGTTTTTGGCCCTGAGAAAGAGCCATCATATTATTTTCTGCCAGCTGGGCTTGGTCTGGTTCCCAAAAACATGGGAAAGCATAGCCAGAAAGTGTTTCAGCAAGGGAATGGCCCATGCTATGGCTTTTTATGAGTAAGCTTATTAAAAATCTTACTTTGAGGGAGACAGATACATACATATACAGATGAAGATGGAAACAAAGCTTGCACTGGTGTATGAACCCACACAGTTTTCCCTCTCTCCTGGAACATTCAAATTTCTCTAGCAAGAGAAAGAAGCTTCCTTTTATACAATGGCTCATAAGACACATCTCTTGCTGGTCCAGTGGGCTCTGCTGGGGAGGTTGGGTGTCTCCTTCTGCCATTTATGGTATCAGTTCCTATTGCATCTGTAGCTCTATTCACACAACCTCTGGTCCCCAAGTTCACATCTTTGATCCCCAGTACACCTGACATCTGTATTGCTTCTAAATGCCCCAATAAAGAAAATCGAACATAAAAAAATAGCATCTAGTTCTTCAATCATCTCCCATCTTCCTTAACAACGTGAAACATGAAGGACTAAATCAAGTTTTTAATCTCTACCGTTCCGCCCCAAAAGACAATAAAATGCTTCTAAACCTGCACACCCTCATTTCCCCCTGAAAGATCAAAGTAAATATCTAGACTCCTACATACCCCTCCCCACCCCCTAGTAAAACTCTAATTGGATCCCTGAATCCTCATACCTCCATCCTCTGAAACTTCCACCTATACCACCCCTAAACAAAGACATGGGGAGGGGTTCCTGCACAGAGTGGCACCTACTCCTGCCATCTTACTCTGCCATCTTACTGGGCAGACTACAGTAGATGGACCATACTGGTCTTTACCTGCCGTCATTTACTGTGTTACTATGTTACCCAGACCACGCTAATCACCAACTTTCTAAACCTTTACTGGCAGAAGGAATCTGCTTTTACTACTACCAGCAGGATTACCAAATCCAAGATAGTACCACTCTATTCTGCATTCAAAAAACATGTAGTTAATTGCAGTTGTTTGGGGAAGGTAAGGGTAGATGTCAGAAAGCAGAGCCTTGACTTTGTATTTGGGGAAATCGGTGAGGTATAACCTAATTTTAGTGCATTGCTCATTAGAATTCATGTTAATCTTACCGCCTGGCAAATGGAAATAACAGTGATATACAAGCTTGACTTGAATGCTAGCTAATGTCTGCATTAACACATTTTAATGTACATATAAAACAATCATTAATATCAACATATAACATATAGTGATATATACAAGCAAAAATCTTTGGTCAATTTTCAAATATTTCAATTTGTTCTGATTTTTGAGTACTTCTTTCATTTTTTTCAGACATTCATTTTAAGAAGTCTATTTCAACTTTCATTAGAAAACTTTATAGCAAATCAGTTGTATGCATGTTAATTTTTAGGTTCATGTGTGTTAAATTGATTCTGTATAAACTACAGGGTATGTTTATTAAAGCGGGCTAAACACAGCATGGGATTTAGCTCATGCTCATGGTTACTGTGGGCCCCTTGGTAATTTCTATTGTGCACTAAAAACAGCCAGCATGGTAAAAATCCAGCAATATCTGCGTAGGACACTGTGGATGATGGGCAGAATGGGCGTAAACTGCTTAGCCAGCAATTAGTACAGCATGATTACTGCCAAGGCTGTCAATAGCTCACATCATCACAAACCCTCATTATCAGTATCGTGAGCACCCAAAACCTCCCTATCAGCATCAGGATCCACCCCTCACCCACCCTGATTTCCCTTCAATCAGCATTAGCAAAAACAACATTGTCACTCCCAGTTCCTCCTAGAATTTATTGGAGGTTTCCTTGATGGGTAAGTGACGGGATAGATGCTGTTGCTTCATTGCTGCCTAAATTGAAAATGGCAGTTTTGACCTCCTAGTGGTAGCCTCCCATACTACCTCTAGTTGTCAAGCTGATAAATAAGGACTGTGTGCTCCTTATTTAGCTGCCTGACTCCTAGTGGTAGTACTGCAACCCTTCTAGTAGAGGTTATGAACTAACACTTTGAATTCAGTCAGCAAATTGGGAAGGAGCAACCAGGAATCACCCCTGCCTCACCAATAACCCACTAGGGAAACCCTTGGAAAGTGCTAGGGGGAACTGTGAGTGGCTGTGCTATTTTTGCTAATGTTAGTTGAAGGGGAATTGAGGTGGTTAAGGGGTCGGTTCTGATGTTGAAGGGGTGAGTTTGGATGCTCATGGGTAGTAAGGATATTGATGGAGGGCCATGATATTGCTTGAGAGCCATCATGGTTCCTAGGCAGACAACCTTTCTGGGCCCCCTTACTACCAACCTCCCACCAGGCCCAAGTTTCAGGAAACAAAACAGGATGGAAGTGGTTCTTGCAGCACCTGAGTACTCTTTTTGCCAACTGCCTCCCCACTCCCTTGTACACAGTACTTCCCTTCTAAGGGCATAGGATGCAGCCAGCCTAGAGTGAGTGTGGGTGCTGCAAGACAGACAGAGGTTGGGCTCCTTGAGAGACCCATGCACATTGAGGTCACACACCATGCTGCCCCCCCCCCCCCCATCAGGCCTGGGTGAGGATATTGCTTAGGGAGGTTGGGATGCTGATCAAGGTGATTTTGGATCTTGCTCAGAGGGGAGATGGGATATTGATCAGGGGGAATGTGGCATTAGAATGTTGCTTGGGGGGCGGGGGTTTGGAATGTTAATCAGAAGACCTGATGTTTTTTATTTTTTATTGCAGCGGATCACACTCACCACCCCATCTATAGATGTTGGGCATGTTCCCAGCATTTATTTCACAGGTTCTGCATATACCACTCAATAATTTTGTCATCTAAAACACAGTAAGTGAAAAAACTCACTGAACTTATTAAACAGGCCCCTAAATTATTTAAAGCACTCTAGAAACTGATATGTGCATTAACATATGCTCATCCCTATAACACAGATTAGTGCATAATGCTGTTAGGGGTTTCCATTTCAAGGTTCCTGCCTGGTTAGCTCTGCCTCCAATTAACACTTCCTAATACTCAGTTCAACCAACTAATTGCCTCTAAACAAATCCTGAAATCTCTTATCAGATCCCTAGCTACACAGCCTCAAGAAAACTGAAAATACAAAAGCAGCATGATACAGTATGACATTACTACAGGGAAAAAAATTGTCTTTCAATTGGCAATTTTGGATACAGTAGCAACACATTCCTTAGGAGCCCTTTTTCCAAAGGGTGCTGCAGTGTTGCACCCATAAGGCACAAAGTCATGTTGTGTTAGGGTGCTAAGTGCCACGATTGTCCTTCATATTCTATTCTAATTAATTTTAGAAATGTTCTATCCCATTTATTTCTCACCCTTTCCTTCACGGATATTAGATATGCCTATTTACTAAAAGTGGTTCATTTTATTACCCTTCCAGTGTATGTATAAATAGAGGCTTGAAAACAGTGAACACGTTTCAGAGCCCCAGATTTTCTTCAAGGTTATTCTTTTTTCATTTTCAGGCTTTTCATCTACACTGCCCTACAAAAAGGAAAACGTGCCATATTTGTTTCAGTTGCCTGATGAATGTTATTCTATATTGCAGCAAAAATGACAATAGAAGTATTGCCGCATTCTTGAGAATAAAATGTGCACCTCTGAAGTCCTTCCAAAATCTTGCTTGAAGTTTAATTGTTGTGCCAGCACAACTAGCTAATGATGAAGAACACTGCGAAAACTCAATATAAGTTCCACTGCGGCCTATGTGCTAAGCATTTTCCCTAGAGATAGAAAACAGAAAAACACAAACTTTACATAATGGAAGGACTGAAAACAAAAAACTTGCAAGGAACTTCAAAAGAATTGTATATTTGGTTTGCCTTAGAAGAAACACAGCAAGCAAAAATTGAAAGAAGATATTGATCATCTTTATAGCTTCTTCTCAAGGCATGAAGAAAGTATTACTGTGCGAAACAGAATGTCTTTGTCAGCAGAAAAGGGTAAACTCATCCCTGAAGTAGTATAGCATTTTGTGTATGTGGTATATTCATACCAATAAAACTTCTTTAATAATAGCTCATTCTCAAGTATAGACATTCCTACATCTTTGGCTCTGTAAACAAAAATAACAAGTTGAAAAGTGCACTTTCAGAGTGTGACATGATGGCATCTATCCTTGTTTCTCCATTCACCTACTCAAGCATGCCTATGGGGGGGACTTGATTGAAACAGCTATGGTAAAGTATGCCTCAGTGGAGTAGTAGGGGATGTGTAGTTGCTAGGAACATGCATGAGTAGTGACCAGTGGTGTATGTGAGGTGTGTGTGTATCAGTTGTGACATGTGTATATTAATCAACATGGGTTGAGTTTAGTTGTTTTTCTGTGGGAATGTGAGAGTGGGATATCATGGGGCTGGGCGATCGGTGGGTGTGGGCTGTGTGTCGGGAGGAATGGGTGAGGGTGTGTTAGGGATGTGTGGCTGTGGGAGTGCGTGTCAGGAGGGGGTGTGGCTGAAGGTATGGGCATGTCAGGGGGTGTGGCTGGGGGCATGAGTATTGGGAAGGGGTATGAGTATGGACATGTCTGTCAAGAGTGGTGGGTGAGGATGTCAGGATGTTTGTGGGCATGTGTGCTGGGAGGTATGGGTGAGGGTATGTGAGGGGTGCGGCTGCCTTGTGTTTGTGTGTGTCAGCATAGTTGCCGAAGTGATAGCAACAGCAATATTTGTATTTCTTTTGTCAGTAGCTGTATAATGTGACATTTCTCTCCTTTAATTCTACCTATGATTCATTCACATATCTGGGACCGCTTGTGATTTCTTTAAACAGTTACATGCTGCAATTTTTGTATGGACTGCACATACGAGTGTATTGAACGCATTGGATATAATGAATGAATGAATATATGCAAGACTGTATGAAGGATATACTACAGGTTGCAGCAATATTTTTAATGCATACCAGACACTGTTAAGTTTAATGGAAAAAGGATTAAGAACAGTATATGCTTAAAAAAGGAGGGATGCCATTTATAGATGCACCTAATGTATAAAGCTGCTTGCTCATTTTGGATTTGTACCTCACACCCTGTGCTGTAAAACCACTGTTCCTGTGCTTTTTCTGCAGGTAATAATCCCGGTCTCTATGCCTCCCTATGCATACCGGAAGTGACATCTGCATGATAGTCCCCAGAAATGAAAAGCTCATAATTCCCGATATAAACCAGACCGCTGAGGCATTTGAACTTCTGTCCATCCTGCTGTGCTTTGCCTGTTGTGCCTGACTGTGCTCTGTACCTCACACTCTGTGCTTTAACCACTCTATCCTCCACTCCCGTCTTAGACCTGCTGGCCTTCAGGGTATAGCTTTCCATTGGTTTCACTCCTTTCTCTACTCATGTTCATTCTCTGTGGACTCTGACACCTACACCTACTCCCCACTACCTCTTAACTGCAGGGTCCCCCAAGGCTCTGTTCGCACCCCGCTTCCGTTTAATGTCTTCCTGGGTCCCCTCACTCTTTTGGTGCAGCAAACCGGTATCTCAACCTACTACTATGCTGACAATATCATTCTCCTACATCACACCTCCCCCACTAATCCAGATCTCTCCCCCCTCAAAGCCTGCCTCTCACTTGTCAGAGACTGGCTAACCTCGAATCTACGAAAGAAACCAATCCAGAAACGTGGCAGAAAGTACAAGAAAAAGCCTTTATTAATCCAAGGGATGAGTGATGCCCAACCCAACACTGGCCGTTTTTCGTAAGAAACTTCTTCAGGGGTATGTGGCTCTAACACAAATAAATACATTAATATCAAAAAACAAATGAGAAAATAATTGAAAACAATCAAAAGTTAATATATAAAACCAACAAATATTAAATCTTTTAAATTATAAGAAACTTGTATAAATAATTAAGGAACATCCATCGGAAATATATCTATAAATGATAACATGTATACGTAAAACATTGTCTATAAACTATGACAATTAATAATTAATATAATAAATATAATAAACCAAAGGACAACAATGTACATCAGTAGTGCATAAAACCATAAAAGATGCTGAATTAATAATCATAAACAAACTACAATGAACATATAAAATACCATTATAAACACGTAATAAAACAATTAACTTCAACCTACTACTAAAAAAAACTAAGAAAGAATAAAATGAAAAACAAAAAGACTAAAAGAGTAAAATGAAAGAATAGGAGAGAACTAATAATTAAACTATGTACTGAAATCAAATAAATTGTTAAAAATGTAGTACAATACATATGATAATCAATAATTAAAAACAGTAAAAACAAAAGACAAAGAAATCAATAAAAAAATCAATAAAAACAGAGGACTGTAGGAGAAATGGAGCAGGAGTAAAATCAGTAGAACCTTATTATCCATGTCATGAGGATATTGCTTGTGGACATGATACTAAATAAATAATTAAAAACTAAGGGGTATGTTTACTAAACCGCGCAATTGTGCGGGGCGCACTTGAGCGTGAACTAAGGTACCTTAGCGCATGCTAATAGTGCGTTTTTGTGCCCCGCACACGTGCGCGCTGCACTAACGGGCCCGCACAAGTGTGCGGCGCGCTGATGTGCGATAGAGGCGTGGAAAGGCATTCTGAGGGCGGAGGAAGGCTCCCGAGGGGCGGAGGGACGGGGTCAATGGGTGGAGAGTGGGAGGGGAGAGGATCCCCGCATAGGAGCGGGGCTGAAATTCAAGCTAAAAAATACCGCGAGTGAAAACCTCGCTTTAGAGCCGATTTAAAGGGAAGAGAAACCATTTCCGTCAGCAATGTACAGCAAAACCGGGGAAACCTTAAAAACGTGAGCAGTGTGATACATGTGCACAGTACAAAAGGTCAAATAAACCTCAAAAATGACCTTGAAAAAAGGGGAAAAAAACATAACCAAGCTGGCCAATAGTGATATCAATGGGCAACATTAAAAAACACTCCCAGGAAAGTTCCAAAAAAAAGAAATGATTTTTGGAAGGGTCTACGCTCCGAATCCCCCAATTCCTCGGGTTGTTGTGGAGAGCATAGAAACCTCTTTGAGAGGGGGAAAACCGACTCTCTCACAAATCAGCTGTGCTATGCGGTCTCCTATATTTATCTTAAAATCTTCCTTCCCAAAATTAAAGATTAATACTTTCACGGCGCCTCTAAAATCGGGATCAATGACACCTGCTCCTACGTCGATGAAATGCTTTAAGACCAGTCCCAAGCGAGGTGCTATGCGCCCATAGCATCCTATCGGCATTTCCATCTGGAAAGCAGTGTTCACCAGAGCCTTCCCTTGTTTTGGGACTATTAACTCTTCGGCACTGCAGAGATCATATCCAGCAGCATAAGCAGAGGCTCTCTTGGGACTTTGAGCACTGGGACTCATTTTACAGTATCTTAACACGAACCTGGGTTTACCTGTAGTCTCCTCTTTCTGGAGGTAAGGCTTCAGCTCTCGCTTCGGTGGCTTCGCAAACAGCGGATTGGGCACAACAGCCATCTTAGCTGTTTGTGCTAAGGCTTCTGCCTGGGTTTTTTTGGAAAGCGCGATCTCTTTTGACTGCAAACTGTGTTCTATACCTTGGTGAAATTGTGGCCAATCTCTCCCCAGTCCCAAACTATGGGGCAATCTGGGCACCACAGCTATGGGGATCTCCTTTTTCACTCCTAAAACTTTTACTAGAACCCTATACATTGGATAAAAGGATGCTGCACCATGAATGCACCTGATCTTCACAGTATCAACAGGTTGGTTAGGGGCAGCCTCACTCTGTGTCTCAATTTGTTGCCAAAGCTTTTTAGACATCATGCTTTTGATCAGCACCGGAGTCTAATAGCGCATTGGTAACAATACCCTGAACCTCTATGGATAACAAAAACCCTTCCCTGATTTTCTGAGTGTTTTCAGTTTTTAGTGCTGTTTTCATTTTACAGTCTTTTTGTAAATGGCCCTCATTACCACATTTGAAGCATTTTCTCTTTGCAAAATGTTTTTTCAACATAGGCATACACGTTTTCATGGGATCATCTCTTAACCTTATCCTCCTTTCTGATACTTCTGGCATTGCCAACCTGGAAGCACTGCCACTTTCTCATGCAGTTAACTCTGCTTCATAAAACGCTCTGTAAGCCTTATGGCTTCTTGAGGGTTCTGGAAATTCTGCAGTATAAGGAACATAAGAACATAAGAACATAAGATATGCCATACTGGGTCAGACCAAGGTCCATCAAGCCCAGTATTCTGTTTCCAACAGTGGCCAATCTAGGTCATATGTACCTAGCAGTTTCCCCAAGGGACACAGGTTCCACAATGCTTGTATTGGTTCAAGCATTGATATCCTGGGTCCCTTCTTAATAATGGCTTATGGACCTTTCCTCCAGGAACTTGTCCAAACCTTTTTTAAACCCAGCTACACTAACAGCCTTTACTACATCCTCCGGTAACAAATTCCAGAGTTTGATTACACGTTGAGTGAAAAAATATTTTCTTTTATTAGTCTTAAATAGTTTACCCTGTAGCTTCATTGCATGTCCCCTAGTCTTTCTATATTCTGATAAGGTAAACAATCGATCTACGTTTACCCGTTCCACTCCGCTCATTAATTTATAGACTTCTATCATATCTCCCCTCAGCCGTCTCTTTTCCAGGTTAAAGAGCCCTAACCTTTTTAGCCTTTCTTCATAGGAGTATCCTTCCATCCCCTTTACCATTTTGGTGGCTCTTCTCTGAACCTTTTCTAATAACTCTATATCCTTTTTAAGATACGGCGACCAGAATTGCACACAATATTCAAGGTGCGGTCTCACCATGGAACGATATAGAGGCATTATAATATCCTTTGTTTTATTTTCCATTCCTTTCCTTATCATACCTAGCATTCTATTTGCTCTCTTGGCCGCCGCTGCACACTGGGCCGAGGGTTTTAACATGGTATCCACAATGACGCCTAAATCTTTTTCCTGGGTGGTGGTTCCTAATGTGGAACCTTGCATCGTGTAACCATAGTTTGGGTTGTTCTTCCCTAGGTGCATAACCTTGCACTTGTCCACATTAAATTTCATCTGCCATTTTGATGCCCAGTCTTCCAATCTATCAAGATCCTCTTGCAATTTTCCACAATCCTCTTGGGTTTTAACAACTTTAAATAGTTTTGTGTTATCTGCAAATTTGATAACCTCACTCGTTATTCCACTTTCCAGGTCATTTATGAATATGTCAAAAAGCAGCGGACCCAGCACAGATCCCTGGGGTACACCAAGGTGCGGATATCCCTTGGGACTGCAGCCATGTACTGCTCTAGCACAATGCTATCCAGTTCAGACTCTATGGACTTGCCTTTGGGCACTAGCCATTTGTTTACTAGACTTCTAACTCGCTGGCATAAAGCTTTAGGGGTTTCGCCTGGCTTTAAATTTACACTCCGTAACAGGCGATGGTAGACTAAGGGTGTCAATCCTAGCCTATCCCTAATAACTTTTTTAAGCTCTTCATAATTACTTGCGAGTGCCGCAGGCATAGCTCTGTATGCGGCTAAGGCCTCACCCGTAAGGGACGTGGCCAGGCGCATGGCCCATTTCTCTTTAGGCCACCCACTAATATGAGCCACTCGGTCAAAGGCTTCTAAAAAGTCATCAATGTCATCATTATCTGTTAATTGTCCAAAGTTAAATGTTCCACTAGCATGTAAACCTAGGGCATACGAATGAACGGGTTCTGTACAACCTGGAAGAGTCATTGCTGGTACAGCCTTCTCCTTCTGGTTGGCCAACCACGCTTCCATCATTTCCAGCAACGGTCTTTGCTGGGCTTGCATCTGTGCTGCGGTCTGTTCTTGAGCCTGCAACGACATCTCCCGCTGCCTCTCAAATTGGTTCGCCATCCACTTGAGCACTTCCTGGCACTCCATGGTCATCTTTTATTCTGTAACAACAAGAACAAGAAAACACCACCCAAGTGCGATACCAAAACCACTTCATTGTCTCCTTTGCTTTTATTTTATCAGACAAGTCTACACCCCTGGACTGGTATCCTAATCAACCCAGTTAGGTACCGGTTACCTGGCACAGGTGTAGCTTCGAGCTTTTCACCACTGAAGATCTTGGTAATCCTCCTATGATGCAGCTTCACCTCCCGGACGTCCCTCTGCAAGGCTCCAGAGTGAAGTTAATTTTCAGTGTACATCCTGAAGTTTGTAAATCCTTTTTTTTGCGCATGTGTGAAAATCCGTACTACTACGCCACTTGTGATACCCTAGCCTGGGCCCTAGGGCTTACAGGCATAGGGCTGCCTTGTTATGTCCTTATATAAAGCTTTACTGTGTCTGTCTCCAGTAAGGAATTCTGGGACTTGTAGTTTGTCTTTCTTATCCAAGGACAAAAGTAGTGTGCAACCGAGGTTAAGGCAACACGAATATTTATTTTTGTGGGATTTCCATAAGCATTAAATTCAAAACACAGGCATTAGGATTACTTCTCCAAACATAAGAGGAAAACATGGATAACTGGAACTAAAGAAAACTGAACAAGTCTTTCTAACACTGGCAGCTGTTATCATCAATCAAGTTAACATGCACATTGTAGACTCTTGTGTTCATTCAACCAAAAGGTAAACTTCTTCTTTTAACAACCGCTGCTTTACTTTTTTAAACTCTTGGTTAAACAACAAAACCTTCTTTACTTCAGAAGAAACTCTTTATCAGTTACAGAGTTACGCAAACATTGCTTCTCACCACGTTTTGCTTTTCTCTCTGAACCCTGTTTACCAGCGTCTAATTTTCTTTCAAACAAAAAGAGCAATCCATTGGTGATTCCCTCAAGTTATACTCTGGCTCAAAGGAATCAATCTGCATATCCTCTTAGGCAACAGAATGCTTATCCCTTTCTACAGTTTCAAAAGCTTTTTCAGACTTCCTGTTCTGTAAAAACATCTGGAATTTGCTCCATAGCTGTTCTTTCTGATAAGGATCAATTATATTGGGAGAGTGAGCTTTCTTCCCTGGGAACACTTGACTTAATGTTTCTAGTGTTTTTGGGTCAGCTTCTCTGCTCTCAGGTGGGTTCTGGCTCTTTCCCCAGACCAGCGTATCCACCCACCTTCTAGCAGTTGAAGTCCTCGGCCATGGCTCTTGAACACTAGGTACTGCAACCTGTTCCACCCCGTCTGTAAGCTTTCCAGCTAACCGTCTGCTAGCTTCAAGTTTAGGAGCACTTTCCAGACACAGACTGCTTCCTTTCTTACTGGCCTCATTCAGCAGCTGGAAGTCAGCCTTCCTATGCCTTTCTCCACTCCTTCCTTCCTGGAATCCCTCCTGGAATCCTTTCTCCTGGAACGCTTTCTCCTCTCCCCAGGATCTCTCTTTCTGGTCTGATTCAGGTTTTAAAAAACGTTTCTTGCCTGCCACTCCCTTGCCTCTGCAAAGATGTTTACAATCAGTGCCCAAGCCTGCCCCCATGTCAGAGCTTGGGTGTGGCTTAGCCTCAGCAGAGACAGGATTTTTTTTCATGCTTGCCTTGCAAACTCTGTGCAAAGCTGGTCTGTCACTCATTTTAAAGGTACAAACATTGTTTTCTTCTATTTCCATCTGCTCCTGGCAGCTCTCCTCGTTACAGCCCTCATCAAGAATATGCTGCTGCATATATGGATGACATCATTATCTACAGTCGCACCTGGGAAGACCACCTCCCGAGGGTTGAAGCCGTCCTGCAGTCTATGAGGCAGGCGGGCCTCACACTGAACCCGAGCAAATGTGCCTTCGCCAGGCGAGAGGTGAAGTACCTGGGGCATATGATAGGACGGGGAAAGGTCAGGCCCTTAGTCAACAAAGTCAATAGCATCAGGAATTTCCCCAGGCCAGCAACAAAGAAGCAATTGAGAAGTTTTCTAGGCCTGGTCGGCTACTACAGGAGGTTTCTGCCCCACTTTACAGAGGAGCGTTCCATCTTCACTGATATGTTGAAGAAAAATTACCCAAACCGCCTTAGTTGGACCCCCGAAAGCTGAGAGGGCCTTCAACCTGTTAAAAGGGAGGCTATGCATGGCCCCGGTATTATGTGGAGTGGACTTCACGCAGCCCTTCCTTGTACAAACGGATGCCTCAGAAGCAGGTTTAGGTGCGGTCTTATCCCAGAAGCATGAAGGAGAGGAGCATCCTGTAATGTTACTTAGTAAAAAGTTATCCCCAGCGGAGCGCAACTACTCCACCATTGAGAAAGAGTGTCTTGCCATTAAATGGGCAATAGAGGCACTCCGGTTCTATCTTACAGGGCAAAAATTCCTACTAATCACAGACCACGCACCCTTGAAGTGGCTCCAACAGATGAAAAACCACAATGCACGACTAACTAGGTGGTACATGGCCCTGCAAGCTTTTGACTTCAGGGTAGAGCATCGGGCAGGAAAGCTACACCAAAATGCAGATGCCTTATCCCGAATTACAGACTGTTCGGAGGAACCCAAACAACCTCCGACAGCCAGTAATATCTTAAGCAGGGGGGTATGTGGCAAGGTCATCTATCCTGAGTATGGGGAGGTGAGAAACGTAAAGAATTCACCCTAGTAAAGGGTCCCTTTTAGGAGTGCAGGGTGAGAAGGCCATAGCCACACCTAATAACCAGAAAAACCCCAGCTGGAACAGGTTTCATGCAGTGCCTAATAGAGTAAGAGAGAGAGAGAGATTATGGGCACGAGGTCCAAAACAATTACTTCAACAAGTTCCCTAATTACTCAAATACCAGAAAGCAGGGGGATTGGTCTGCCGCGGTAAAAGATGGCCGCATAGTACGATCGCTCCCTCCCAGCACTGAAGAATCCGGAGCTAAAATCTGATCAAGAACGCTCTAAACGGCACACAGATCCAGTATAGAACGAGGCGCTATGTCATCGCTAAAACCGGCCAAATTGGAGTTCCAGCCGGCAGCGGGACAGTCAAATAAAAGAGCGAAGCAGGAACTCTCCTCCCCGGTAAAAATGGCGCCGGACAGAGCAGCCACGGAAGGGATAATAGAGATCCTGCAGGAACTCCGATCTGTAAAAGAATTGGTTACCGCCAATTCTGGGGCGCTGGCAGCAGTGCAAGAGGATCTGCGAGAAGTAAAAGATCGCTTAGGAAATATGACTCTGCGATTGATGGAACTCGAGGCCGAGGTCAAACAGCAGGCTGTAATAACAGGCCAATTTGATCCACTGGCAAAGAGAGTAGCGGTGCTAGAGCAGCAGGCAGAGGACCAATCCAATAGAAGCAGGAGAAGCAACATTAGAATCATCGGGGTCCCAGAAGGCCGGGAAGGTTCTGACCCTATTCGGTATCTGGAAAAAGTTATACCGGAAATATTGGGTATCAAGTTTGAGAGGCCGCTGGAATTAGAGCGGGCCCACCGCGTGCCCTCGCATCCTTCCATGCACAATCAGAGACCCCGGCCGTTTGTTATTAAGGCTCTGCGATATCAACATGTATTGCAGATTATGGAAGCGGCTCGGCAAAAGCAAAATCTGCAGATGGATGGACAACGCATCTCATTCTTCCCCGACCTAAGTCAACGGACAGCCCAGTGCCGAAAAGATCTTCTAGCCTGCAGGCCTCTATTGCAGCAAGCGCAAGCACGTTTCGGACTACTTTACCCGGCAAATATGCGAGTGACCTTGGATAACAAAACTTATACATTTACAGAGGGTCCTCTGCTCCGCGCCTTTCTCCAAGACCGGGCCCAGATGGAAGTGGCGAGTTAACGTCCTCGAGGCTCTTCGTGAGGGTGAAGTAGCAGAACCTGGATTTCAGAGGATCAAGGAAACAAGCATGACAAAAGAAAGATAGAGAGTTGGATTGTTATCAGCAAACAGATTAGTGCCTCTCCAGTGTCTCTCTCTCTCTTTCCTTTCCCCTTGTTTTTTTTTTCTTTTTTTTTATCTCTCCTCTTCCGTTTTCAGCAGTAAGTGTGCATTTCGCTGACAAGATCTTGTAGTGCAATGTGTGAGAACGGTAGAGTAGCGAACTATCGTTAATGCCCAGAGCGGTATGCGCATTATGGAAAAGGAAGGTAATAGCTTACATGCAACAGTAAGTCAGCATAGCCTATACAATGGAATGTTGTTGTATTTATACTAATGAGCTGGGAGGGAGCTAGACGGGTTAAGATGAGCGGTGGGGATTTCGCCATGCAAGTGGGTGAACGATATGGCGTATTGCAGCCAGGTTATATGTTTGTTAATGCAAATGTCTTTATTACCTTTATTACCTTGTTCCCGGGGCAGCTGACCACGACTATCCCCCTCCTACCCTTCAACACGACTGGGAATGGCTAACAATCAAATGAGGGTGTTGTCCTTAAACGTTAAGGGTATTACTAATCCGGCTAAAAGGAAGAAAATTCTGTTGTATTGCAAGCAGCAAAAGGCGGATGTGGTGTACCTACAAGAGACCCACTTGTCTCAAGTAGAGTCATATAAAGTTACGGACAAGATATATCAGAATGTCCTTTCGGCGCCTGCTCTTAAGAAAAAGGGAGGAGTCATTATACTTCTCCGGAAATCTCTCCAGATGGAAGTAAAGGAGACCAAAGCAGACCCCGCTGGAAGATGGGCAAAACTGACAGCTCTGCTGAAGGGGGGCCTGTACACCTTTATGACGATCTACGGGCCTAATGCAGATGAACCGCAGTTCTTCACTCAGATCTCTCAAGAACTCATTGAGTCAGGTTCTACCAACATTGTTTTGGGGGGGGACTTTAATCTCATACCGGATCCTCTCCTGGATAGAACACCCTACAAGCCACAACATAAACCCCGCTCTTCGGTAGAGCTGCAAAATTTGACCAATTTAACAGGGCTGGTGGATCCTTGGAGACTGCTCTACCCCAGAGGCAAAGAGTATACCTTCTATTCACTGCCTCATAACTCACAAACTAGGATAGATTACTACCTCACTTCCAAGACATTGCTGCCTAGAATTGTGGCGGCAACCATGCTTCCCCGCACAATCTCCGATCATTCAGCGATCCTTTTGGACCTTCGAATGGACCCTGAAAAGAAAGCCTCGGGACGATTCTTCTTTGAAAAACGCTGGCTGGCGGACGCCGAATTTCGTGCTTACATGAAGGCCGGCATCGGGGAATATTTTGATATTAACCACTATGGAGACACCCCTACATGGGCCTGGTGGGAGGCATCCAAAGCCTACGCACGAGGGCAGATGACCGCCTATAAACTACGCAAGCACAAGGAAGAGGCTGCAAGAAAAAAAGAATTGGAGACCGAAATTAAAACGGGTGAGTGAGCGGCTCCTGGCTCGCTGGGCAGATCCGACTATACTCCTGCGCTTGCAGAAACTCCGTTACCAATATAATGTTCTTCTACAGGCGGAAGTCAGTGAGCTGATTAGACTGCAGCAAGGGAAATACTATCATGATAACAATCGAGCGAGTACACTCCTTGCAAATATGCTAAGGATGAAACGTGCGGCGACTCGGATTGCAGGGTTAAAAGATCTGGCAGGAGATTTGAAAGTCTCAGATGACGAGATCCTCGAGATTTGTGAGACCTTTTACTCTAAACTATACCAAACTGAAGTAGTCCACGATGAAGCAGCATTCATAAATTTTATCTCCTCCATTGAGGGTCCCCAACTTACAGTGGCGCAACAACAGTTTTTAGCTACAGACGTTACCTCCAAAGAGCTTCGCACCGCTCTTAAGCAACTGGCGAAAGGGAAGGCCAGTGGCCCAGACGGGCTCCCTGTGGAATATTATGAGGCCTTTGCGGATCAACTAATCCCTGAGTTGCTGCTTTACTATGCGGGAGTGCGGGAAGAGCGTCCTGCGGTTGGGGCATTTGCAGAAGCCACGATAGTAATACATCCTAAGCCCGGCAGGGACCCGGGAAAAATCGAGAACTATCTACCTATTTCCCTACTCAACGCGGATTATAAAATCTATGCCAAAGTCCTAGCTAATCGACTAGCCAAAGTCATGGGGTCTCTCATCCATCCTGACCAATGTGGATTCATGTCCGGAAGATCTACGGCTGACAACGGCCGGTTGCTAGCCCACGTTCTTCGGCGGGCGTCACAGATAGAAGTGCCAATCGTGGGCTTAGCGCTCGATGCTCAGAAGGCTTTTGACAGGGTAGAATTCTCCTACCTATTTCAAACGATGCGATGGATGGGAGTCCCGGATAGCTTCCTGAAGAATGTCCAGCTACTATACACCAAACCGGTAGCCCGGGTGGTGGCTAACAACATGGCCTCCCGCGAATTTTTGCTCACAAGAGGCACTAGGCAAGGCTGCCCTCTGTCCCCCCTATTGTTCAACTTGGCCTTAGAGCCCCTGCTCCTTAAAGTCCGTCAAACTCCTCACATAAAGGGAATCCAACTTGAGGGGTATCATTGTAAGCTATCCGCCTACGCAGACGACCTCCTCTTATTTCTCGAAGAGACGTCGGTAGAAGCTGTCTTGAAGTCTATTGACGAATATGCCAATATCTCGGGCTATAAGCTGAACCTGGACAAGACTATCAGCATACCATTAACACCTACGGTCTCAATGGTTGAGTTGCAGAGAAACTCCTTTCAAGTGGAAAAGTCCTCGTTTAAGTATCTGGGAGTGAGTTATGGTACCACTCTGGCAGACACGATCTCTTTCAACGTGACCCGATGCAATGAAATTCTGCGGGAATGCGTGCAAAAATGGACGCCATTGAACTTGACATGGTGGGGTCGCCTGGAGACCATTAAAATGGTTATTGTCCCCAAGATCACGTATATCTTGAGCATGATTCCGGTGTTTTTTGACAAGAAATTCTATCAAAACCTAGAAAAGAAGGTGCTCGCCTTTCTCTGGGCACAGAAAACCCCGCGTATTGCAGCCTGGAAGCTAAAACTTCCTAAGAAACGAGGAGGGGTCCACTTTCCGGATTTCTATTGGTATCACGTGGCCCTTATAGCTAAGCAAGGCTCTTGGTGGGCGGAAGAGCTGGGCACTCCAGGAACCCCTAGTTGGCTCGAGGTAGAAACAGCAGTGAGTTACCCTCTTCCACTGTGCTATCGCATTGGTGCCACAGTTCCTCCGTCCCAGGTGCAGGGGCGAAAGGCGATTCTTCAGGCCACCCAACAAGCCTTCAAAGTCTTGCTACCACTTATAATGGAAGAACAAACCTTTACGGAAGCAACACTGATATGGCTCAACCAACACTTTCGAATAGAGGGTATTTGCATCGCATGGCCCGTCTGGATACGCCAAGGAATATTGTTTGGGACATCTTGTCAAGGAGCGGAGATATAAATCCTTCACAGAGTTACAGCAGGACTTCCAATTACCCAACAAGTGCTTTTTCCAATGGGGACAATTGCGGCACTGCCTGAGCACAGCTGGGGTGATACCACTGTTAATGGGTACTGGACGTTCCCCACACCTTTGGTTTCAAGAACTCCGGATGGGTTCCGGGCAAGTATCAAAGATTGTAATGCTCCTTAGATCGACGGTCGAGCGCTGGCCTAGAGGCACTCAGTTAGTATGGGAAACTGAAGCTGGACCACTGTCATCCCCGGAGCTTTGGACTTCCTTTTGGGGATCCCAAATACGAATATCCAGATCGGCGTCCATGACACAGGTATTGTTTTTTATAGCCCACCGTGCTTATCTGACCCCGGTCAGGACGTCCAAATGGCAGGAGCATAACGACGATCGTTGCTGGTCTTGTGGTACAGCAACAGGGACCTTCTCACATATGCTGTATCACTGTCCTCAGCTGACGGCCTACTGGTGTGGAGTGTGGAGACGAGTGCAACGGATGCTAGGGATAGCAACACCCTTAACTTTTCAGATCGTCATATATAAATCCATAACGGAAGTGCCAGGCCTCAAAAAACAACATCATGCTCTATTTAATGTGCTTCTGAGTTTAGCATTAAAGGCCGTCTTGAGTCACTGGAAGTCTTTTAGTACACTGCACGTGGAATACTGGTGGAATCTGGTATGTTATCATCGCTCCTGTGAACTCACGTATGTCCAACAAAACCCTTCTTTCCGCCGAATGCTTGAGAAATGGGACACCCTTGAAACGAACTGAAGAGACATGAGATAAGCTACATTTCCACTCGGAGGTTGGTGGTCGTGGTCAGCCCCCCCCCCTTCCCCCCCTTCTCCCTCCCCATTCTGGTAAGTTAAGATATCCTTAGTAGAAAATTGGCATATACTTGTCTATGTTAGCCATGGTATTTGTAGCTTCCTCTATGACTTTGTTGTTCAGTTTCGCTGTGTATTTTCAAATGCTAAATAAATTTTCAAAAAAAAAAAAAAAAAAAAAGCAGGGGGATTGCCAACACCTGGGAAGGAAGGAGGTGGGGCTAGAACCCTGGAGGTATAAGCCTATGCTGGAGTATATAGAGAGGAAGAAAGGAGGAGAGGGAAGAGAAGGCAGAGACCGGAGAATAGAAGGAGGTGGAGAAGGTGCTGACTCATGCAGAAGAGCCGAGCTACCAGGAGCTGAGAGGGCTGAATTCCCTGCAACAGGTTGGCAGCAGAGGTTGGAGCCAGGAAGTGGAGAAGCTCTCAGAGCACCGGAGAGGTTGTCAGCTGAGCAGTCTGACCGGGTGGATGAGTCAGAACCTATGCAACTGGGAGAGCTAGTGGCAGAGTTGGGGGAAGAAAACATCCTTATGGATTGCTCTCTGTGCCAAGCTTTAGACATGGAGTCTTGAGGAAGAGCCAGACCTGAAAGAATTATCCTCCTTGAAAAGGTAACCATAAGAAACAGGCAGTGTGGTGGTAAATTCCCATATGTTTTTAAAAGGGAAGTTTACTGAAATTTAAGGATAAGCAGGAAGCTGTGATTCATGCTTGTTATCCACCTGTGGTTTGAACTGTGAAATGGCAAGAAGTCAATTTACCTGCTAGAAGAGGTTTTCTTTGCTCCTCTGTTATGTGACAAGCCTGTTGAGAGTTTCTGATGGCAGTCTGAATGTTTGCTTCTTGTTTTGAGTTCTGTTGTACCTGAGATGCAGTGGGAAGTAATTGAGGCTGATAGAAGCCAAACTGCCAGAGAAGATTAAGCTTGTTTGGACTTTATGCTGTAATTAGCAAGGACTAAAAGGAAGGTGGCAGCCTTGCTATCAAAGGCTGTGCTTCTGAAAGTAAGAAGACTTTAAACAGCCATTTTTTGGGTTCTTTTGTTTACTTTGCCAACCATCTGCTGTATTTTGAAAATCCTACAGAAATAATCCTGTATCTGGTACTTTGAATCTTTTTGTGTGAAATACATTTTCTGTTATATGCCTTACCTCGGTGGCCTTAACTACAACCTTCTACCTGAAGCACAAACACATCTTAGCAGTACTACATTTCCCAGAAGACACCACAAGGAGATAGGCTGATAGGGGAATGTTCCTCCAATCACCACGCCCCTCTAAAACTAGAGGCGAGTGGTGAGGGCGTTTGACAACAGTTTGGCATAAAAGTTTCTAAAAATGGCCGCAATCTGTTGCGGTTTATGATGTATGTTTCCTTCCTCACTCCTTAGAATGGGAACAAATCACCTGCCCCCCGGGTCTCTAATCACTTTAGCTAATAGTCTCCCTGATCTATTGCCAAATTTGTATAACTGATGTTTATAATACTGCAAAGACATATTAGCCCGCCTCTGCAGCAGCTCACTGAGAGCCGCTTGGACTCTCAAATATTCCTGCTGTGCGTCTCTATTCCATGTTACACTCTGTCTCCTCTGTAACGCATGCAGGGTACGCTCCAACAGTAATGAACTATGATCTAGGTGCTTATGTCATCGTATAGTATACGTAATGATGGCCCCTCTCATTACTTCTTTGCTTGCTTCCCAGAACAGAAGTGGTGAGCACTGGGGGGTATCGTTAAACTCCATATAGTCCTCCCACTGCTTCTCGAGGTATGCTCTGAAGTCCTTATCCTCCCACAAATATGTGGGGTAATGCCAATCCATCTTTCCCGGGCTTTGAGTATCCCAGTTTACCCAAACCATACCATGATCGGAGATCATTACTGGCTCAATTTCAGCTTGCGATATTTATGTGAAGCCTCCTACGCTTACCAAAATGTAATCGACTCAAGACCAAGTCAGATGTGCTCTAGACTGGTGAGTGTATTCCCTAGTCCCTGGATGCAGGGCATGCCACACATCAACCATGTCCCCCATCCTGCACAAGTAGCCAATCCCTTTTTTGGTCCATGCCCCCTTTTCACATCTTCCTGACTTGTCCAACCTTGGATCATGTGGGCAATTGAAGTCTCCTGCTAGAATCAACTTCTTCCCCCCTGCTCTCGTGATAAACTTCAACAGATCCTTAAAAAAACATGGCATAGACATTAGGGGCATAGACATTCCCTATCCAAAGGTCCTCTGTGAACAGCTTTGCCTGCAAGAATATATATCTCACAAAGTGGGTCAGCTTTCACACTTTACCACTTCCAAAGGAAGGCCTTTCTTTACCAGAACCACCACCCCCACCTTCCTGGACCCCGACGCTGCCCCATAGGTCTTTGCCACCCACTCTCTTGCCAGCTTCCCGTGTTCCACCGCACTCAAATGGGTCTCCTGCAGCAATGCAATCTGCACTCCTTTTCTCTTAAGCGCCTGCAGTATTTTGGTTCATTTTACTGGAGAGCCAATCCCCCCTATGTTCCATGACACAATCTTTACATTACTCATCACATCTTATCCATAGTTTTTCCATAAGTGTGTTATTCTGACCTCCCGGCTCTGGGAGCCACCCAGCTCGGCTCCACATGAGCATTCAAAACCTCCCCAGGTACCTTCCCTCCTATTCTGCTGTCCTTCTTCCCCCCGGGTGGTTCCCTCATCCCCCCTTCCTTTCTCTCCCACTCCCTCCCTCCCCCACCCTTGGTCTCTGACCTCCACACACCGCAAACTGCACACCCCAACCAAATAACACCACACCCCCAACCCCCCTCCCAGACCAACCCCCTCCCCCCCTAAGAACCTGGTAGCCATCGTTAACATCCCTATTGGGATGGATCTCTGTCCACACTTCCAGGTTCGCCCCCTTCACCCCAAGAGGTGAAAGGTGGGACATCAGTCCAAGAACACTCTCATGTCCTTCAATGGGGTTGCCAAAGAGAACTAATGCTTGGCGCCAGTTGTTGCTGATTCTTTTTGCAACTTCTACCCTCCAGTCTTGTGCAGCATCGGTCTCCGCTGCTCATCACTGCTGCCTCCTTCAATACGGTGGTTGGAATGGCAACTCAGCAGCATTGCTACTCTTACTTTAGGGGTGTGGAAGCTTCTCTCTGTGCCATCTTCCTTCTTCTTAATATTCCTGCCTTCTCCCTCATGCTTTGGGTGGCAGGACCTGATCTTGATGCCACCTGTGACTTTTCTTCTTCCGCTGGCTCTTGCTTTGACTGGCAGGGCTTGGCCTCCCTGCCGCCCATTGTTCCTCTGCTTCCTCCCCTGCCTTCCCCCTTCCCTACAGCATTGCTACATGCCAATGTGGGGTACTACACATGTGTTTGTTTGCACGTACATAAATACATATATACGGACAGACAAACAGAAAACAAACACAATAGGCCTTGTTGCTTAAGAGAAACATGACTAAAATAAAATGTGTTTCTCATTTGTATCATTCCTGGGTTTTTTTGTTTTGTTTTGGGGTTTTTTTACATTTCAAATGTGTCTTTCTTTCTTTCAAATCAAAGCAAAAACCAATTTAAAAATGTTGTAGCTACTCCAATCAAAGGAGAATTGAAATGTCCAGGTCAGGATGAACTCAGTTCTTCCAGTATTTTACAAAAGCCTTATGTAAAATCCCGATATGGATACTGGTAAATATACTGGTATTTGTCATCATTTACATATCTGCACAAAAAGAGCATGATCCCGCTGGGCTTTACATGTGTAAATGCCAGCATCTACAGAAGCAGATGCCAATTTTGCAATCTAGACTGTAGTTGCCAGTAATTACACAACCCTGTATAGCCAATTCCCTAACCCCCCTCAAACAGCACAGAATCTTCCCCACAACCCTGAACCCATGAAATACATTTCAGTTCTCCAAATGCCAATATAAATTCATCAACCACCTATTCTCTGATGCCACTGATGATACTCCATATCATTCTACCACCAAACACCTTCTGATATCAGTGATAAAATCTCCTCCCCACCACAAAATCTCGCACCCCCACCCCTGGACTCCCCCTGACACAATAAATACCTCACCTTCTTCACCCCTACCCTGATACCTGGCATTTTATCAGGTGCCAGGGTTCAAAATAGCATCTCTGACCCCTTGTGGTAGTCTTATGAAATTATTGCTAGAGGTCAAGCTGTATATAAGGGCAGCACACCTGTTTTGGCAGCTGGAATCCTAGCAGTAGTACCACAAAACTACTGTTAGGAGTTACTGTAGAACAGTTGACAGAGCAGAAGGAATTAGTGATCACCCCTGCCTTCTACTAGACCACCAAGGAGAGTCCAAGGTAAAAGCTAAAGGGTTGGAGGGAGGGGGCTCCAGGGGGAATATAATATTGGTTGTGTTGGAGGAAGATGTTCTTGGGGATTGTGGAATTGGTCTAGGGGATGGGGGAGGAGAGTCGTGATGTTGAGGTGTCCAAGGGAATGGGATGATGGGCTGCTTGTATTCTGTACTTTTTTGTGCTTTATCTTGTTGTAAATTGCCTTGAATGTTGGCGTAAAATGTTTTTAAATAAATAAATAAATATCAGGGGAATGTCTGGTGGAGGAGGTGATGATGTCTGAAGCAGTGTCTGAGTTTCCAGAAGGAGGGGGATGGGGATTCTGTTGACATCAAGGGGTATCTGAAGGTGGGCAGAGTGGAATCCTTAAGTCTTTCCACCTGCCCCTTCAAGATGACATTTCTGCATGCCTTGGAGTGGGTGCAAAAGCTAACAGGGATATTTTCTCTATAGATGTGGTTTTCTGTTGTAAAATAGGAAGTCCACATCTATTTGTTAAGCATGTCCAAGGCACAATCCTACCACACCCCCACCATGCTCTCTTCAAATCTTTGCATGGTGAAGATCTTCACAGGTAAATAGCGGCTTTCTAAAATATCTATTTGCCTGTGCTGACAATTTGCATGTGTATTTGCTGTTATTTACAAGCAGAGATGCTTCTATAATAAGGGCCATAGTAAGGCAGCAAAATAAAATTCCAAGGCCTGTAAGTCAAATTGATTAATGGCATTGACTGTTTCAGGAGAGAGCTACATTATTGCATATCTAGTCTTGACCCCCGCTGTCCCTTCATCAGAGAGAGGGGGGCCTAGTTCAAAGTTTTTGAGACCTGGCACCATTTGTCTCATTACACTTTTCAGCCGCTGAGTGAATTCCCAAACATGGAGGAAGATCACCTTCATGGCCATTAGGATTTATTTTATTTTTTTATACCAGATCACACTGGATTCTCAAATGATGTTCCAATGTATCAGGCCCACAACATTTTGGCTGTCTTAAAGTTATCTGGATAGTGGGCTGAATATCACTGCTATCCAGGTGAATCCACACTCTACCCTCATTCCACCCACACACTGTCCCAGTGCTATCCGCACAATGCCAGAGCTGCCCATAAAGATATTCCATGGCACTATCTGTATAGTCACCAGAGAACTGCTGACAAGCCAGCATAGTTCTTGTCTGATTTTAAAAGATAAATTGGAGGAAAAATACACGAGATTGTTTCCTGCAAATTGTTATTTTTATGCCATTATAGTGTTTATTTGTTAGAACCAGGACTGATCCTCACAAGTCATAAAATAACCTCCAAAACACTTTGTAATCATTCAAGAGGGCATAAATCTCTTACTTATCATAATCCAGAAGGGACCCGTTTACTAAGGTCCACTAAGCAGGTAATGCGGGTTTTAATGAACAGTATCTGCCCATGATGACAAGTAATGCATGGGTAGGACAGCTACTGGCCACCATGAAAAAGGGTGAGGAATGAGCAGAAGGTGGGTATGGAGAAAACAGTGCAGAGAGTGTGGTAGTACATATTGCACGATGTGTTTAGAAATGAGCACAGGTGAACCAAGCAATACTTTGATGGGTGGCAATAGGTGCACCAGCATTAAGTGTGCCATGTGTTAGGGTATGTACCCATTCAGTAACTGCCGGGAACATGCTGGTGCACCCCCGACCATTACCACAGAAGCTTTGCATTTGATGCACATTAGTCTCCATGTTAAACATGTTAAATGTAACGCCCTAATGGATTTTAGTAAAAGGACCCCTTAATCCTTCACACCAGCACCCTTCAATAGCCAACATTTTGTGTTTGCATTATCGGGTTTGCAATGGCTTTACCAGAAACAAATTAAAAATATTGTATTAATAACAATATTTATAAAGTTTACAGTAGATTCTCTTCAAAATATGGCATTTTCTTTAACCTTCTCTTGTACAAATGTATTGATTATTCAGTTCAGACTTGCCCTTAATTATGTTCAAATTTTCTTCTTTTTATTTGGCTTCCAATTTACATTTGATAGTGTGAAGATGTTTAAGTTATAAGATCTTCACATTATTATACAGCTGTAGTCAAGATTATTGACACCCTTGCAGTTCAACCACTTAATGTCCAATATCTCCTAAAAAAAGTGGCCAGTAAAATGGCTTTGGACTATATATGTGAATATATTTGACACATAAAAGAATCAAATAAAACAGGACCAATTAAAAAAGGAAATAGAATACAAATTGGGACATTGCCAGTACATGATTATTCCTAAATCAAGATGACTTCATACCATGAAACTTTTATCTTCTTAACAACCAAACAAGTGTAACCTAACATATGTACCAATTTTTTTGTCGGATTACCCACCTTGAGAGGAAAACCTCTCCCGTAGTGGGTCCTCCTTTTAATCAATTTAAATGAGACCCGAAGGCCTAAAAAAACAGAACTAGCCTCATGAATGCATGCCGCTCCTTTTTACTGTCACCGAATGATATGGACAAAAATGTCCCAAACATATTCCCAATAAAGCTTCTTAACAAACGACTTAACTTTATAACCAAACTTATTCTCAATAAAGCTTCTGGAAAAAAAACCCAGCTTTATAAAGGGAACTGTCATCCAACTGCCAAAGCGATATCACAGGATTTTCATTGTGACGGTAAAATTGCTCTTCATAGCCATGCAAGCTTAGTAAATCCTCTTGGCGCTCTTTGACTAGGTGAAAATCGACCAGGTCCTGCAACACCACGTAGTGTTTCAAGCTTCTTAGCTCTTCTTCAGGCAAATGAATCTCATCGCATATCTGGTTCCAGTTTTTATCCCTAAATTAATCACCGGACGTCAGATAAACACTTAATTGCTATGAACAGCAAACTTTTCAAAACAGTTAAGTCAAAAGGAATAACATTATACATGCAATGACCACCAATCAATTTCTGCATTCAATCCTTTAGGATTGTAATTTAAAAATCCAGCGTTGTTCTTTGTGCTGCAATCTGGAAAGACAGTCACCTCCCCGCAAATTGTGGGGAACTTGATCAATCACCAACCATTACACATCTTCAAACTGATGCTTCAATTGCGAACAATGTGAAACCATTGGGGCAGTCATGACCAAAGAATTTATACGGGATCGACGTTCCAATAAGTGTTTCTTTATAGGGCGAGAGGTTCTCCCTACATACTTCAATTGACACGGGCAAATAATTAGATATACTACAAAGGAGGACAAACAGGAGGTGCTATGATGTAATTTGTATAGTATTCCCAATTTTGAATCTGTCCAAACTGCCCCCTACAAAGCATTAGTGCAAAAATCACATTGAACCACAAGCAAAATGTCCAAGCTGTTGTCCCAATGTTCCATCCGTGATTCCCAATGATGTTTGGATAATGAAATCCCCTATATTAGATGCCCTATGATATGCTACTATTAAGAGTTACTGGAAACAAGTGTGCAATGACAGCATAGGGTAATGATGCTTCAAAATATTAGTGATCTTTTCAGTATTAAGCATGTATGGCAAAATACCTATAAACCTATCAAACTTTGGTATGTCTCTCTTCTTACACGTAGCTTGCCACCATATTAGATGGTTGTATAAAGCTTGCTTATATGCTCTATATATTAGTGATTGAGGGTAGCCTCTATCCCGAAGTCTCTTACTTAAGTCTTTGGCAAGTTTCTGAAATTCACTCGTAGTTGTACACAGTCTGTGAAGTGTGTTGGAGGTGCAGGGGGCCTGACTAACAGCCCTTGGGAGTGCTGCCGCTGTGCAATGCTGCTGATGACACCTTTATCTTCCCCATACCATCAGGCAGGCAGCGGGGGCAGCGGGGGGCAGCCCCCACACAGCGAGGACCCCTGGTTGGTCTTTAAAATCACTCCGGTGACTTGCTGTCTTGGACTTAGCTGTGAAGTGTGTTGGAGGTGCAGGGGGCCTGACAAAAGGCCCTTGGGACTGCTGCCACTGTACAACGCTGCTGACGACGCCTTCATCTTCCCCATACCATCAGGCAGGCATCAGGGGGGTAATCCGCACACAGTGAGGACCCCTGGTTGGTCTTCAAAATCACTCCAGTGACTTGCTGCTTTGGACTTGGCTGTGAAGTGTGTTGGAGGTGCAGGGGGCCTGACTAACGACCCTTGGGACTGCTGCCGCTGTGCAATGCTGCTGCTGATGCCTTCATCTTCCCCATACCATCGGGCAGACATCGGGGGGTAGCCCGCACACAGAGAGGATTTGCCCCCCCCCCTGCCTATAAGTTGGGTTTGATCTTTTCGTGGCCGCGGAGAGTGACAGCGGGGCATGATCCGCAGGAGCGTGTCTAAAGGGGCGAGACCCACCCCTTTGGCGCACCTTCGGCATCACAGCGGTGTTAGAGTCTTCAGTTTTCCGTTTGTGATGTGCTTTTTGTATTGTATTGCATTTGATTTGGATGGGGAAAAGGAAGGCTAAAACCGGGAGCAGAGTGTTGGGTGCTTCAGCAAGTATGGTCAAATCAGCTGGCCACCTTGATAAACACTTTGCTCCACTCCCGTTGGTGCAGTCTTCTCCTGAGGGTGTCTCCCTGAGTTCGGGAGGGAGATCCCCCTTCACCTTGCCCTGTACCCTTTTTGTCTTCTGCTCATCCTGGGGAGTCCTCTGATAAGGTAAGGGGAGTTAATTAATTGGTGACTCTGCCTAATCTGGTTCAGTTGGTAAGGTCTGGTAGTACTTTTGAACTCCCGGCCTTGCTTCCTGATACAGAGATTACTTTAAAAGATGTCTGGGGTTTTTTAAAATGTATTGACGATAAAATGTCTTCTACCTTAAATTCTTTATGTGCCTTCTCTCAAGAAGCTGTTGTTTTTTTACAGCAGCTCGATGGGAAAGTTTCTCTTATTGATATGGCACTCACTAAGCAAGAGTCTCAAGTCCTTCTGTTGCATACAGTTAATGTTGCAGGGATTAAAGATTCTTTGGTTTTGCATAATAAGCTTGAAGCTCTTGAAAACTCTATGCATTCATGTAATCTGCGTTTTCTGAATTTTCCTTATACTTCTCTTCTTGCTCCTAAGATTCTTTTAGATAGATACCATATTTGGAGTGGAGGAGTGGCCTAGTGGTTGGGGCAAGGTACTTCAGACCAGAAGGTCAGGGGTTCAAATCCCACTAAAGGACAGCAACCTTGGGCTGGAAGGACTGGGGTTTCTAGTCCCACAGGTGCCCCTTGTGGTCTTGGGCAAGCCACTTAACCCTCCATAGCCCATGTTCCCTGTAAATAGTTATTTCCAAGTTATAATGCCCTGTTCAATGTAATTTCAGTTTGTTCAATGTAAACTGCACTGATGCAGAATAGCACAGTATATAAGAGAATGTATGTACATTTGAAGGAAGTGTTATCCATATCAGAACCTGTTGAAGTTTCTCAACTTTATTATATTCCCTCCAGCTCTAAAAAAGTTAATCCTGTTGAGGGGGAACTTGATGTGGTGGAGCCTTCTATTTCTAATTTGACTGCCTTCCTAGAGGACTCCCTAGATTTAATTAATTCATGTTCCACGTTGTTGGTGACTTTTTAGAACTTAAATAGCATATCCTTAGAACTTTTTTTAAGTTTAAGTCTGCCAAATTTTGTGGACATAGTGTGAATATTTTTCCCGATGTTTCTTGCAGCACCCAATTAAGGCGGAGGCTTTTTTTAGCTTTGAAGCCTCAGGTCTTGACTTTGGGTGCTACTTTTTTTTTCTACGTTTTCCTTTTAAATGCATCATCAATTATGAAGGTGCTTCCTATATTTTTGTTGATGTTACCCATCTGGTTGAATTTTTTTTTCATCTGTGATTTTTTTTATACTAAAGTAAGTAGAAACAGGCACCTTCAAAATGTTGCACCCTAGGAAGTTACGTATGCCTACTGTAAATCCAGGCCTGGTAACTTATGAGGATTTTTGTTGAACCAACACACTTAACCATGTTTCTTAGTGATAAAGTTCCACTATAGGCAGACTGATTTTGAAACTTCTTTTTTGAACCTTTAGCTTTATGTAGACAACTTGAATGTGTTTTAGGCCTCTGTGCATATGCATTTGTTTTAACTTTTATTTCTCTTTTTTCTTTCTCATTTTTATAGAGATAAACCTCCAAGTTCCTCACTTGGTTTGCAGCTTGTTGTGCTGTGAGGGTTTGTGTGCATCAGTGATGCTGAGGGCTAAGCTATCGGTAGTTGAACTACTGGCAGGGGCTCCCAAGATGGACATATCTCAGCTGAGATGCCAGACTAAGGCCACCCACACATCTTGGCATCAGCAGAATGGGACAGTGTTGGCAGCGGAGGATCACATTTCTGTGACAATAGCAACAACACTAAACTTAAACTGCGCGGAGGAAAGACCTGGCAATCTACTTCTGTATCTTGCCATGAAAACCCATCTGAGCAGCAGCAGAATGGGATGGTGTTGGTGGCAGAAGATCACATTTCTGTGACAATGGCAACAACACTAAACTTAAACTGCATGGAGGAAAGGACTGGCAATCTACTTCGATATCTTGTCATGAAAACCCAATGGATAGTCACAACAAAATCAAATTGCATTATAGTGCTGGAAAATGAGACCACCAGGTAGGGAAGGCACTCAACTAGCTACTGAGGAGGACCTAAAGGCATTTCAGAGTAAAGCCAGCATTTATGATGCCTGATGTCTGACTGCTGATGTAGCTGTGCATGAAATGAGAGTCAGAAGCTGTAAAGATTTCTTACATATTGGTACACGGAATGTATGAAGCATGAACTAAGGAAAGTTGGAGGTGGTCAAGAATGAAAGAACATTTACAACTTGATCTGTTGGGTGTCAGCGAACTGAAATGGACTGGTATGGGGCACTTTGCATCAGATGATCACATGGTCTACTATGCTGGAAATGAAAGACAAAGAAGAAATGGCGTTGCATTTATAATAAAGAAGAAACTTGCAAGAACTTTAATGAAATACAATGCAGTCAGTGAACACTTAATCTCTATTTGTCTACGAGGAATGCCTATCAACACAACTATAATTCAAGTATATGCCCCAACAACAGCTGCAGAAGAGGATGAAATTGATGACCATGCTGAAATTTACAGAACATGCAAACAGGATATCCTGATAGTCATGGGTGACTGGAATGTAAAGGTTGGCAACAAAGAAGAAGGCAAAGTGATTGGAAAATATGAGCTTGGGAACAGAAATAAAGCTGGAGAAAGACTGATAGAATTCTGCAAGATCAACAATCTATTCATCTCAAACACCTTCTTCCAGCAACACATGGAATTCACCCAATGGACTGTACAAAAATCAAATTGACTACATCTATGGAAGTCAACAATGGAAAAGCTCTATAACATCAACAAAGACAGAACCTGAAGCTGACTGTGTTACAGATCACCAACTACTGGTATGCAAACTCAAGCTAAAGTTGAAAAAGAGCAAGCCACTCATGAATATAGCAAAATATGACCTTGAGAAAATACCACTAGAATTTAAAGACTGCCTGCAAAATTGATTTGCTGCTTTAGATACAAATGTCAGAGCTCCAGAAGAGTTATGGAATGACATCAAGAAGATTTGTCATACGGGTGCCTGGGTGAGAATGTTCACAGTCTTGGCAAAGGCATATATCAATATGATTTGCAAGGGATTGTGGGAAATGCAGTCCATTCACACCAGACACAGCCGCTCACAATAATTAGTTGTGCTTGAGTGTAAAGCCAATAAGATATTTATTTATGGGGTTATTTCTCCCAACACAGATATGCTTGGTAGCACATAAAACAGGATACTTGCTTTCAGTGTTAAACTTAGAAAAACAAAATCAGGAAAACAACAGCTGAACTTGTCAGGCAATCAAAGCAAAAGAATAAAGACCTGGTTGGTAACAAACTGGTCTTTTCTGTAGGCTCTAGCTAATATTTTCTTAGCAGTGCATCAAACAACAAGCAAAACCCACAAAGAAGGGAAAAACTGTTCTTTTCAGGTTAACTTCTTATATCTTCACAGATAGACTCAGAAGTGATTCCCTCAGAGCTCACAAGCAATTAGGTAAGGCTCAATTGCTAGCAGTTACCCAGCTGAAACCCCTTAGCTGGCTTACTTTCTACTGCGTGGCTCAAATCCTACTCAGGAGCTTTTCTGAGTAGCTTAAAGAACAAGTTTGTATTTCTTTGTGATGGTTGTTGTACTTTGTAACAGAAAATTACCAAAGGAATTTAGACAGAGAGCAATCCATGTATTCACAGCCTGGATCTATAACCCCTCCCCCTTCTTCAACAATCATGGGTTCAATATCATGGATTGGCACAGAGGAATTTCTCAATGGAGCACTCTCAGGAGAATACTTGTTTCCCTGCTGTCTTTCAAGGGTATAGCTAGGGCATAGATCAGTGTTCATACCTGAGCTTTCATTGCTGTTAGAGTTCCTCTCTAAATAGCCTGGCCAGTATGTAGTCCAGTTCTTATGTCCAGCCTTCCAATCCAGATCCCTGGACACTGGATCTCTCTTCACATACCTTCTGGCATGGGTCCTAGGGTCCCTTCCAAGTGCAGCCGTCTCCCTCACAGGTACCGTCTGGAGATTCCTAGCTCTGCAGCACCACTCCTCTGGTTTTCCCCAGTCCAATGGTGTATACTGTCCTTTTGAATGTCTCCCAGTATACGTACTGCTCTGGACTCCTTTAGACCTCCCAAATGCTTTTCTCTTCTTTCTTTCAAAGGGTTTCTTGCCCTCTCTGTCCGTCCGCTCTGGCTTCTGCTTCTGATGATCCTCCAGATGATGAAGCTGTCCAAGATCATGAAGATCTCCAAGCTGAATCTGAGGATCTCCCAGCTGAGGATATCCAAGCTGATTCTGAGGATGATTCTCTGTAGAATAAACTCTACCTTTATTCTGCTTAGATGAGTGCTCCACCCTAGCACAGCGCAGCTGTGCTGAATCAGGCCCTGCCCTTTGAGATGAGTGCTTGGGGATTACCTCATAGCCCTCCTGATTGAACACATGTTTCCCCACTTCAGCTCCTCTAATGGCTGTTGGAAACCTGGTGCATTCTGGGACTGGTAGTCTTTTATGGAAAAATTCTGTTTTCTTATTTCTACCAAAACTGACAGGTTGCTTGTTCAGAGTCACTTCACCTTTTCTATAGCTCCTTCCTGAGCTATGATAAGCTTCCTTATCACAGATTGTATTGGAAGAAAGTGAGAAGTTTCTACAAAAGGTGAGAAAGCAAAAATGGCCAAAATGGATGATGGAAGAAACTCTGAAAATTGCCCAGAAACGCAGAGAAGCGAAAGCCAGAGGAGAAAGACAGATAATCACAGAACTCAACATAGATTTCCAACATGCAGCAAGACATGACAAGGAAAAGTACTACAATGACACATGCAAGAAAATATTAGAGGAAAAACAAGATTGGCTTTACGAATGCTACGAGAGTTAAAGAAAAAATTCCAGCCTCAAATTGGAATGTTGCAAGATGTTCAAGGTTCTATGTTGAATAATGCTGAGAAGATCATGAAAAGGTGGAAAGAATATACCGAGTTTTTATATGATACAGCTCAAGTGGACCAACAGCCATTTCAACATGTACCTTATGATCCAGAATCATTGGTGATGAAAGAAGAAGTTGAAGCAGCATTGAAAGCCTTATCAAAGAACAAAACATCAGAATTGATGGCATTCCCATAGAAGTATTACAGCAACCTGATGCAGCTGTTAATACTTACAAGGCTCTGCCAAGAAATTTGGAAGACAACATCATGGCAAACTGACTGGAAAAGATCTGTGTTTATACCAATACTAAAGAAAGGTGATCCAACTGCCTGTGGAAATTATCACACAATCACTCTGATCCCACATGACAGCAAGATTTTACTGAAGATTATTCAACACAGACTATAATCATACCTGGAACAGGAACTACCTGAAGTGCAAGCAGGGTTCAGGAAAGGGCGAGGAATGAGAGACATCATAACGGATGTGAAATGGATCCTTGAATAGAATAAAGAATACCAAAAGGATATCTCTTTGTGCTTTATGGACTACAGCAAGGCTGTTGACTGCGTATACCATGAGAAACTCTGGGCCACATTAAGAAGCATGGGATACCAGAACACCTGATCATTCTCTTGAACAGTCTGCAAATTGATCAAGAAGCAACAGTTCGAACAGAACAAGGAGAAACAGAATGGTTTAAAATAAGTAAATGTGTACAACAAGGCTGCATACTTCCCCCTACCTGTTTAATTTATATGCAGAACAAATCATCAGAGAAGCAGGATTGTATGAAGACAACAGAGGTGTGAAGATTGCTGATGATACCACATTACTGGCTGAAAGTGAAGATGATCTGATTAGCTTCTCACTATCAAGGAACAGTCTTAAAATGGGCCTGCACCTTAATGTAAAGAAGACAAAGATCATGACAACTGGCAAAATCAATACGCTCATCATTGAAGGAGAAGAAATTGAAATTGTGGACAACTCTAACCTACTTGGATCAACAAAGAAGCAACAAGCAGTCAAGAAATCTGATGATGCATTGCTCTTGGCAGAATGGCTATGAAAGACCTAGACAAGATTCTCAAGAGCAGAGATGTCTCTCTCCATACAAAGATTCAACTCATTCAAGCCATGGTATTTTCAATAGTATCATATGGATGCAAAAGCTTAACAGTGAAAAAGATAGAAAGGAAGAAAATTGATTCCTTTGAATTATAGTGCTGGCAACAAATACTGCGTGTACCATGGACTGCCCGAAGAACAAACCAGTCAGTACTAGAGGAGATCAAACCTAAGCTTCCTTTAGAAGCTCAGATGACAAGACTTCAACTTTCATAGTTTGGACACATCATGTGTAGAGAGAGATAGAAGGTCAGCGCAAAAGAGGAAGGTCAGCAATGAGATGGATCGATACAATAACAGCAGCTATGGGTGCCAGTCTGTCAACAATGAGCCACCTGACTGAAGACCGAATACAATTTAGGACAAATTAACCAGAGGGTCGCCATGAGTCGACTCCGACTCCACGGCACTTAACAACAACAACAAACCTCCAAGTATTGCATCTTAATGCATCTTAATGGTGGACTTTCGGATGATGTTGAAATGATGTTTTGTTTTAGTTTTTGCCTTGAGTTTATCCCTAACATATCTGTTATTTCAGTGAACCTTTCCTCATTCTCCATTTTTCTTGACGATTACTTTATATGAATTAGAATCCAAAGTTTCAAGAAATGTGGAAGGGTCCAAACTACCTTCAGTTACAGCTGACAGACCATCCTGGCCTTCCCTTGCAGCTGTCTGAAAGACAGAGAGGTACATAGACGAGACCTACAGGGATATAGTCCTGAAGTCCCACCTCCAGTTTGCCATGGAGGAGAGAGGTCACGTGACAAGAGAGCATCACCCTGGTGTGGCAGGAAGTGATCCTCTAACTAGGACTTGTCCTCCAGGTGATGTAAAACCCTCTCGCACCGAGGAAGTTTCTCCAGGGCCATGTGCCCATGAGGGAAGGGTTAGGACAGCCGTTATAGTTGGTGATTCAATTATTAGGCATGTAGATAGCTAGGTGGCTGGTGGATGTGAGGATCACCTGGAAACATGCCTGCCTGGTGCGAAGGTAGCGGACCTCACGCACCACCTAGATAAGGTCTTAGATAGTGCTGGGGAGGAGTCTGCTGTCTTAGTACATGTCAGTACCAATGACATAGGAAAATGTGGTAGGAAGGTTCTGGAGGCTAAATTTAGGCTTTTAAGTAGGAAGTTGAAATCTAGAACTTCCAGGGTAGCGTTCTCCAAAATGCTTCCCGTTCCACGCGCAGGACCCAAAAAGGCAGGCAGAGCTCCGGAGTCTCAATGCATGGATGAGACAATGGTGCAGAGATGAGGGGTTTGGATTTGTTAGGAACTGGGGAAAATTCTGTGGAAAGGAGGGGCTCTTCCAAAGGGATGGGCTTAAACTTAACCAGGATGGAACCAGGCTGCTGGCATTACCCTTTAAAAGGAGATAGAGCAGCTTTTAAACTAGATAATAGGGGAAAGCCGACAGTCGCCCAAGAGCGCATGGCTCGGAAGAATGTATCCTTGAAGGATACTACCAAAAGCAGAGAGGTTCCAAAAAAGAGTAAAGTAGCCCAAATGCCCTTGAGTATGGAGCAGACACAGCTTAAAGATCCCAAATTACCCATGTCTACCAATAGCCAGATTAATATGAATAAAATACAGTCTCTAAAATGCTTGTATGCAAATACAGGAAGTCTAAAAAATAAGATGGGAGAGTTAGAATATATAGCACTAAATGAGAGGTTAGATATGATTGGAATATCAGAGACATGGTGGAAGGAGGACAACCAGTGGGACACTGTGATACCTGGGTACAAACTATATCGTAATGATAGAGCTGATCAAATTGGTGGAGGGGTTGCGCTCTATGTTAGAGAGGGCATTGAGTCAGAAAGGATTAAAGTTTTGCAGGAAACAAAATTTGCTGTAGAATCTCTATGGATTGAAATTCCATGTAAAAAGGGGAAGGTGATGGCAGTGGTGGTGTACTATCGACCGCCTGGCCAGAATGAACAAATGGATGATGAAATCAAGGAAGCTAACAAAAGTTACAGAACAGTAATAATAATGGGTGATTTCAATTACCCCTTTATTGACTGGGTCAGTGTCATGGCAGAACATGCTAGGGAGATAAAGTTCCTAGATGAAATAAATGACTGCTTCTTGGAGCAGCTGGTTCATGAACTGACCAGAGGGGAAGCCAAATTAGACCTAGTCCTTAGTGGAAAACCAGATCTTGTGCAAGAGATAAGGGTGTTGGGGCCACTTGGCAATAGTGATCATAGCATGAATGCGTTTGATTTAATTAGTTGAGGAGGGATAGTAAGGAAATCCACAGTACTACCTTTTAACTTTTGAAAGGGAGACTATGATAAAATGAGGAAAATAGTTAAGAAAAAACTAAAAGGAGCATTTCCAAAGGTTAAAGTTTTACATCAAGCTTGGGTGTTGTTGAAAACTACTATCTTGGAAGCCCAGACCAGTTGTATTCCATGCTTTAAGAAAAGTGGAAGAAGTCCAAAAAACTGCCAGCATGGTTTAAAGGTTTGGTCAGAGAGGCTGTTGTTGCCAAAAAAGCATCTTTCAGGAAATGGAAAAAAGAGCCAAATTACAAAACCTGGAAACAGCACAAGCACTAGCAAGTCGATAAGGCATCGATAAGGCAGGCAAAGGGAGAATTTGAGAAGAAGCTTGCTGCGGAAGCAAAAATGCAAAATAAAGACTTTTTCAAGTACATTCGTAACAAAAAAGGGGTTAAAGGGGCACTAAGAAGCGACAAGGCGATAGCGGAGAGACTGACTGAATTCTTTGCTTCAGTCTTTATTGAGGAAGATGTAGGGATGTTACCCATGACTGAAGTGGTATTTAAAGGTGCGGAAGAATTGAAGGAAATATTGATACATCAGGAAGATGTATTACGACTATTAAATAAACTGAAGAGTAGCAAATCATCTGGGCCGGATGGCATACATCCAAGGGTGTTGAAAGCAATGAAATATGAGATTGCAGATCTACTATTAGTAATCTGTGAATTTTCATTAAAATCATCTGTAATACCTGAAGATTGGAGGATCGCCAGCGTAACGCCAATTTTTAAAAAGCGTTCCAGGGGTGATCCGGAAAACTACAGAGCGGTGAGCCTGACGTCAATACCGGGAAAAAATGGTAGAAACCATCATAAAGAACAAAATTACTCAGCATGTAGATAGTCATGGCCTAATGGGAGACATCCAACATGGCTTTAGACAAGGAAGATCTTGTCTTACTAATCTGTAATGTTTATTTGAAGGTGTGAATTAACAGGTGGACAAAGGTGAGTCAGTTATTTATTTATTTAGACAGTTTTGTATACCGCCTTATCCTTCAATCAAAGCAGTCAAAACACAATTGGGGAATACATTTAACATGCAGGGATATGAGACACATACACTAATACTTACAGGGAACATGGGCAATGGAGGGTTAAGTGGCTTGCCCAAGACCACAAGTAGCATCTGTGGGACTAGAAACCCCAGTCCTTCCGGCCAAAGGTTGCTGTCCTCTAGTGGGATTTGAACCCCTGATCTTCTGGCCTGAAGTACCTTGCCCCAACCACTAGGCTACTCCTCTCTTCAATATAGTGTAGCTGGACTTTCAGAAAGCCTTTGACAAGGTCCCTCATCAGAGACATTTGGCAAAACTAAAGAGTCATGGGATAGGAGGCAGTGTACTATTGTGGATCAGGAACTGGTTAAAAGATAGAAAGCAGAGGGTAGGGCTAAATGGCCAATTTTTTCAATGGAGAAAGGTGAATAGTGGTGTACCCAAGGGATCTGTGCTGGGTCCGCTGCTTTTTGACATATTCATAAATAACCTGGAAAAAAGGAATACCAAGTGAGGTTATCAAATTTGCAGATGACACAAAACTATTTAAAGTTGTTAAAACCCAAGCGGATTGTGGAAAATTGCAAGAGGATCTTGATAAATTGGAAGACTGGGCATCAAAATGGCAGATGAAATTTAATGTGGAGAAGTGCAAAGTTATTCACCTAGGGAAGAACAACCCAAACTACGGTTACACGATGCAAGGTTCCACATTAGGAACCACCACCCAGGAAAAAGATTTAGGTGTCATTGTGGATAACATGTTAAAACTCTCGGCCCAGTGTGCAGCGGCGGCCAAGAGAGCAAACAGAATGCTAGGTATCATAAGGAAGTAATGGAAAATAAAACAAAATATATTATAATGCCTCTATGTCGTTCCATGGTGAGACTGCACCTTGAATATTTTGTACAATTCTGGTCGCCGTATCTTAAAAAGGATATAGCGTTATTAGAAAAGGTTCAGAGAAGAGCCACCAAAATGGTAAAGGGGATGGAAGGATACCCCGATGAAGAAAAGCTAAAAAGGTTAGGGCTCTTTAACCTGGAAAAGAGATGGCTGAAGGGAAATATGATAGAAGTCTATAAATTAATGAACGGAGTGGAACGGTTAAACGTAGATTGATTGTTTACGTTATCAGAATATAGAAAGACTAGGGGACATGCAATGAAGCTACAGGGTAAACTATTTAAGACTAATAAGAGAAAATATTTTTTCGCTCAACGTGTAATCAAACTCTGGAATTTGTTACCGGAGGATGCAGTAAAGGCTGTTAGTGTAGCTGGGTTTAAAAAAGTTTTGGACAAGTTCCTGGAGGAAAGGTCCATAAACCATTATTAAGAAGGGACCCAGTATATCATTGTTTGACCCAGTACAAGCATTGTGGAACCTGTGTCTTTTGGGGAAACTGCTAGGTATGTATGACCTAGATTAGCCACAGTTGGAAACAGGATACTGGGCTTGATGGACCTTGGTCTGACCTAGTATGGCATATCTTATGTTCTTATGTTCTTATGTTCACTGTGGCTCCATGCAAGAGCTAGGCTGAGCTAGCCGGGTAGTTGGCTGGGTGTCTGGGATTCCTGAATCAGGGCACGTCCCGGATGTCCAGCCACTATGCTGCGATTCTGCTCCCGCGGGGACGACTAGCCCTCATGGGATCAGAATCAGGTGCATCCCCGGGCCGTCCAGATGTCTGGATGTTCAGATGGCCCGGGGACACACATCTCAGAATTGGTCTCTACGCGGGTTATACAATGCATTGCCTAAGGAAATGGGCATCACAAAATTGTCTGCATGAGGGATAATTTTATAACAGAGTGCTTAGGTTAATTGAGCAGAGAATGCTTATTTAGAAAGGCACCTGGGTGCCTTTTTGTCTTTATAACATACTAGCACAAACCCACAGAAATCACACCTAGAATCCAGGCGTGGATATTATGTCTGCTCTCAAGCAGCTGTAAATGTTGGCATGTACTTTATGCTTTTTGGACACATATTTTATAAAATAAGCATGTATTTTTATTTATTTATTTAATTAATTTATTTAATTTTCTATACCACACTCTTTGGTATCAGCTCGGTTTACAAATAACATCAGCTTTGTTCAGATACAGGTAAATGCCCATGCTAGACTTACAGAAAACAAGGTTATTCAACTTGGATTAACTGGGGAAACTATATACAAGATCTGTGTTAAAGGTATTTTACATCTTTTAGGTGGTTATATACATGTGCTAGTTGGGGTTTGAATGTGCTATCGTGGCATACAGGGTGCATGCATAGTAGGGAGCTTGGTGTATGTGTTTTGGTGACTGCAGTTAGGTGGTTGTTGTGTGATACCATAATGCTGCAGGAAGAGGTGATGTTTCAGTGCCTTCCTGAACTGTGTAAGGTCGCTAATTGCCCGAATGTCAGGCAGTAGCACATTCCAATATGAAGGGGCATAGAACATGAAGGCTCTCTTTCTTGTTGCTTGCAGGGATTTTGTAATCTTGCTAGGGATACATAGGGTATTGGCTGAGACCAATCTTCTAGTTCTATTTGAGGGAGTGGGAAGAATGAGATCTGAGATGGACGTAGAGGTAAGTCTGTTGATAGCCTTGAAGGTCATTAGTAGGATCTTGAAGATGAGTTTACAGTAAACTGGAAGCCAGTGTAGGTGCTTCAAGATTGGTGTTATGTGCTCCCTCATGGTAGCACCGTGTAGTGTTCTGGCTGCAGCATTCATAGCCAGCTGAAGTGGGTACAGAGTGTTTTTCGGTAGATCCTGTAGGATGGTGTTGGCGAAGTCGAAGTGGGGGATGACTAAGGCCTGGAAGATTGTCCTAAAGTCATCTGGTTCCAGGAGGGGGCGTAGGTGACGGATTGTCCGGATCTTGAAGTATACTGCCTTGACGGTGTTGCCTATATGTGTTTTCATATTCAACTGTTGATCGAGTGTTACTCCGAAGTAGCGGATTGTGTGTTTGCTTTGGAGTTCGGCGCCTCTTACTTTTAGTGTTGCTGGCGGAACAAATGACTGGTCCCTGGTGATGAATAGAGCCTCTGTTTTCTTGAGATTTATCCTGAGGTTTTGGGATTGAAGCCGGTCAGTTATGGCGTTGAAGCAAGCGGTTAATGTTGAGAAATCTGGCTGGATGGTTGTAAATGGCATGTATAGTAGCACGTCATCAGCGTATATAAGGCATGAGATGCCGAAGGAATGGGCGAGTGTGCAGAGGGGCTGCATATATATGTTGAAGAACAGTGCTGAGAATGCGGAACCTTGCGTAACTCCCTGTTTCTGCTGGAGTGGTTTAGAGGTCGACATGTACATCTTGACTTTGTGAATGCTCTGCCCAAATGTTGGCCATCAGCACTTCTGTGATACAAGTACATGCAGCTTGCATTGCGTATACTTTTAGGTGTCACCTAATTTTATAGGAGGCCTTTTCAGAGTGTAAATCTGAATTTTACATGTAGAAAAGGTTTAGAAAATCACTCCCATATAATGTGTATACACATAAGTTTACTTGTTATATGAAGAGGTATTCTGGATGGCAGATTGGTGAGGGTTTGAAATTTCACCCACACTTTTGAGAATTCAAGCCATTATGCATAAACTAGCACAGAAAAGAGCATGTGTCATTGTAAGTGCACAATTTTTCTGGGGTAATTTTTAAAGTGAAATATTCTTACTTTCACTATTATAATCTGGCATAGCTCTCCCACAGAAATGAATATGCCATCTTTTAACCTGTAGATAGATTTATAACATTAACCCAAAGTCAATCACTAATTCGTATTACAATATACCTATGGTTCTATTTTTATGTCCAGAATTGGAATCTACTTGCCAACTCTTGTTAATGACCGTGGTCAAAATAAACCACATTTCACTAATGCATGCACTGAAAACGTTCTTAAAATAGTCACGCTAATGAGAATGTGATTAATGGATGCACAGAAGAAATGCATTTCCTACTTCAGTGTGAGTTGCTCCTTAATTGAGACAGATTTAAGTGCCAGACATTAGTTAGCAAATGGAAACATGAACATTAATGGCCAAATTACTGTTGTTCTCTTTCAAGCCAGATTTTATCATTTTACGAATTAACTGATCAACTCGTAATGACAAAAGCACTGGACCATAAATTGGAAAAAGGCAGAGCATGCATTCAGATTTACCCATTAAGACTTGCTTTACTGTAGAATATATAATAGTTTATTTTGCAACCATCAACATTTTTGGATCTGACAATAAGACTTTTTTCCCTCCATTCTCTTTTCTGTGAAAATGCTTAGTAAATCAGACTTCAGTGAAAATTCATAGGTCTCAGTCCTTTGGTTCTCATACAGTATAAGACCTATGAATTGACATCTGCATTAAACTATAGTGCCTTCATTAAACAATATTTTACATAGATAGCAGTGTGATGAGACTATAAGGTATTTGTTCTATCACTTAATTTAAGGAATCTTACTCAAGCTGTAGTAGCTAAATGGATTTCATGGACAGATACAGATTTGGATGTCGATGCTACTATAAAGGGATATGCCTTTGTTTTAAATTACATGAGAAATATTGAAATTTCCTATATTTTATATCTTTAATAATCAGAACATGACACTAAAAGAACAACCCCCCCCTCCCCACACACACACACGTGATGATCACTAATTGGACAATCAGAGTCTGGATTATGTCTCTGATAGTATGCATAGACAATGGTTTCACAGAATTTCTGCAACAAGAACATGACAAAATAAAAATATTTGGAGTAAATCTCTACAGCAGGAGTTAATAGATTCACAAGGCTCAAACTCCAGTTAGCATTTTCCATAGAGCTCCAGACCAGACAAACTTTGGGCAGATTAGCAAACAGGAACCATTACCAGTACCACATGTTGCAGTTAAAGCAGATTGGTTAGAGCCAGCCCACAGGGAGATATAATAGCTCTTCCTCAGGATGCCTGCCTTCTAACCCAAAGATCACTGGTTCTAGGCCATCCTTTGACTGTGAGAAAATAGCCAGTTGGACTTTTTATTTGCCTGAAACCTCTAGTAGCCTTTCAGTTATGTGTTTTGTTTGGGCCATAACTACCTTCAATTAACAAAATTGCCCTTAAATGAAAATTTATAAAAACAAAATGAAACAAAACAAAGCAAACCTACTGATGAGACAGGAAACTAAACAGAACAAAAATTATTTTGCCTGCAGGCCTCTACCTTTCAGCAATGCTTTTTGTATGAGCAGAGCCACAGCTATCTCTTTAATTAACAAAATTGCCAGGAAATGAAAATTTATAAAAACAAAATTAAACAAAATGAATATGTAGAAAAATGAAACATATCTGCAAACAACATAGGAAACTAATTAAAATGAAAAATTTTGGCCTGCAAATCTCTACTAGTACATATAAATAGCCTGAGGGGAGATATGATAAAGGGTCATAAAATCATGATGCTTTGGAATAAGTTAATAAGGAATAGTTATTTAATCTTTCAATAGCATTAGGACTAGAGGATCTTTACAGCATAAATGTTCTAAAGCATTTCTGCCTATAAAGCAGTACTTACATAAAAAAATATATTTTTATAAAGTTATCCACCCAATATGTGGTCAGTCTATGCCTGTACAACACACACTATTTTATCCAAACTGAATGGAGGCATTCCTGGGGCCAAAATTAAAGAAAGGTTAGCGTGTAGGTGTATATTTTAGAAAGTACATAAATTGACATAGGAAATGTGTGTTGTGTGTCAAAGAACAGATATAAATGTAAGTAAATATATCCATGGAATAATTTTTGAAAATTGAGGTATGTGCATACTTTTATTTTGAAAATTCACCAATGCAATGAGACTTCACTTGTTACAGATTAATCTCAGTCTCCTATCACTGTATCTGGGACTTCTGCCACCAAAGATGTTCCTATGCTGTTGCTCAAGATGGACTGGCACATAAAAGTTGGGGGAGGAGAGTCGTAGCTGAGATGTTGTTGCTCATGCTTGGCAGCATGCCTTCACTTTCCCTTGCTGCATCATCATCACCCCTCAGCTTCTGATACTACTTTCTTCCACCTGAATCACTTTTCCTTCCAGTAAGTGAGTACTGTATATTGCATTGCAAAGTGATAACCCGTAGGGGTATGCAGGCAAAACATTTTCATTTTGTTTAGTTCTCTGTGTCATTTTTCATGTTATTCAGGATTTTCATGTTATTCTTTTCTTTTTTCATTTTGTTTCTGTTTTGGGTAATGTCATCAATAGTGCACACTATTGACAAATAATGTATCCTATTTCTCAATAGTGCACTTTATTGAGCAACAGGATGCATTTTTGCTCATTAACATGCATGATTGCTCAATAGCAATAGGGACTTTGTTGAGCAATAGTGGGAACCATTGAGTGATAGAGCACACTATCGCAGAATAGTGTGCACTACTGATGACACAGAAAAAATATATAAAATTAGTGGTGGTGTTTTTCCTGTTGTTTTAGGTTAAAGGTGGCATGAAATGACTTAGTAACTATCATTTTTATTTCCCATTTTATTTCAAATGAATAATCCCTAATTGTTCTTCTAACCCACAGGTCACAAAGCGTAGCTAGCATATAATGATTCTCTTTTGTGAATTTTAACCTTTCTTCCACTGGAACATGCAAGAGGTCCACCAGAATCAAAAGCTCTGCACTGAATCTCTGTCACTGATGAAAATCTTCTAACTTCACACATAGAATGTTCACTACTGCGATGCAAAGGCTCACAGTTGCTCTTCTTGAACTCAGTTCCTCCATCTTCCATCTTTGATGGTCTTTAGGACTTTGTTGACCTGAATCATATTTGTCCAATCCTGATACTCCAGGGAGCTTTCAGTTCTAATCTTAGTATCCAGTGGCATCTGATGGAGGGCTTCTCCTTGTTCCACTAACCTCATCAGAATCAGATAAGTGGAATTCCACTTGATGCCAACATCCTGAATGAGCTGGTATGCAAGTACACAGGCTGCTTTCTATTTCTCACATAGCTCATATCCACCCTTCTCACTCTCTTGAAAGTAGTTTACTATCTACTGATACTTCTCATTTGGTAGCTTCAATACAGGGCTGTCACTTCCTAGCTTGTCCAGTTTAGGAAGTCTCTGACATTCAGGTACATCAAGTATGTAAAGTATCTGATAACATCAAAATCCCCCTTCTTCACTGCCGTAAGCATGCTCAGTCATTCCTCTAACTGTTGCAAAGAAAAAGAAAAAAAAAAAGGATGCATGGTTTTCTGTCACTGGCCTAGCTGCCAGCCCTCAAGTATTTGACTTATTTCTGCTTAGATATGAGCCCTGCTATGGCTATCATCCATTATCTAATACACTGAGGAAATGATTGCCCTGGATGATCAGCCCTTGCAAGTAGTTGAGAAAAAAAGGTTTAAGAATTTATACTGCATATTCAGATGCTGGATGCTGGTTGAGACATACCTGCCATAGTGTGGTCTTAAAGTAGGGGAATCTTGGATTCTTGTCAGGGAGAACAGTTCTGGCAACTGGTAATGGAACACATGTTGTGGGGGGGGGGGCATACTGGATCTGGTGCTTATAATTGGAGAAAATGTGTCTGATGTTATAGTGGAGGATAATCTGGAATACAGAGATCACCAAATAGTGTGGTTCAGTACTGGACATGGGTAGAGATGGCTCATTCAAAAGTATCAAGATGGGAGAATACCTCAAGGAGTCGTTAGCTGAATAAGAACATTTGAGGATACAGAAAAACAGTAGGAAAAAATGAAAGACAAGCTTTTAAAGACAACAAACCAGTTTTGTTAACAAAGTAAATATAAGTAAGAGAAAAAAGAGGCCACTGTTTTTTTCAAAAGAAGTAGCTGAAAGTTATGGAAAAAAGAGTAGTGTTCATAAATTACAAGAGATTGTAGAAAGAAGAAGACAGACAATGATTTCTGGAAAAGCTAAGAGAAGCTGAGAAAGTAGTAGATGCAAATGGAAGAAAAAATAGTCAATACAATAAAATGGGAAGACAAGACAAGACTTTTTTTTTAGAGATGTTAGTGACAGAAAGAAGTGCAGAAGTATTATTGTCAGACTCAAGGGTGAAGGGGAGGAATATGTAGAAACTGATGTGGATAAAGCAGAATTGCTTAGCAAATTTCTATTCTGTATTCCCAAAGGGAGGGCTGAGAGTAGGGCCTCAGAAAACAAACACAAATATGAATGGAAGTGAGGCAGATCTCAAACCATTTTCAAAAGACCATGTTCATGAGGAGATAGACTAAGGGGCTTGTTTACAAAGCTGCGGTAGTGGTTTCCGATTGTTATCGGAGCCATGGCCCCATTGATTTCATTGGGGCCGCGGCTCCGATAACGATCGGAAACCGCTACCGTGGCTTTATAAACAAGCCCCTAAAAGTAGACAAAGAATGAGGCAGGTAGGACATCTCAAAGGGTATCAAAGGAACTTAGGGAAATTCTGGTGGCTCAACTATCTGATCTTTCCAATGTTTCTTTAAAGACCGGAGTGACCCGGGAAGACTAGAGAAGGCTAGATGTCCTCTACTATGGAATGATTTACCTAATTCAATAAGAGCCATCAAGGACTTATCGGAATACAGGAAAGCAATACAATCTTTTCTCTTTATAGAATATTATGGGATCATCCCATGAACACCAGATACTCCTAACTATCACAATCTGCAGCTCCTGCTCCTCCTATCTGGCTCCCTCGCATGCCAACTCAATCTAACTACTCTTCCACCCAGTCAAATTACCCATCCCAAGTTCATATCCTCCCCATGCTCCCCTCATTTATGGTCCCCCTGATATGGACCCTCCCCAGACTATGTATCCTCTAAGTGGAGGAGTAGCCTAGTGGTTGGGGCAAGGTACTTCAGGCCGGAAGGTCTGGGGTTCAAATCCCACTAGAGGACAGCAACCTTGGGCCGGAAGGACTGGGGTTTCTAGTCCCACAGGTGCTCCTTGTGGTCTTGGGCAAGCCACTTAACCCTCCATAGCCCATGTTCCCTGTAAAATAGTTATCTCCAAGTTATAATACCCTGTTCAATGTAATTTCAGTTCGTTCAATGTAAACCACACTGATGCAGAATAGCACAGTATATAAGAGAATGTAAATAAATAAATAAATAAAATAAAATAAAAAGTAACCCACCTCTCTTAATCACTACCTGTCCTGTATAAACCAATTGGTACATTGATGTTACCCACTGTAATTACCTGTGCCTGTGTAAATGTATGATAATAACTAAGGTCTTTATATGGACCCGCATATGTGTGCTGTGTATTCCCCCTGATCTCTCTATCTAATCCCCAAATAATTCTGTCTGTAATTTATGACAAATCCCGTACTTGTAATCAAACCGCTTCTGATCGCTGGAAGGAGCGGTATATAAGTCCTTACTAAATAAATAAATAAAATAAATGTGATTTATTTGTAACCCTATGTAACCTTCCAAGTTTAGCACTCCTGTTCTATGTAAACCTCATGATTATGTTTTATGTAAACTGCTCTGAATCCTATGGTAAGGCAGTATAAAAATAACTATTAAATAAATAAATAAATAAATCTCTCATCACAAAGCAGAACTAAGGAGAAAGTTGAGAACTATAGGCCAGTCAGTCTGATATCTTTGGCATTGGCTCCTTATGTCATAGAAGAAACTTTAAAATAATCACTTAGTAATCTGGTTTACAAATTTTCCTTTCAAGTCTATTAATTCTGTTTGTTCTAGCTTGGTCCTTACATTCATCTCATGTTGGTGGTGTCCTCCTTTAGGCACATATGTTTTGATTTTACCCGTCACTCATCTTTTAGTGTTCTTGCCCTTAAATTATGGAATGTCCTTCCTTTAGGTTTAAGGCAAGAATCATCCTTTGCAAAATTTAAATGTGGCCTTAAAACTCATTATTTTCTGAGGGCCTTTGGCTCCTAACGTTTGTTATAAAAGTTATTCACACTTGCGTTCATGGGATCCAGCACATGGGGCAAACCTGGAGAGCTTGGATGACTGATAGTAGAATAATTTGTGCATGTTTTATTGTAATTATTATTTTTTAAACACAATTTGGTTTTATTATAGTATTTTTCTTGCATTTTACTTTTTTTATAATGCTGATATTGCAAACCACTTAGATATTATTTTTGACAGGCAGCACATCAAATAAAAAGGAAATTTGAAACATTGCTAAAATAGAGGATGGGGAAGTTTCTAGAATACAATGGATCACAGGATCTGAGGCAGGATGTTTTTACTAGAGGGAAAGTCTTCTTAGACAAATCTAGTTAATTCCTTCGACTGGATGACCATAGAGATGGATCAAGGGAGCGCGCCAGATGTGATATGCTTAGTTTTCAGCAAAGTCTTTGGCACAGTACCACAAAAGCAGTTCATAAACAAACTAAGACCTTTGGGATGGTCCTAAAGTAGTTGACTGGGTTAGAAAATAGTTTTAAGCAATGCAACAAAGGGTAGTCGTAAATGGTGTTCACCCTCAGGATAAGGATATTATAAGTATTTATTTATTTAACTAGGCTTATATACTGTTTTCCTATCAGTCAAGGCAGTTTACATTCAGGTACTGTATATATATTTTTCCTCTGTCCCCAAAGGGCTCATAATCTATGTTTTTGTACCTGAGCCAACAGAGGGTTAAGTGGCTTGCCCAAGGCCACGAGGAGCACCTGTGGGACTAGAAACCCCAGTCCTTCTGGACCAAGGTTGCTGTCCTCTAGCCTGAAGTAACTTCCCCAACCACTAGGCCACTCCTCCTCCAATGCAATGTGTGCCTTTGAGTCAATGCTGTGTCATGTGTTACTGGGATCAGTCCTTGGTTTAGTTCTTTTTAGGCATATTTTGCTTAAGTGATAATGCCATTTGGGGAGGGTCCATCCATCTTTCTGTCTGTCTATCTGACTATGCATATCATTTTGTTGATGCAGATTAGAGCAGCGCCAAATAGTGAAGAGCTAGTGGAACCTCCCAGGTTCTGCTGGCATGAAGTGCTCAGAGCAGCTGAAGAAGAGTCCATGTTGGGAGTCCCCAGGTCCTGCCAGCATGGAGTGTGCTGTGTAGCAACAGAAGAGCCAGTGGGAGTTCCCGGGTCCTGCCGGCACAAAGCAGCTAGCTATCAGAGAAGGGAGGGGTAGATTGAGGGGGTGAGACATATTTATTTATTTCAAACTTTTTATATACTGCCTTTCTACAATTCAAAATGGTTTACATGGAACATAACACAACAGTGTGGGTACAGCTGTTTTACAGAGAACAAAAACTTCTTGAGGAAAAAAACAGGAAAATTAAACAGTCAACTTTAACATTTTACATATTTACGAGGGGTAGGCCAGCAAGGCAATTAACTATAAGGGGGGACATATGGAAGGGAGAGAGTAGAGTGGGAGAGGTGGAGGAAAGATTGGGGAAGGGGGGGGGACAGGGCAGAATGACTTCTGTTTAAGGGGTCTAGTTGCGTTAGGTCTGTTGTGGTTTAGGGGGTAGTGCAAAGTATTCCTGGAAAAGGACGATTTTGAGCCTTTTATGGAATTCAGTGTGGTAGGAGCAGTCTCGTAGGTCAGAAGGGAGAAGAGAGGAGGTGAGGTTAGAGAGGAGAAAAGGAGAGGGATGAATTCAGGGAGGCAGCTGAACATTAGAAAAGTGGTAGGATTAGAGAAGAAGGAAGGAAAGAAGGCACATCCATGGAGAGGGAAAAGTTCATGAAGAGAAGAGAAATTGGGAGAGTGGAAGGGAGGTATAGAAGGTAGGAAAAGAGGGAAAGGGTAAGGGAGGGAGTGAATGGGGTGGCAGGGAAAGGAGGGAGGGAAAGTGCATGGGTAGGTGAAAGAGAAGGAAGGAGAGTGGAGAAGAGGAAAAAAGGGGAGTAGTACAAGAAGGTGGGAGGGCAAAGGAGTGAGTGGAGTGGAACTGAAAAAAATACAAGGAATAAAGAAGCCTACATACCCATATACAGTACAAGGCCCCCAAAATACTGCCAATATGAACACAACTTCACCATACACACATACTCACAACACCCATGACATAGTGTTGGCAATGACTGAGGGTATGAGGGGTATATATATATATATATATATATATATATATATATATATATATATATATATATATATATACATACACACACATACACACAACCATCACATCAGTCGTTAGCAACACTATGTTCAGCTTTCCACTACAACATTCCCTGATATCCTACTTTACCATGGCTGTTTCATCCAAATCCTCCACAGACATGCACAGCTCTATGTATGGAGCAAAGGGGACACACACTAATGGTTAGAGTATTAGCTTGGTAACAAAAAGACCAGCGTTCAGTTCCCACTAGCAGTCCTTATGGCCCTTGGCAAATCACTTAACTCTCCATTACCTTAGAAGAAAGGCCTGACATCTACTTCCAGTCACACTACCAAGAAAACCCAGGAGCTGCTGGGTCACCAGAAGTGAGCATTGACTCAAAGGCGTACGTTGCATTGTAAGTATGCATTTCTCAACTTGTTAACATTTTTTAAGTGATATTCAGAAGGACTGCTGTGAAAGATTTGCCTCTTTGTGGATGTTACCAAAATCTTCAACAGGGTACTCACCCTGGATGTTAAAGATAACATGAGGAGGAATCTTGCAAAGTTTTAAGAATAGTCTGCATTTTGGAAGCTAGCATTTAATGCTAAAAAATGCAGGACAATGTATTTGGCTACAAAGACCCAAGGAAGTGGTACAATATAGGAAGTGAAGTACAAAAGAACAGGACCTGGGAGTAATAGTATATGATGATCTTAAGATAGCCAAATAAGTAGAAAAGGTGACAGCAAAAGCTAGAAAAATGGTTGGATGCATAAGGAGAGGAAACTCAACAATACACATGATCTTCTACTAAATCTTATTCTATGGACTTCACATTCTAGACAAACTGCAACTATTGATTTCTTAAGGCCTCAGACATCTTCTTTGCATCCCAGCAGGCGAGCCTGACTAGAGAATGCTAGCATTGCATCAACGACCTTTACATAAAGAAATCTGTAGTGCAGTGTTCTCTTCTTTATAAACAAAATCTGTAGTGCAATGTTCTCAATACAGAATAAGAATTAAGTGTCCAAAGAATCAAGCGCGAAAAGCAATAGCTTATCCAGGTACTTAGCTTTCAAAAAAATTTTGCGTTAACTTCAGAGCACTCATTATCACAATCCCGACGTTCATGCAGGGCACCACTGAGACGTTTCACCATTGCCGGTTTCCTCAGGGGATCACAAGACTAGTGCTGCTCAAATATTTTTATGAATTTTGATGCGGCCCGCGTTGAAGCTCTTAAAACGAGAGCTTTAAAGATTGATGCCGCCCGGCTTCTCCCAAGTGCGCGGCGTTTTTTGGGAGAAGCCGGGCGGCGTCAATCTTTAAAGCTCTCGTTTTAAGAGCTTCAACGCAGGCAGCATCAAAATTCATAAAAATATTTGAGCAGCACTAGTCTTGTGATCCCCTGAGGAAACCGGCAACGGTGAAATGTCTCAGTGGTGCCCTGCATGAATGTCGGGATTGTGATAATGAGTGCTCTGAAGTTAACGCGAAAATTTTTTGAAAGCTAAGTACCTGGATAAACTATTGCTTTTTGCACTTGATTCTTTGGACACTTAATTCTTATTCTGTATTGAGAACATTGCACTACAGATTTTGTTTATAAAGAAGAGAACACTGCACTACAGATGTCTTTATGTAAAGGCCGTTGATGCAATGCTAGCATTCTCTAGTCAGGCTTGCCTGCTGGGATGCGAAGAAGAAGTCTGAGGCCTTAAGAAATCAATAGTTGCAGTTTGTCTAGAATGTGAAGTCCATAGAATAATATTTAGTAGAAGATCATGTGTATTGTTGAGATTGGATGCACCTTTGAAGTCTATTGATCTATACATCCAGTAAGAGACCTGTTAGACGTAAGGAGAGGAAAGGCAGCAGGAAAAAGGACGTAATAATACCTCTGTAAATTGTAAGTCTCTGATAAGACCTCATTTCAAGTAATTTGTACAATTCTGGATACCATACCCGCAAAGGATGGAGTTGGTGATGAAGGAAGCTCCTAAAATGATCAGTAGCCTTCATCATAAAGCATGTGGAGACATACATATAGATCTCAATATGTAAACTTTGGAAGAAACGTGGGAGAAAGGAAATGTTGTTGTTAAGTGCCGTCGAGTCAGAGTCGACTCACGGCGACCCTCTGGATAGCTATCCTAAATTGTGTTCGGTCTTCAGTCAGGTGGCTCATTGTTGACAGACTGGTACCCATAGTTGCTGTTATTGTATCGATCCATCTCATTGCTGGCCTTCCCCTTTTGCGTTGACCTTCTATCTTGCCAAGCATAATGTCTTTCTCTAATGATCTCTCTCTTCACATGATGTGTCCAAAGTATGAAAGTCAAAGTCTTGTCATCTGAGCTTCTAAAGAAAGCTTAGGTTTGATCTCCTCTAGTACTGACTGGTTTGTTCTTCGGGCAGTCCATGGTATACACAGTATTCGCCACCAGCACCATAATTCAAAGGCATCAATTTTCTTCCTATCTGTCTTTTTCACTGTCCAGCTTTCACATCCATATGATGTTATTGAAAATACCATCATGGAGATATTTAAATAACTTCATTCAATACCGGCCCAAGGGTTTCTGCCATCCAAGGCAGAATCTCCGGCTGTGCCGCCCCACACTGTGTGTTGACCGCCCCGCCCCCCCAAAGCTGAGCCACACTACCACCAATTCTGATGGCGAGGTTGACAGGGGGGCTATGGTTTGGCTCAGTGGCAGGCCATGTGTACATCAAATCTCTATTCTGAGTTATGGAAAGCCAACCTCATTCACCTATCGCCTCTCCCTCCCAATTTGGATGTTAGCAGCAACATACTGCTGAGTTAAGCACCATAAGCATAATGGAGATATTATGAACCTGCTGATGTAGCTAATACACGCTATAGGGTTACTACAAGCATTAAGGCCAATTCTGAAAATGTGCATGTCTTGACAGCGGGTGCGTCCAAATGGAAACGTGCAGGAATAGAACCCGATTCTGCACATGGGGATAGACATAGCCGCATGTACAGAACCACCTACATAGATGTGCTAGGCACGGCCCGCACACAGCATTACGTTGTACGAAGACGGGTATATGCTGACAACGGCTTTGTATGTCCCTGTGCTCATCATATTCTGAAAAGATGTACGCCTGTGACCTTGCTCATTTCTGCGATATATCCGCAAATGGCCATTCCCCCTGAAACTGTGCAGCTTGGAAGCTTCTGTGGCAACAGACAGTGCTGTTTTGAGGCTGAATGACAATGTAAGTTGACGATACCTTTAGGTGGATGCACGTTAGACAATAAAAACTAGTCTGTGGCATGCCAAGAACACAACAAAGCAATCACAGTGCACTGTAATGTAGCAGGTAAACAGGTAGAGAGTGAACTTAATAACACAAGATGCAGTGCAGCACTACATACATGGCAGCATCTGACCTCCTGAAGTATGCATGTGGTGTACATTACAGGATTATGACTGTACAATGCTAAGTAAGGACATGATCCCAGCAGAACCGGCCCTCCTAGCAAACTATCCAATCAATTCCCCTTCACTAATAAAGGGCAACTGGGATGACAGCAGTCAGCAGTTCAAGAACCACACTGACATGCCCAGAGACACCAACGTCACTCCCTACAACTGTGCACATCTGTAGAAACCAATGCTGGTGCAGCTGGGAATGGCATACTGCATTATGCACTGTTGCATGCGCTCCCTCTGAGGTCCCCTAAACAGTGACAGGGAAGTATCTGTACAGGGACATGATTGAGGAACCATCCTGTTCACTCCTCCCTGTACTCAGTGGCACCTCGTGATGCTGCAGTCATCCCTATGGTCCAGGTACCTGCCAGGCATACCTGTCCCCCTGGATATGTGGATGAGCAATCTAGATCCCCACGTGCAGTCCACCAACCACACACACATGCACTCTCACTTGCAGTCCCACAGAAACAGCTGCCTGCCAAAAGAATGCCCAGCACCAAATAACTTAGCTGATGGAAAGGAAACCATAGCAATCGTACCTCTAACCCAGCATCATACCTGCTCACTACATTTCTATGTGGCTACCTACATACACAATAACAATAGTGTACCTCAAACAGATAGAGAGCTCCAAAGTCCCAAAGAACCCTTCCACTCAGCCCATTTCCACTCAAACCTCATATCCATATTGCATATCATAGGCCCACATATGTAAACAACTGCAACAATGACTTGTGCACAAGATATGTGCCATATAGCCACCGGCATACATTATCCCCAATATAGTGTTTATGATTTATGGTTTCTCCACAACGGTTCCTGCATTTCTACACGGCAAAGATCTGTTTGATCATTATTATTTTCTATTGACAATATCTTTTCTCATGGTGGGGACACCAGATATGGTTGTTTTGGTCAAATCAAGCTTTTTATCCACATGGTTGATTGATATATTTACATATGGGTTTGATGTACAAGGTTGCATTGGCTTGTTTTCAGACTCACTCCTTCTTTTTCTTTTTCTTTTTTCCCTCTTTTTATTTATAGTTTTTAGTGAGAGGTGTTCATTGTCTACCGGTAAGGTATATGTGTGTGTTTACAACTTGATTGTTCTCTATTAATCTAGTCCCATCTCTAACTGGTTTGCATTTTTAATTATGTATGATGTTCTTATGCTTGTATTTTTCTTAGTATCATTTTGCACATTTTTTATCTGTATGGTATATGTGTATTCATGATTCTATTGTTTTTATCAGTATAGTTTTATTTTTTAATTATTTATGATGGGTTTCAAGTTTGTATATATTTCTCTTATCACCTTCATGTGCATTTTACTTTTTTACTTATAGTTATGATTTTATGTAGCATTCCAACATTTTGATTTGATTATATATTATTTGTTTTTATGTTTTATTTATGTATTTGGTTTTAGCTTTAATTATTTGAATGTTTTTTTATTATTCTATTTTTTAGTTGCCTATGCCCCTGAGGAAGTTTTAACGAAACACGGCTTGTGTCGGGTTGGCAATATGTGTTGGCATTGTTAATAAAAGGTTTTGTTATATATCCTAGTCCTTGGTTTTGTACCACGTTTCTTGACTGTATATAGCCACCGGCATACATTATGCCCAATATAGTGTTTATGATTTATGGTTTATTTAAACACTTGATATACTGCTTTTCTTGACAATCAAAGCAATTTACAATAAACATCAGAAATACAACAAATAGAAACTGGAAAAGAAAGGCAAAAATTCAATAGGATAGAAAGTAAGAAAGAGGGAGGAAGGAATTAGGAAGGAGGAATCCTGAACAGACTCAATCTTAAGATCAAAGGCCAGTTGGAAAAGATTTTTGAGGGCAGCTTTAAATTTTGAAAAGAAGATTCCATAAGTAGTAAGGAAGGGAGGGAATTCCAGAGATGAGGAGCTAGAAAAAGAATGCAGTGTGACAAGTACTTTCAAGATGAGCCTGAGAAGGGGGAGGAATGAACAAATGTATGCACTGAACGTAGGACTCCAGACAGAACATGGGAGATAACGTGAGAATGAAGATGCTCCGGGGAAGCAGAGTGAATGTTTTGATAGGATGTACATATGACCTTATCTGCATCAGGGGACTGTACACATTGCATAGCGCATATTGTAGAAATCCAATGTGTGGAGCGCAAGACTCCAGCTGGCTGGGTGCTACACATAGCACCAATGGCTGAGCTTACATTATCAAACGGAGTCCTGGGACTCCATCACCAGTATCATTTCCAGGAGGTGGGCAATGTTAGGGAGTCCTAGCTGTGCACCTTTAGCTCACACAGCAACTGCCAGCATAGCCTGATTAAGCACCAGTGCTCTACTGCATACAGTTGTGGGGGTGTTTATTTCTGCTGCTTTGACTTACATCCTCCCTCTCCTCCTGTCTGTTCCATACACTGCATGCTGTGGTTTTCCAGACTGCAGTCACTGCATAGGTTAAACATCCATTCAGCACTGTTGACTGCTTTGGGATAAATCCTACCCTTATTCCATGTCTTTCTACCAGTCAAGACAGTTTACAAAGAACTCAGTGCGGTAACGTTAACACTTGAACAGTAAGGTGCGCATTACATGGAACATATAATAGATAAACAATCATCAGACGTATGAGGTATAACTGTTTACAGTGTGTTGATGTTTTTGCAGGTATAACCTGGACGTCTGCGTGGCCGACTGTGGACATACATGGGTGTGATCGGAATCTGCTTTATACGTCTCCATGGCTGACCATGTCCCCATTCCGCCCCTTCCCGCCCATGTTCTGCAATCCCTGAGTAAGTGCCATGTACGTGCAGGGCTGTGGAGGTTCAGAATATAATTCTAGATGTTTTTGCGAAATAAACGTCTACCGTGCATATACAGGTGGCTTATTCGTGGTTCAGAATGACCCCCATAATGACCCCATAATGACCCCCATAATATATGAGCTAACACAAACAATTTTAATATGCTACAGATCTCTCATATGGACCACTGACACGGCAGATAATGTTTACCAATGCAGACTATGCAAGTGTGTGTTTCAGGAAGGATGCTTTTTTAGGTAGGAAAGGGCAAGTTCCCCTTGTTGTCTCCGTAGCTAACTATAGGTTTCACCAGGCACTCATCTATAGTACTATTGTACTGTCCTACCACTGTATGGGTGCAAACCTCACACAGGCAGCTATGTCTGAATATGTGCAATGCTTACATTGCAAAATCAAGAAATAAGCAGAGACCCACTAATTTAACATCACCATATGCTAATAAAAGAAATTAAGGGGAACTCAAATTTCTTCACAGTGTGAAAACTCACAGCAACTTCATATTCATCATTCCTCTCTTTATTAATTGAGAGCAGTGCTGATCTTGTTAATTTGTTTCAATACCACAAAGAAACCCGTAACTGGGTGAAACCATCAGCCAGGCAGGCGCGGACTAAGCGGGGTGCGGGACAATGTGTGGAGACTCATTGTGGGGCCTCATTTGCATAAATATTTGCATAATATTAATGTGCACTAACTTTTAGTAAACATGCCTCTTAATGAGTGTATGGATAAAGAAAGACTACCAGATTTCTACATTATCATACTCCAGTGCCAACCGCCAGGGACATTAGGAAGTACTACAACACTGCCCATTTAGAACCCATAGCAAACCCTCCGTATCATAACAGCATTACCAGGACTCACAAAGCACCAAACCCTATCTATCAAAAGGCAACACTGCAAATATTAAACCAGTACATCTCAGAGAATACCAATACATCTCCTACTGGTGAAAGAGAACAAGTGGCACTGTCAAATATAAACTACATAAACAGAATACCTCAGTTCAGTAACACATGCAGAACATAGACAGTTACCAAACATAGAACAAGGGATCACAATTTAGAAATAGGAAGAGAATAATTAAACTGGGAAGCCCAAAAGCCAAACTTGGATTGTACAACAACACTGGAGAAATAAAACTATAAATTAATTTTATTTTGTACTAAACAAAACACAGACATTAAGGATGCACATTTCCCAGAGCTGACATATTCCAATTAATAAATTCAAAATAAAAAAAGTATTTTCTACCTTTTGTTGTTTGTGCATTTTATTTTTCAGTTGCAATTGCTCCAGTCACTTTCTTCTGGTTTCTTCATGTCTTCTGCTAGCTCTCTATTGTCTGCAGTCCATTTATCCTTTCTTCTCTCTTCTAGATTTTTTTCTATTCTCTCTCTACATCTGCTTTAACATACTGATCTTTCTCTTTTTGCTCTTTCCTCCATGTCTTTATTTATTCCTTTTTCATCCACTCAAATTTTACCCCTCCTTCCTCAATACCCACTTACTCTCCCAATACCCGGCCATTCGTAGATTTTTCTTCCCTCCCACATAAAATATTTTTACCCCTCCATCCCCAGCCCCATCACATTCTAGTCCTCCTCCAACATCAGCTCCCTTCTAGTTCCATTCTCCCATCCCCCTGCATCAGCCCATTTCCAGTCCTAGCCCCCTATCAGCCCTTTCCAGTCTTATCCTAGCCCCTCCATCAGTCCATTTCCAATCCAAACCCTTCCGTCAGTCCATTTCTAATCCAAGCCCCCATCAGCCCATTTCCAGTCCTAGCCCCCCATCAGCCCATTTCCAGTCCTTTCCTAGCTCATCCATCAGTCCATTTCCAATCCAAGCCCTTCATCAGCCTATTTCCAGTCCTATCCTAGCCCATCCATCAGTCCATTTCCAATCCAAGCCCCCCATCTGCCCATTTCCAGTCCTACCCCCCCACTCAGCCCATTTCCAGTCCAAGCCCCCCTTTCTGTCAGCTATTTCCATTCCTAGCTCCCCCCACCTAGCCCATTTCCAGTCCAAAATCCCCTCCCCATAGCCAATTTCCAGTCCAAGCACCCCAATCACTCAGCCCATTTCATGTCCTCGCCCCTCCCACCACTCAGCCAAATTCCAGTCCAAGTCCCCCTACACAACATCTATTTCCAGTCTTAGCCCCCCCCCCCCCTCCCAAAGAGCCCTGTGGCTGTCTAACAGGCTTTTAGAGGGAGCCAGAAAAGCCCCGGCTCACCTCTGACAGCCTCCAAAGTGAAGAGTGCCTTTTTTCTTCTTTCACTTCAGCAAATGTATTGTAGTATAGGCTGCTGGTGCACCGAGGTCAAAGGGAACATCCTGTTTTCCAGAACTCAGTGCGCCAGCGACCTATACTATAATACAGCTGCTGACGTGAAGAAAAAGGCACTCTTCACTTTGGGGGCTATCAGAGGTGAGCTGGGGCCTCTCTGGCTCCCTCTAAAGCCACCCTGCCTGCTGGTGCTGAATGCAAGATATTGTTGGCGTGGGGCCCCCTGAAGTGCGGGGCCCTGTGCGAACAACATTCTCGCACAATGGATGGGCCGGCCCTGAAGCCAGGTCAGGATGGATTTCTTGAATATATCTTAACAGTTGTTAACTGATAATGGAGATATCATCAAGAGAGGATGTTTACTTGAATGACATTGGATAATTTTTGAAAGTACTGCCTTTCATCAATGAACTGATTAAGGTTATAGGTATAATACTCTATACAGAACATCACAAAACAAAATCTAAAAAGAGGATTATAAGTTCAATTTCAGCTCCCCTTAATTCCTTTTATTAGTATATGGGGATGTTAAATTACTGGGTCCCTACTTATTTCTTGATTTTTGCTAAGCACTGCAGTTGCAGGACCAATACAAATTATTAATAGCTTTATATCTTTTACCGTTGGTATAAATGCGTACATTTTAGCCTTCCCATCATGTCTCCTCCACTCCATTCGGCACTTACTTCTAGCATAGCATAGCAGAGCAGTTTGCAAGTCTGTATGTGAATGGTCTGTGGAATGTCTCTTCCCTCACTGTTTGCAATGCAGATGGTACTTATGACTGTGTGGCATTTAGCACCAGATTGCCCATGGGGTCATCATGACTGGACTCAGTGGTATAAATTCTGTCTTAACAGCCCCCGCAATGCAGGAGGGGTTCTAGGGAAGAAGGGGGCCCACATGGCAGCATGACAACTTACTGTAATTTGTTTGCTGTGCTGCCTCCATTTTGGACTCTGTGGCTGTTACATCCCAGGCTAAAGTCTCGCAATAGCAATCGGTGGGTGGGGGGGGGGGGAGAGAATGAGGGTCATCGCAGGGGGGCAATATGGGGTGGTCCTCAGCAACATTTTACTTGGGATCCCCTCCTTAGAACCTTTGCCACTGACTGAACCCCACAGACATTAGCAACAGAGATGAATCCAGTCACCTCTATAGCATGGTGGGAAAGTGTTCCATACATCCATCATGCAGCCTGTTCTCACCTGAGTCGGATTGTTGCAGTTGGCCTACTTCCTGATCTGAAGTTTTGATCAATTCAATAGGAATTGACCTCATTCTCTGTATGCTGGCCAATCACTGCCTATCCCCTCCACCTGTTATCTCATTGTGGCTGCAGGAACCCTGCTGCCTAAGAGGCTACATGCCACCTGTTCATCAGTTCCTCTCCCAAGACACAGTTTTGCTTGACTAATGGCCCCTTGTTGTCCAAGTTAGTGAGGTAGGTAAAGAATCTGTTAGACAGAAGGGCCACTTGAAGGCAGCCATTTAAAATGTTGCCATGCATTACTCTATTTACCTGTTTTTCTATTTCATGTGGGCATGTGTCTGAATATCATTGGCTGACTCCATAACCATTTTCCCCTCACTGTGGCATGCACAGCTGTGACTAATACACTGTTCTACAGCCAAATGCTTCCGAAATAAATTCAGTCACACTTTACTAAGTCTGAGTCACTGAGAATGAAAATGATGCTTTAAATTGTTTATTGACTCTATTTTTAAATTTACACTACTGGGTCAGTACATACGACCTCAACTTCAGAAGTGCTAAGGATGTGCAAGTTGTAATTTGAAGGGATATCAATTTAAACCATAAATTACTAAAATACATGCACATCTTCAACTGGATTAGTGATAAATCTATGTTTTTGTTTGGACAGTATTTGCTTTTCAGGCAAAACAATTAATGAATGATACAATTTGAAGGTGCTATTGTGTCATACATGATATGACTTGCATCATGTTATTCTTAGAAGACATAGATGTTGCAATCCTAACTCAGCATTATAACATCACTCTGCAGAACAAATTGCGCAACAGTTTTTTTTAATGAACATGATGAGTCAGTAGTATTTGGCTGCAGAGCAGTCTTCTCGGTGTTTGATTTTTTTCATTTAGCCAAAGTGAGAAATGTCTCGTAATTGTTTGAATAATAGAGATCACGTCTGTTACATTTGTGGTGAGGTGACTTTTGCATCACAAAAAGGCAGTATAACTGCTTTGATTAAGAAAGTCAACCACCTTTACTTTTGCTGCAAAATTGGAGATCAGAACAAGAGCTGGGACCTACACATATGCTGCAAAACTTGTGCAGCAAATCTTTGCCAGTGGTTGAATAGAAAAAGGAAATCAATGCTTTCTGCATTTTTCCATCAGTTCCAGCTGGTCACACAGTCCACATTAAGGAAACCTATGAGAATATAAAACAGCTGTTGAGATGTATAAACTGTGACCGACATTAGTGGCAACTTTATGGTGGTTTGAGTCATTGCTCCACTGTTTGGTCTGCAGACTGGATACACAATCCCGCTATTTCAAGAGAAATTGGCCACTGACAATCATTGGAGTCTGGAAAGAGAAATGTGCAACATCCAGTACTTGTTGAACAAGGAAGATTTTGTTACCACCATTACACAATAAGCTGGGTCGAATGAAATTTTGTCAAGGCCCTGGACAACTAAGATAAAGGAAGGTGTCTTTGTTGGGCCTCAGATTTGTGAACTTCTTCGAGATGATGCATTAAACCGTGCACTACGTGACAAAGAAAGGATGGCATGGAAAACCTTCCAGTTAGTGTCAACAGGTTTCTCAGAAACAACAAGGCAGACAACTACAGGGAGTTGATGGAAAAACTTCTCAATACATAAAAAATTCTTGGCTGCAACATGTCACTAAAGATACATTTTTTGCACTCTTGATTTTTTCCCACCAAACTGCAGAGCAATGTGCAATGAGCATGGTGAGCGATTTCATCAGGAGATTACAGCGATGGAGAAAAGATATCAAGGCAAATGGAGCCTGTCAATGCTACAGACTATTGCTGGACAGTGACAAGAAATACTCCATTTACAAAATACAAGAGATAAGCCATGAAATATTGAGTAGACTCTGCATAAGGTCTGAAATGAATATTAATGCATACATAGTGGTTGATTTTTAAGCATTTAAAAAAAACGACAGGTGATATATTATCAAGGTCATATATATGGCAAGCATAAACACAAGGAAAAACCTAGGTTTATAATGATTTGTGAATAAAACTCTACTACCAACACGCTATATATATAAAGAGCCCAATTCCAGAAGAGGCACGTCTGAGCCATCTGAATGGCCCTGTGCTGGACAGGCCCATTTGGACCTGATTCTGAAATGCGGGAGCAAAACGTTCCTGAGGCTATCAGAATCGGGCCCAAGCACAGTCCAATGTACCACTCCTGCAGCCGCGGAGATGTCCTCCCCACAGCTCCATCTGCCCGAAGCCCTGGACCCTCGAATCCCCACCGCCCGACCCCAATGGGGGCCACCGGGGCCCTGATCAGGTGATGGGGACTCACCTTCGATGTCCCATTTCTACTGTGGGGGGCTCCTGAGCTCTGGGAGGGGGGGGACTGCCAGCCATATTTGAGGAGGGACCCTGCTCTTATTCCACCTCAGAGGTGGAATAAGCAGGACGCCCCCCCCCCCTGGAAATCCCCGGATGTACAGGCCCCACCCATGCTCCACCTACTCTCTACCCCATCACGCCTCCATCCCTTGCAGCACACACAGTTGCTCTGTCAGGCAATCATCACTTACACCACACTATAGCTATCAGTTTGCACATCAGGGTGCTGCAGTCCATTTCTCATATACGTCTGCTATGGAACCACAGGTTGTAACCCAGGCAGACACATGATTATGGAGAACATGCTGGGAGCACTACATCTTTCAGATGAAGTGCAAGGGTTTGGAAGCAGCCACATATGGATGGGGAGCATTAGGGTGGTGGTAAGAGGAGGAGCCAATGAACAAAATTGTCATTCCAATGAACAATAACACATAAACAGAGCACTTACATGAGAATTTTTCCTGTATGAGTCTTTCTCACTACCACAGCTGCAGCTGAGAGCAGCTCTGCATGCATTTAGGAAACATCCTCAGCTGTTTCCAGCCCTCTGTCCCTATCCTTCTGAATGTCTAGGTCCAGGATTGGGATCCCCCACTGGATAGCAATAATGTGCAAGATGCAGCAGCTGGTGAATGCTTAGGTGCAGAGTGCTTCCGCTCCACTCCTGACCAGAATCTGATCTTCAGTATACCAAAGACATGCTCTATTACAGACCTGGTCCTGCTCAGTGCATAGAAACATAGAAACATGAAAGCAGAAAAAGACCATATGGCCTGTCTAGTCTGCCCTTCCATATCACTGTAACGTTCAAGTTGTGTTTTAATGTAAACCATCTTGATCTTTGGAAATACTGTATATAAACCTGTTAAATAAAGAAATATCAAATGCTATAGTCCCCTTTTTTCCTTTAGAGATCTTTTGTGTTTGTCCTATGCTTTCTTGAATTCAGATACTGTCCTTATCTCTACTACTTCCACTGGCAGACTAGTCCTCACATCTACCACTCTTTCCATAAAGAAATATTTCCGCATATTACTCCTGAGCCTATCCCCTTTCACCCTCATCCTATGTCCCCTTGTTGCAGAGCTTGCTTTCAATCAAAGAGGCTCTCCTCTTGTGCATTTATTCACTGAAGTATATAAACATGTCTATCATGTAATTTCCTCATTCTCACCTTTCCTCTAATATGTACATATTAAGATCTTTAAGTCTGTCCCCATATGCTTTATAAGGAAAGACCACTAACCATTTTAGTAGCCACCCTCTGCACCAATGCCTAGCTGTTTATATCTTTTTGAAGGTGTAGTCTTTAGAAATGCACACAATACTCCAAAAGGGGTCACACCAGAGACTTATACAGAGGTACTATCACCTCCATTTTCTGCTGGCCATTCCTCTCCCTATGCACCCAAGCATCCTTCTGGCTTTCACCATCACTTTAACCACTTTCAGATCATCAGAAACAATCACGCCCAGGTCCTGCTCTTCTTTCGTGGACAGAAGTACTTTGCCTCCTACACTGTTCCGCTCCCTTGGAGTTTTGCAGCCCAAATGCATGACCCTGCATTTTTTAACATTAAATCTCAGCTGCCATATTAGACCATTCTTTATGCTTAGCTAGATCCCTCCTCATGTTATCTTCCCCTTCCTGGGTGTCTACTCTATTGCAGATTTTGGTATCAGCCACAAAGAAGCAAACTTTACCTGACATCCCTTCCACAATATCACTGACAAAGTTGTTAAAAAGAATCGGACAAGGACAGATCCCTGCCACATACCACTGGTAACATTTTTCTCCTTAGAGTAAGCTCCATTTACCTGTACACCTTGTCGCCTCCCACTCAACCAATTTATAACCTAGTCAGTCACTTTAGAGTCCCTCCCTAGGGTGCTTAATTTATTTGTATGTTGCCTCTGTGGAACAGTGTCAAAGGCTTTACTAAAATCTAAGTACACCATATCTACGTAGGGCTCTCACTCAATCCAACTCTCTGGTCACACAGTCAAAGATAGCAATCCATTGGACTCCAGAAACCTCACTATCCTCTGTTTTAACAGCATTGTCATTCATTTACTCACATGCATGATTGCATCTTTCCTCTTGAGGTGTTTGGGGCTAACGCAATGCTACTCCTCCTCCTCCTCCTACTTATCATTAGTATAGTGCTACAAGGTGTACACTGAGCTGCACAGAGACATGTAAGAGACAGTCCCTTCTCTAAGAGCTTACAGTCTAATTAAGAGAGACAACACAACAGCCGGTGCCTCAGATATATCTAGGGGAATAGTAAGGAAACATATACTGCCAAGAGTCAGCATTGCAACTATCTCTGGAGAGAGAAGGTTCTGCAGCCACGTGCCATAATAATGAGAGAAATGTGTTTGCTCATTTTTCTAAAATATCAAAAAATCTGCTAGTTCTTATGAAATAACAGTAATAAGGGATTTTTGACTAATTACCTACATGATATTTTCTAGGACAAGAAAAGAAGATTACTCTTCACTACCAGAGCAATGAGCGTAGTGATTGCTAAAGGATGTGTGATTATTGTTAAGTGGCATTTAAAGGAAACTAATGAGGAATATGCAGAGCTCTTTTATTCAGTTCTAGAATAAGAAAGTATTCTGCTCAAGAATTTGCAAGGACAAAAAAATCAATCTGTGAGAAAACAATTAGCCTGTATGTTGATAGTAACACAAATAATAGAAGAATTCTAAAAAAATAGTTTGTGGGAAGTTTCTTTTTTTTTTTCATCAAATTTTTCAGTGACCAGGCACATTTATTTGAAGTCGATTTTCTTATGAATATTTGTCAAGTATTTTTATTAATAAGATCTTCTTCGTTATTTTCAAAATTTATAAACTGGGTTGATATGTTTTCTTCTCTGGTCTAAACAGAAAAGTAATCTTGAGTTTACTCACCATTTTGGCTGGCAATCCTATCATCTTCAGATATACTAATACATCATATTTAATTTTTGACAAGCAGCTTTCCCCAAATTTCTTAATTAGTCAAAAATGCTTCTTCTCTTTCCATCTTATGAGATCTTCAGACCTTATCTTGAACCAAAGACAATAAAGATGCAAATGTATTCTTTTATGCTTCACCACCTGGAATATTATAATTCTCTACTAATTGGTCTGCTGCAATTTCAAATCAAACATTTACAGTACAATACATCCTGCAAGAAATTTCAGTTAGTCTGGGCACAGGAAATGGCCTTCTCTTATCAGGCCCCAGTCTTATGGAACTCTCTACCTTTTGACGCATGTGCAGAGAGCGCAACTAAAAAATTCAAAATGTGTGTTAAGACATGGTTATTTCACTTTTGTATGCGCCTATCTTGATCTTTATTCCTGAGGTTTATCATAGCTGATACCCTCTTTCTTGCTTCCAGAGTGCAGAGTCCTCCTTCTCCCCTTTTGAGTTAAGTTCATTACTGGTCTATAGGGAAATATATGGTTATGCTATGCATTCCTTTCCTCTTTGTGCATATCTTATTGTTGGTTGTGAAAGACCTCCAATAGAAATAGCAACCAACAATAGGATATACACAAAGAGGACAGGAATGCCTTGGGCACACATTGCCATGACAGCACGGGGCCATGACAGCTAACGTGGTGTGATTCCCATACTGTGCATCCCATGTTAGGAATATAATTGGGCAGGATAGGAGTGGAGAGTGGGAATAGTGAGCTCAGTGCAGTTAGCGTGGGGTTTATACCGTTAGCTAACTGCAACCCACGTGATTAGTGTGGGTTCACCTAACGCTACCTTAATACGTGGAGTTATGTGCATTTGCCATAATGTGGCACCCATTAGGGAACAGAGCTCTGGATTAATTGCTGGGAAAATGCTGTCCACACCCCCACCAGTTAGCATAGTTGTGTTGTACTTAATTTGTCATGATTTTGGAACTATTGGTGCATTAGGTGCAACACCTTAGTGCTCTTTACTAAAAGACCCACTATGGTATGTGTGATTATGTTTCATAATCCTATTTCATTAGTTTTTAAATTGTAAACCACAATGATGTAAACGTATTTATAAATGATGATATACCAAATCTTCATAAATAAATAAATAAACTCTTAGGGGCATGTTTACTAAAACCCCGTTAAAGTGTGGGCCCCGGTAGTGTGCGGGTGCCATATAAGGAGTGGGCGTTCCATCCTGAAAAAGGAAAGGCGGAATTTACATATGCGCTAAGGTGCACGGCGCCCATGTGCGCCCCGCAGCTTAGTGCATGGGATAGCTGCGCGAGAGGCATAAGTGGCGCGCTGAAGTGCAAGAAATAGAGCAGAGCCACAGCACAATGGTTAAGACACTGACCAACCGAGCAGGGATCAGGGGTTCAATCCCACACAGTGCCCAATGAAGACTGCTAGCTGAGGCATTACTTTAGGAGCCAGTGCAATATTGGGCAGCAGAAGGCGGTGCGCTGATGGCCATAAGGTGGCACGCTAATGATTTTGGAGGCATTTTAATGTTGACAGGCATATGGTGGTGCGCTGATGTACAAGCACAGGAACAGAACCAAAGCACAATGATTAAGGCCCTAACCAATGGTGCAGAGATCAGGGGTTCAATCCCCCACAGTGCCCAATGGAGACAACTAGCTGAGGCATTATTTTAGGAGGCATATAAATACTGGGCGACATAAGGCGGCGCGCTGATGGGCACAAGGCAGTGTGCTAATGTTTTAGGCATTGTAATGTTGGGCGGCATAAGGCAGCGCACTGATGTGAAATCACAGGAACAGAGCCACAGCACAATGGTTAAGACACTGACCAATGGTGCAGGGATCAGGGGTTCAATCCCCCAAAGTGCCCAATGAAGAAGGCTGGCTGAAGCATAACATATTATGGGGAAGATTGCTGTAGGAGGCATTTTATTTATATTTTAATTATCACTACTAGCAAACGCACTCCCAAAGCATGTTAACATAAGGTGCCCTATAAGGCACATTTTAAAGTGCACTGTCAGCCAAGGCACCCTAGAATGTTGCTTATAGGCTGCTTTAGAGGGTGCCATATGAGGTACCGCAAGGTCAGTGTACTGTTTTTATGGCAGCACTGTGCAGTTTAAGGAATGAAAAGCATAAGTAGGTGCGCTGACAGGCAAGGAGGAGCAGCAGTGGAGCACAATGGTTAAGGCACTGACTGCTGATACAGGGGTCATGAGTTTGCTCCCCAGTGTGCCTAATACGTAAGGCTGGCTGTGGCATCAGCTTTGCATTGTACATATTTTGTTCTGCAGCACTTTATTTTTATGTTATTTATTGCTGCCAGCAAACACGCCCTCATGTGCCGTAATTGAAGGTGCCGTATAAGGCACCCTATAAGGCACTCCATAGGGCACATTATAAATTGCACTGTCCGCCACAGCACCCTAAAATGTCCCCTATAGGGCACCCTATAGGTTGCGTCACAGGAGAATGTATAGTGCACCTTATATGGACGGGAACCATCAGGTGCCCTATAGGGCGCCCTATAAAGCACCCTCAGAGGCACCTTATGGGTACAGTACGCTGAGGGTGTTTATGCTGGCATCAAAATATGTACACTAAAAAAAGATAATGTGTTGGACAACCCTATCAAATAACCCCACTGTGGGTTTGAAATCATGACCTCTGGCTTCAGAGGCAGTGCAGTAACCATTGGGCTACAGCTCTATAGCTGCTAACAAGCCCCTGGCTGGCTGAAGAGAGCATGCACTTCACCACACAGACAGTCTGCTGTGGTCACCAGGATAGGGTTAGCCCACCCATACCCATGATGCACTGCACATGCAAATCAGCTGTCCAAAGAGTAACACAAGATGGGCAATGCACCCCCACAGCACCTCGGCCCGGTAGGGGGTATTGACCATGTGTTTTACTGGCACAGAGTAACTACACACCGTCACATTGTGCGGGTACTGTGCTCACCCTGAGGGTGCAATGAGGCACCCAGGACCAGGTTCACAACACCTTCCATGGCTGAAAGAGGCCATGCCGGAGGTCCAAAGCAGTGTTAATGTGTGAGATAGGTAGTTTCTGCACAAACACCTTGGATATATCTGTCTGTTTCAGTCAGGTGTAGCCCCCATGGACCCCCAGGTGGGCCATGCACCACCACCCCCCCCCCCCCCCCCAGGGCCGAGGGCAGCAAACAGGGCCTCCCATCAATAGATCAACATTCTACCTCCCTGCAAAGGTGGCAGCAGAGGGGACCATCAACCCACATCCTGCTGAGGAACAGACACCCCACAGGGTACTCAATGCAGCTCTATACACATCCATAACACAATAGCAGACAGATATTAGGCCTGGATATGGTGAGCTGCACCCCACCACTATCTGATATTCTCCTGCAGTATGTCATCAGCCACTGCACCCTGCTCCATCAAGACACATACCAGCTGCAAACAGTGTGCTAGTTAGTCCACAGTGCATGTTCCCAGTGGAGATGCATGCACCCAGAACTGGGATGTCAGCATACACAGCAAGCATATAAACCAGTGACTGGGCCCCAAAAGAAAACCCATATCTATCACATGAGAGAAATACTACATAGCACTATGGGGGTGCCTAGCCATGCTGTGGTCACTGCACAGTCAGGGTGAGAGTGATCTCTCAGCAGGACATACTGAGGTCACCCTGTCTGTGTAGGTGGTGGCCGGGCACTAATATTTCCCAGTCAGTGCCCTATGCCCTGTGCAGATGCACCCTGGCCAAGCCACCCTGTCCGGCCTATACCCATGGTACCTTGCTCCTCATTATGCACATTGGCAGCCCAATACTGGCAACATTGCTGGCAGTGTGGGCTGTGGAAGGTGTTTGCAGCCACCACACACTGGATAGACAGACAGCCACCCCCACACCTATGCCAGCATTGTGCTACTATAGAGGAGTCCAGCAGCCATACCCACCACACCAGTCCTGGGCACAGTACAGGCATGGATATGGTACGCAATACTGTTGGGGGTCACTCCCCAGGGTGGTAAACACTGTCAGAGACCAGACCTGCAGCGCACACCGCAGACATCACAATGATTGTTATGGTGGAGATCAATGAGCAAAATGTGCTTAACGTAGGAATTTATATCTGCCAGTTATCATGGGCAACGTCTGATAGCTGTGTACCATATACCCAGGTGTAGGGTGGCATTGCTAAAGTATGCAACTGCTAGTATTGGGAGATACAGGCAGGGCCCAATGTCCTGCATCTCCACGAGGCATTGGCCAATGGGGCCTGTGGGGGGGGGGGGGTGTGGGTGTGTCTGGCCCTGTTGGCTGCTGCTTTACAGCAGAGTGTCCTAACTCCAGTCCTGGTGTTCCAACCACTGTTCGGGTTTTCATGCTGTCCCTCATAAATATGAATGAGCTACATCAGCATACCATGGGGGTGGTGCATAGATATGCAGCACAGGCATCTTTATTAGAGGCAGCATGGATCCTGAATGGTGTGGGACCCTCCAGGACTGCATTTGGGAGACTCTGCTCTAGGTAATGTGGCTGTTTATGGTGTCTGTGTTTGGTGTGGTAAAATATAGGCATGTGAACCATGCGTATGTTCTCAGCAATAAAGGTTTCTCCTTCCTATCATGGTTTAGTTGTAGGAAAAATATGTGGACTGGATTGGCAGTAGCCCCAGCTGGGCTTTGAACGTGTGACTTTCTGTTCCTGCACACGCTGTCTGTGTGCACTGCACCACCATGTTGCCACAGATATGCTGGGTTCCCTGGGGAGTCCATGGCTGTACATCCAACAAAGCCTGTCTGTTGCGGTTGATGGTGCCAGCCTGCACAGGCCTAGGCCACTGTCTGCTGTGGTTTGCAGCCACTGCCCCCTCCACCACCTGTACCCTTCCTCCAACATGCAGACATGTCCCTATCTGGAAAAAAGCATATGATCAGATTGAGTTGTGGCACTCCAGGACTGAATTTGAGGGACTTGCCTGTTGGTAATGCCCATTGTTATGGTTTGTGTGCGGTGTAGGGTAAAATATAGGTGTTGGAACCATGCTTATGTTCTCTGCCATACAGGAGTGTCTGTACTATCACTGTTTAGTGGTGGGTAAAACTATGGGGATTGGGTTGGCAGGAGCCCCAGCTGGGATTTGAACCTGTGACCCTCTGGTCCTACAGGCACTGGCTGTGTCTGCTGCACTACACTGTGGTCACAGAGACAGTGCAGTCTCTGGTGATAGGAAACCTGGCCGCACGAGTCAGACACCCTGCTCTGCAAAATTTTACTGTGGGCTCGTTTACCTTGTATGGGGACAGGGGTGCAATTAAACCTCAAAAATGACCTCCAAAAAATGGGATAAAACCAAAACCAAGCTGGGCAACAGTGATATCAATGGGCAACATGAAAAACACTCCCAGGAAAACTCCATTAAAATGCAGTGCTTTTTGAACGGGTCTACGGAGCGTAGACCCTTCCAAAAATCATTTCTTTTTTCTGGAGCTTTCCTGGGAGTGTTTTTTATGGTTGCCCATTAATATCACTGTTGCCCAGCTGGAGTATAATTTATTTGGAATTTGTTGTGGTCATTTTCAATTTCTTTTTGCTATTTTGTTCTGTGCACATGTATCACACTGCTCACGTTTTGCAGTTTTCCCCGGTTTTGCTGTACATTGCTGACGGAAATGGTTTCTCTTCCCTTTAAATCGGCTCTAACACGAGGGTTTCACTCGCGGTATTTTTTATGCCGAAATTCAGCCCCGCTCCTGTGCGGGGAGCCTCTCCCCTCCCACTCTCCACCCATTGACCCCGTCCCTCCGCCCCTCGGGGGCCTTCCTCCGCCCTCTGTAAGCCTTTCCCCACCTCTATCGCACATCAGCGCCCCGCACACGTGCGCCGGACCGTTAATGTGATGTGCACATGTGCACGGCGCTTAAGAGCACTTAAGTGAATCATTAGCGTATGCTAATGTGCGCCGCGCATGTGTGCGCGGTTTAGTAAACATACCCCTTAGGCTTAGCCAACTACAAGCTTCAATTTAATTGTCCAAATCGGGGGTCTGCAAACCAGTCCTGAAGTGCCGCAATCCTGCCAGGTTTTTGGGATATCCCTAATAAATATGCATGCGATATATAGGGTGGCCCAAAAAAAGTGAGAACATCTCGTAGCATATAAGCTATTTAAAAATTCAAAAAGACAGATGCAAACGATTGACAAATTAAAAAAACAAAGATGGCGACCGGAAATTGTCAAAATAAAGACGTTATACAGCTAAAAAAGGTAAATAAGTAAACTATTTAAGCTTTCAATTTATGAGATGTTCTCACTTTTTTTGGGCCACCCTGTATATGCATGAGATATATTTGCATCCACTGCCTTCATTATATTTGAAATTATCTCATGCATATTCATTAGGGATATCCTGAAAACTTGACTGGTTTGCGGCCCTCTGGAACTGGAGACCCCTGGTCCAAATCATTCTATGATCATTTATGATCATTTGAGTGTGACATCCCCCCCCCCCCAAAAAAAAATGCACCCATTTTCTCTAAAAGAAAATAGATGATGGTGTTTAGAGTTACTGCCAAATGCTCTCACATACATTGGTGAATCTTCCATATTGAACTTACTAGTCAAGAAACAGCTAGCAATCACTCCATCCTTTTTATTTTTATATTATTAAACCTTTCTAAAAGACAACAAACTTCTTAGCACTAAATTTTTCTCAATGAAAGTTTCAAATGTTTTATTGTTTATTGGTATTTGATATACTACCTTTAGCAGGCAAGCAAGGTGAGTTGCAATAAAAATATTCAAATAAAACCAGAAAGGAATGTCATATTATGTATAAAGCAAAGAAAAGAAGGGAGAGGGGGAGAGACCATCACAATAAGTTGAGGGTCAGCCAGGGACCAGATAAGCTGATATTTTCAGTTTGGTTTTGCTTGAAAGTGGGCTCTAGACAAATTTCAGGGGTATCCTATTCCATAACAAAGGTGTGATTGAAACGAAAGATGAATTGTGAGTTGAGTCGTATTTGGTTCTGGAAGGAGTGGAAATGTAAAGACAGTATAAGTGTATTGAACAAAGAGATTGTTGGGAGCGTGCAATGTGATCAATGTGGAAAGATATTCCAGGGTTTCATCATGAAATGATTTGAAGGTCAACTGAATCCTGGAAGTAAATGGAAGCTAGTGTTGATGGATCTTCAGTGGGGTGATATGGTCATACTTTTTCATGTTGGAAAGAATCAGAATGGTGATGTTTTGGATTGTCTGTAATCGTTTCAATGAGTAAGCAAGCAAACCTGAATAGACAATATTACAGTAATCCAGATTGGAGATAACTGTATTAAGAAGGACTGTGGTTTGGTCTTGGGAATCAAGAAAAAGACATATGGAATGGAAGCGTCAAAGTGCATGAAATAAAGGTTTAACCACCTTACTGATATGAGAAGTGAAGGAGAGCTCTGAATCAAAAAGAATGCCTACATATCAAAAAGAAGACTGAAGAGAGATGAGTGGACCATTTAAAAATGGAGCCAGTGAGGGAGGCTGGAAATTGCCTGTAATCCAGGTGGCAGTGGTTTTATTGAGGTTCAGTTTCAATGAGTTATTATGAAGCCATGACGCTACAGCATCCAAACAAAAATGCACTTGGGATAGGTCTGGGTGGACATTGTCGGTGTATGTTAGTAGGAGAATGTCATCTGCATACAGCAGATGTAAATTCAGGGCTGGTGCTAGGGTTTCTGATACCCTCCCCCCCCCCCCCCCCATGATTGGCACCCCCTCCATTGTTATTAATGCTGGCTACAATTTTCCAACACTCCTTTCTGAACTCTTTTCACATGATGCTAGTACTCCTTCAAATCCAATGTTGTAAGAAAATTGCAGTGACGGGGCAAATGCATAGCCAGAATAAAAATAACTACTAAGCAGGAAATACCTAGCATCATATGAACAGAATGTGGTAGTCCAAGAGCATGCTAAATTTTAGATATGGATCGAAAGAAAAACACTCATCTGCATGGATGGCTCAGAAATATTTTTCTCATTGAAAAAATATGCAGGAGAAAGATTTTGTACAGAATGTAGGAATCAGCAACATGATAGCCATGTATCAATATACATCTAGAAACTATAAGCAAAATTGGTATAATGTTGATGCAATGAATAGTTGCAATGCAGTCTATCACTATTGGAAGATAGGGATGACATTAATATACTGCTGATTTAAATCACATGTTAAACAGGTTTCAATGACAAGCTAGTAGGTTACCAGCTGCTTTGAAAAATAATTAGTAAAATAGGCCAACAGTATACATGCATGTCTTTAGACTGCTATAAAATAAAAATGGAGGAGGAACCTAGGGCCCAGTATTGAATTTGGCAGGCTATGCGCCCCATGGCAGATAGCCCTGCCCACCACCCCTTAACCCTGGATATTCAATGCCAGGGTCCTATGCGGCCCTGGCATTGAATATCCAGGGATTGCCGAAGACACTAGATGCCACAGTAGCTAACCGGCAGCAGTGATATTGCATCTGCATAGTTAGCTTCTGCGCCTTAAAGATAGGTGAGGGTTTTCCTCGCCAATCTTTAAGGCTCAGATCAATAACCGGGTAGCATGCAATATCACTGCTGCCTGGTTAGCACTTGTCACCACCTCTGCTCCACCCCAGAATACCCCGGACATGCCCTTAAGCTAACCGGATAGCATCGGGGTGCATAAGGGAATTAGAAGGTGATAGTCTATGTCACTAACTGTTTAAGTGCTGTTGAATATCCCCATTCAAGGCATTTATATGGTTTAAAGGCTGTAAACTGTATAAATGCCTTTTGAATATCGGGCCCCTAATGTTTAGAGCAGTGTCCTGGAGACAAAGAGACCATGATTCGATTCCCACTGGCAGTCCTTGCAGCCTTGGGCAAGTCACTTTACCCTCCATTGCCTTGGAAGAAATGCCTGACAATCTACTTATGGTCACAACTTGCCAAGAAATCCTGGGGACTGCTGGGTTGCGGGACTCAACACTGACTCCAACAGCACATATTGCATTGTTATGCCCAAGAAATTGACTGTTAATAAACTGGACCAGGAAACCCAAAAATTAGTGTCCATAAACTATGTTAAAGCAATCTGATCACTTTTTTCCCAAAAATGTTTTACTGTGCCATGCTTTGATAAGACAAACAGCCTTCCACAGACTCTCAAGCATAAAAGTCACATATTGGACCAGCGTATGTTTTACATACATAAGGTTTTCATACTTACTACTCAACTGTTTACTAATTAATGGTTATAAATTCAATAGAACTATGTTTAGCTATTATAGTTATGTCAAAAAGCGTTATATACAGATTTTTTATTTGGGATTTATTTAGTTTAATTTGAAGTTTGTTGATTTTGATGGTACTGTTGCCTCAACATAAAAACATCACAAAAAATAGGAAGTAGCTTATAATGCTGTAATAGCTACTATTTTGCAAATAAAAGTGTTTGCAGACTTTAGAAAATAGGTTTAGATAACTATAAGTTACATAGTGTCAGCGTTATTGGTGCGTATGTCGGCCTTGTATGTTTTTCATACGTTGGGCTAATATGTTGTTGAGACTAATTTCTGTCACATGTGTTGTTCTAGGACTAGGTGTTTCAATGGCACAATATCGACACACTATGCGATTCTTTACCCTCAAAGAAGCAAGTGAAATGGTTCTGGAAAACAGTGACACAAAAGTTGAAAATGTGGTCCTACTTCCTCCTGAAAATAAGGGTAATATAACAGATAAAGAAGAGAGTGAAGAAGGAATTGCTATGCCTTCCGAGGTTCCTGGTTAAGTTGAAGTGGATTATAAAGCCAATGATTCTACAACAGATGAAAGAGACAGCAAACTGAGAAGATTTGTTACCAAGCCACATCAAAAGAAGAAATTGGACACTCGCAATTGGCAAGAAAGAGAAAGTTTCGATCAGCCAATTGAGGAATGCCCTGTAATACAATTTGATGAAAGTTTGGCAGGAAAAACGCCATTTGAATTGTTTAAGATCTTCTACACAGGTGAAATGAACAAATATTTAGTAGATCAGAGTTTGGTGTATGCCAGGCAGGAAAATGACCACGCATTTCATGTGACTGAAGAAGAAATGGTCAGATTTACAGGAATCCATCTGCTGAGTGGATACCATACTCTACCATGCTAGCGCTTGTTTTGGAGCCAGGATGAAGATGTTGTCTGTCAGCTTGTTTCAAACACAATGACAAGAAACAAATTTGAGGGAATCAAGAGGAATTTACATTTGACAAACAATGAGAATTTAGATCCAAGAGACAAGGCAGCTAAAGTAAGACCTTTATTTGACATTTTGAACAGCAGTTTGAAGCAGTTTGGAGTATTCAAGGAAGATCTAAGTGTTGATGAACAAATGTTAACGTATTTTGGCAAACACAGTGCCAAAATGTTTATGCGAAATAAGCCTGTAAAGTTTGGATACAAATTTTGGGTCCTGTCATCATCGACTGGATTTCCATTCCACATTTTACTCTACACTGGAAAAGATTCAACAGCACCTGAAGGTGATACTCTTTGAAGTCATGTTGTCAAACAACTGCTTTCTGTTACTCAAGAACCAGCATGCCACACTGTAATGTTTGATAACTTCTTCACTTCCATAGAATTACTTGAAGAACTAAAGGAACAAAAGTTTCAAGCAACTGGAACAATTCGAGAAAACTGACTTTGAGATTGCACCATTATGCAAGCTGCACACATTCGTAGGGAAGTGAGAGGTGCAAACTACTATCACGGCAATGGAAATGTTACTGTGACCCTATAGAAGGATAACAAGCCTGTCTATGTTGCTTCCAATTTTGTTGGTGTTACTCCAGTTGCACCAAAGCGACGTTACTCTCGTGTTGATAAAAACCATATTCAGGTCGACTGTCCAAAAATGATTGACCTTTAAAACAAGAAAATGGGTGGTGTTGATATTCTTGATAGGTTTCTGAGTGAATACCGCCCATCAATCCGTGGCAAGAAGTGGTAGTTTTGTTTCTACACTCATGCAATCAATATCTGTGTTGTAGCAGCTTGGAGGGTGCATGCCGAAACGGGTGGGGAGATGGATCAATTGGAATTTACTTGCTACATTGTTCGCACATTGTTGTAAGACAGATTTTGTAACGCACCAATTCTGCCAAGACAAGTCCTTACTGAGGTGAGATATGATGGTGTAGATCATGTCCTAACAAAGGCTGCATCTCAAGGTCAATGCAAGTTGAAGGGCTGCGGAACACACACTTGGTAACAGTGTGCTAAGTGCCATCAGCGACTGCACCAGAAGGGTTTTCATGTGCATCATATTCCACCATCAGAACAGACTGTTGACAAACTATATCATAATAAAGTGTTTTAAATGAAAACTGCAGTTTCAATAGTATCATACAGTATGTCTATGTCAATGAATATTGGAACTGAAGCACAACTTTTCTGATCACTTGGAAGACGGACAATATACTATATTGGACCAGTGTATGAAAAACATGCACTATGTGAAACTTCTATTTTCTGCAAAGTTTTAATATTTTTTATTATTTCCTGTGTTTCATAGTTGTTTGAGTGTAACAAATCTAAAATATTAGCCAGAACAGAGAAAGAATATGTGAGCGGTCCAATAGCCAACCAGTATTGCAAAAGATTATCATTTAGGGCCATCCTGATCCCATATCACTGAAACGGTTCCCAGAGCTCCAGTGAGGTCATAAAATCAGTTGTCTTTGCCTCCTCAATAAATCCATGCTTTCTCATTGCTGGGTCACAGGACATCTTTTCATTTCTTGATTGTTTCTATGTTATTCTGGCTTTCCCTCTCTCTCATTTCACTTCCTACTGGCAGTCATGCAGTTAATGTACTGGCAATAGGATGTAAAGTTGGAGAGAGAGAAAAGTGAGAAAAACACAACCACTTTTTGGCCAGCCCAGGAAGTAAGATCCATGCTTTTTCCATTGCTCCTAGGTTTTCAGGATTTTTATTTTTTTTTTGCAAAACTATACTTTTCTCCAGAGTGAGGCGAGAGAAAGAACCCTCTCAATGGAGCTCTGAAAGTGCCTTGGGTCTCCTTCCTTTTGCGCATGCTATCATTAACAAGAGCTTTATTACTGGCCATTTCCCACAAGCATGGAAGACAGCTATCGTACGCTCTATCCTCAAAACCTCTAAGTTAGACCCCCTGGTCTCTGCTAGTTATTGCCACATAACAAACCTACAATTCCTCTCTAAACTTGCCAAGTGTCTAGTTCTGTCACAGTTACCAGACCACATTGGACGCTCTATGGCCCTTTATCACTGGTAATCTGGATTCCGTACACCTCACAGCACAGAAACGATAATGACTGCAGTTCTTAATAAAATTCATAGTGCCCTTGATGTAGGAAAGTTCTCTTTAGCCACCTCCCTGGACCTATCAGCAGGATTTGATTTGGTATATCACAATCTTCTCCTTGCTTGTCTTTTCAGTATTGGCCTTCGAGAAAATGTTCTATCTTGTTTTAACTCCTACCTTACTGACCATATTTTCCAGGTCCACTTCAGTCATTCACCCCCACCCCCCCCACCACCACCACACACACACACACATAGCAGTTGATGTGTGGGGTGCCTCAAGACTCTATCTTGTCCCCTCTGCTTTTCAATATTTTCCTTATGCCCCTGGCCTCTCTTCTTCAGTCAGTTTCTATGCTGACAATATCCTTCTTATTGCCCATCTTGATAGTTCTTCTCCTGATCTCTCTGCCATTAATGACTGTTTAGAGAAAGTGACTGCATGGCTCCATGATAATGCTTTGAGGTTAAAACCAAGTAAAATGATAGCCACTTGGATAATGGGGACATCTTCCTCACCTCAGATTGCCCCCCTTATCGGTGAAATCTCTATCTCCCTCTCACCCTCTTTCAAGTATCTAGGTGTTCTCATTGATTCAGAACTATTCTTTTCTGCGTAATTTAACAAACTGACTACATCAACCTTTGCCAATTTCTATCATTTTTGAGCTCTCTGCCCCCTCTTAGATTCAGCAGCACAAACAGCCCTACTTCTCAGCAGTTATTGGATGGCTCAACTATTGCAATGTAATCTATTCTAGTCTCCCTGCATATCGATTAAAGAAACTTCAAACTATCCAGAACACGACCATACACATTCTTTTGTCATCAGGGAAATGTTGTTGTTGTTGTTAAGTGCCGTTGAGTCTGTGTCAACTCAGGCGACCCTCTGGATAGTTGTTCTGCAGTATCAGATTGATTTTGTGGCTCTCATAAATGAAAAACAAGTGCTATGAAGTGTCTTTTAGAAGGGTTTAATAAAATAAAAGTAAAAAGAACTGAGAGATTGCTAGCTGTTTCTTAACTAGTATCTTCAATATGGAATGCCCAATAAAAAATAAAATTTCAACCATGGGCATCATTTCAGTAATTTTCCATTGTATGCTGTGAGCAATAAGTATTTACTGAAAGATCCTTAGTGAAGAATTATGGAAAACATAACTGGGACATACTGTACGGGTCCTACGTGCTCCTGCTCACTTGATTCTACCACCCCCAATCCCCCCATTGATACATCCATATCGCAAGTCATTAGTGTAACCACCAATGCTTTATTAGTGGGATTAACAGGACACAGCTTACGAATACACTGCTTCACCAACATTGCCCCGACATTTTAAAACCATGGATGTCATCAAGAATAACAATAACAATGCAATGACCCTAGCCCCTGAAGAGCAGGACCGCCACGGGGAGGTATTATACCATTCTTGCCTGGTCCTCAAGGACTCCCTGGCCCATGCCATGGCCGAGGCATACTTCTCCCACTGCCAACTGCTTCGTGTTAGTGCTCGGGTGGGTCTCTATATTTTGGCTGAACTTGCCCTGGTATCTGGCCTCCCCAGTCTTGGCCCTGGAACCCCAAAAAGGGTGTTTGGACCCCCCATAATGTGAGGTACCCCCCCCCCTTTTTGTTGGTGAGGTCCTGTCACTGGGAAGGCTGTGGCCTGACTCACACATCATGAGTACCAAATTGACTGCTTTCTGCAAATCAGCATTAAAGACATCCAAGCCAATGTGGTTCAGGCGGACCCCGTCTCCTTTATGAAATGTCCCTGCCCCCACTAATATGCTCTTGTGTTTTAACACCAGCTTCTTTCTGTTTTTTTTCTATTCTCTCTGGCCTGTTGGCCCCCACCTATCTTTGCCAGGGGAGTATTTGGGACCTAATGATGCCCACCTGCATCTTGGTGTATATTCAGGCCAAATCTCTTTTGATTTTGATGATTAGGTCGATGTCCTTTGTGGACACCAAGTCATTGCTGCCCAAGTGGCACAAACTGAAGTCTTGAGGATGGCTAACTCACCTCTGATTAATGAGCGCAGGCCACAGCTGGTCCCAAAGCATCCCCCACTTCCTTAGCCATTATATATTTACAGTGTCTGAGGAGAAACAGAGTCGCCTTCCATAGTGGCTTCCCATTTCTCTTCTCCTGGCCCAAATGATGTAGGAATGCCCAACTATCCAGACTGTGATTACTTTGTTATCTAGTGAAGTAAGATGAGAAAATGAGTGTTAACAGCTTGTACCTGTTGAATGCCCATCCCCCGATGGCTTGGATTTGTATGGCCTGAAACTTAACCCGTGAGCTGTGGTGGCGGCTCCAATCCTCGAAAAATGCAGGGTGATTCCCACCAGCTCAAAACCTGTGTTTTCAGGGCCCTATGACATATGGCGTTGAACTAGAACTGGGATAGGCAACTAACATCATGATGACTCAGTAACGTTCCTTCACCGGTGGATGCACCCCCGAGTATTCACTCATGGTGCTCACCAGGCACCCCTCCCGCAATGAGGTAGCATTAAGCCTAGCCATTTTAGCCCAGTAATTCTGATCTGTTTTTGACTTCCACAGGAAAAGCCTGATCCTTCCCCTGCACTATTATATCCTCCAATCTCAGGGTGGCACTCATTGCATCCAATCTGGATCAGGGAAGGGCCTCACTCATCCTGAAGGTGCCAAACAACATAATCAAGAGAGCCACCCAGAAGAGTTTCTCCTCAAATTCATCCTTTGCCACTTCTGCCACTCTCTGTGTCACTCCTCTTAGCATGCGCAGGGTGATGGGTCTGCACCTGTTCTGCCTAAGTGTAGCCTCCCTTGCCCAACATTCCATTACCTTTTTAACAATAAATTCCTTTGTTGTGTCCTTCTCCCCCCCTGAGTTTTAGAAAGAAAGCAACACCTCTAGGATTAGCTTGGCATGTCTGAGCATTGTCCCTTTGTCCTGCAGCCAGGTTATGAATTCCAGTAACTGCCCAAGGATTACTCCATGCTGTGGGTTGAAGCCACATTGCTCTGCGAAGTCCTGCAGCCTGGCCTACACTCTCTAATATGATTTCCAGTTGCTCGCTGCTAGGGAGGAGCTCAACATTCTGTGGCTCCTACCATCCAGCACGAAACACAGAGGGAGCTGGGCTCTCGTAAAGAGGTACAGGCAAACACAGGAGGCGAGGGTCAGGTGAGGTCACTGGTGCTAATTTTAATCAAATAGAACCCCAATGTGTTTCGGCAGGATGCTTTCTTCAGGAGGTACACATCTTAAAAATAAACATACATAAATATGCAGAATAAAATAAATATGATATAAAATATAAAATTAAAACATAAAAAATATATATAAAAAAATAGAAAGAACGTGAATAAAACAGTAGGGTCACATATATTCATATCAAAATGTTTGATGAATAAATAAAAAATAACAAATGATAATTGATAATAATAATAAAAATGATAAAAACATTGATGGTAATAAACATATGCATTAAATGATAAGACACAAGACCCAATTAAACCATTTGAGACACAGATAAAAGATTATTCTGAGGAATTAGTCATATTTGCACCTCACAATCAATCTATGAGAGACAAGGAAGATGTACTTACAAAAGGCACCACATATGTGTATAGTCTTTAAAAAGACTCCATTCAGTCTGTGCTTGAAAGCTGAAAATATGTAAAACATAGTAAAGTAAATACTTCCGAGAGCCAGAGGGGAGCACGATGAAAAATGTATATGAGTGATGCAATTTATCAGCTTCTGGTATAAGCATCACCCATATACATTTTTCAGTGTGCTCCCCTCTGGTGACCTCACCTGACCTTCACCTCCTGTGTTTGCTCTTGCCATTCAGCATTCCACATCTCCACTGGCATGCATGTCATTGTCACATCTGCTGTCGGGTTAGTCACCTGAAACAGTAAAGCTGGAAATGAGAAAGAGCATCAGCGTTCTCGTTAACTTCACCTGGCACATGGCTAGCTGTGATAAATGCATTCAACTCTAGGCTCAGCAAAACCATCCTCCTGAGCAGCATCATTACTCTCTCTGCCCTGGCCAACTGTTTATTTATCACATATACCAAAGCGGCATTGTCCGACCAGAAGATTATTTGCTTATTCGCAAAGGTGGGTTTCCATAGCCCCAGGATGACCACTATCGGAATGTGATATCCTTTGTCACACCCTATGCCACTTATCCGGCCATTTCTCGTGGCTCCACCACCACTTGAAATAGATCTTGAACCAAGTGCTACCTGCGGCATCTGTAAACAACTCCATCTCCCTGTTGATAGTGAGCCTCTCTCTGCAGATATTGCTGTCATTGTATTTTAACAGGAAATCCTATTGACTTTAACTGCTCCCTGCCCCACCCACCTATCCCTATTGGTGCCTGCTGGAGCCCTCCCTCCCCAGCAGCCCAGTTATGGGCCAGCACCCCTCAGTGGCTGGTCTCTCATTGGGCCTAATTGTCAGTCACAGCAGCCACCATTTAAAGTTAAGCACTACACCAGTACTTAATTTAATACATAATATTCAGTGGCACTGTCCTTTTCAAGAGCATTGCTGAATATACGTACAGTATAAGCAATGGCATTGTCAGTACCTGTCCATTCAAGTTAGGCCTGCTATTTGGCAGGCCTAAATTAAACAAATTAACCTTACTTCACTGTGTGGTGGCTGAATATCTTCACTAAGGAGTATGTTTACTAAACCGTCTTAATGTGCGCCTGGCGATAGTGTGCAGGCTGCCATAAAAGGAGTGGGCGTTTCAGTCTTAAAGCAGCAAAACGGGAGTATTGCGCGATAACGCGTGCTTCTGCGCACATGATCGTGCGAAGCGCCACTAAGCGCGTTACCGTGCGGTAATCTTAAGTAGGCGCACAGACACCCAAACATAGAAACCGAAGTGTAGCACAATGGTTAATACACTGACTGATGATACAGGGGTTATGAGTTTGATCCCCCAGTGTGCCTAATGCATAAGGCTGGCTGAGGCATCAGCTGTGACATGTAAGTATTGTTTCCTGAGGCATTTTATTTATTGCTGCCAGCAAACACAACCTCACGTGCCGTAACCTAAGGTGCCGCATAAGGCACCCTATAAGGCACCCCATAGGGCACATTATAAAGTGCACTGTCCGCCATGGCACCCTATAATGTCCCCTATAGGGCACCCTATAAGGTGCTCCATTGGACACCTTATAAGGCACCTTATACGGACTGTAACAATAAGGTGCCTCAGAAGGCGCTTTATAGGGTGCCCTATAAGGCGCCTTATAGGGCGCCCTCTGAGGCACCGTATGGTTACAGTACCCTGAGTGTGTTTTGCTGGCAGCAATAATGTACATTAAAAAAAGACAATGCTTTGGACAGCCCTATCAAAGAACCCCTACTGTACAGCAAGGACTGTTAATTACCCAGGAAGTAGGTCACTGCTTACATCATCAGCACAAGCATAAATAGCTCAACCAGAGCTCTGTGACCCTGTCTTGAAGGACTGTAAAGGGGGGCTGTTACTTCTGGAGAGAAATCTGAAATTGTGAGTATATACTTCTGGGAATTTTTCTGAAAGGAATTTTTTTTCTTTTAAAGCTAATTAATCTGTGAACCCACTATTTTTTTTGTTAAATCAGTCAGGGCCTAGTAGCAACAGTTTAAGATTCAATTTAAAAACACAGAAGAGAACTTTCTGGTTACCTTTCATACCCAGTAGACAGCTGTAGTTTAAATTTCATAGTCACTCAGGGCCTAGCATCAGCAAAGTACTTTTAGTTTCAAATTAAAACACAGAAGAGAGCTTTCTGGTTAAATTTATTTATTTATTTAGCAAACACTTATATACCGCTGCTTCCTACGATCAGCTGCGGTTTTCTTTACAGAATCATCATGTATCGTACAATACAATGAATTTTTAAGAATACAATTTTGATTAGAGCAATGATTACATAGCACACGGATTAGAGATTAGATACTTTTCACAACTTTAAATATACATTAGATTAAAAGGTGCGTGGGAGGGGGATATAATATACATATATACAGGATTACATATCAGTCGTCAATATGCTGCGTGTATTCCGAGTGTCATTATGGTGGGCAGAAGGGAACTTGTTGTGGTAAGGTGCTGTAATTAGGTTGGGTTGTAATATGCCTGGAATAAATGTGTTTTGAGGTTCCTTCTGAATTCATTCAGGTTATTTGACATTCGGAGTTCAGAGGGGAGCTGGTTCCAGTGGATCGGCGCTGCATAGGTGAAAGCTCTGTTGCTTGTTTCTGTTTTAACGTATCTTATGCTGGTTGGGACACAGAGAGTGTTGAGATGTATGGTTCTTCTGTTCCTGTTGTGTGTTTGCTTAGTGATTAGGTTGCCAATGTATGAGGGCGCAATATTGTGAATGAGTTTAAACGTTGTTATGAGTAGTTTGTAGATGATACGAGCGGCTACAGGGAGCCAATGTAGTTCCATAAGTACTGGTGTTATGTGATCTGTGACCTTTTTTTCCATGATGATTCTTGCAGCAACATTTTGAGCCATTTGTAAGATATTTAGGGTGTTCTTTGGCAGCCCTTGGAGAATGGCGTTGCAGTAGTCCAGGTGTGGAATGATTAGCGCTTGTGCGACAGTCCTGAAGTCAGATTTTTCCAGGATACTGCGAAGTGGTTGGAGGACTTTTAATTTGTAGAAGATGGCTCGGTTGACTGTTCGGAGATGGTTATTCATCTTAAGGTTGTTGTCTAGTAGGACTCCTAGGTACTTTATTGCAGGCTTCGCATGGTATATGTTTTTGTTGAGGGTGACTGTGGTGGGTGGGGAGAAGTTGGTTTTTTTGGAGATGAACATGACCTCTGTTTTTTTGTGGTTTATTGACATGTTGTTTTGTTGAAGCCATGTTTGTAACATGTCAAGGCATTTTTCCAACGGGGTGAAATCTGGCTGCGTTGTGTTTAGGCGTGTGTACAGCATCACATCGTCAGCATAGATGTGGTAGTTGATGTTGCACTTCTGAAAGATCTGACAGATTGGTTTTATATACAGGTTGAATAGTAGAGATGACAAGGCAGATCCCTGCGGGATCCCCTGCGTCTGGGGGAAGGCAACAGCTTTGTCATTGTTGAATAGGACTTGTTGCATCCTATTGGATATATATGAGGTAAACCATTTTAGGGGGGTCCCTGTTATACCTATTGATGATAGGCGGTTTAAGAGGGTGCTGTGATGTACTGTATCAAATGCTGCTGAGATGTCTATAAATACAAGTATGAACATGTCATTTTTGTTCTCCAGACCCCTGAGGAGGTTGTCGAGGAGTGCTAGTAGCAGGGTTTCTACTCCGTGATGCTGACGGAACCCATATTGATGCATGTCCAGGGCTTTCCTATCGTCAATGTGATCTTGCAGCTGTTGCTGGACTGCTTTTTCAATCGTCTTTGCTAAGAAAGATATACTCGAGATTGGCCTATATGATGCAGGATCACTTTTGTTGAGTGATTTGTTCTTTAGGATGGGCCTTATAAGCGATCTCTTGAGATAGGTAGGCATTACACCTTGTTGAAGTGACTGATTGACAATGTGGGTGATTGGTTTTGCTATTTCATTTTTAGTTGCTTTTATCCATGCCGCAGGGCATGGGTCAAGAGGGGAGGTTGTGGATTTTAAATTGGTTATGATGTTTATGACCTGTTGTTCTTTTAATTGGTGAAAAGTGCTCCATTCTGCTCTAGATTCTGTATGCGGGACCATGTTGGTTTTCTGAGGGGTGAGTGTTAAAGACATATTGTGATCTGTGGCAGTGGGTACTTGCGGGTTAAGTTTCTTGGCGTAGTGGTCTGCAATCGTCTGAGCTTTGATTTCGTTTGTCCAGTTGGTGTCCTGGGGGGTTTTAGTGAGAGATTTGACAAGTTCAAATAGCTCTCTGGGTCTATTAATGGCTTTATTGAGTAGGTTAGTGTGGTGATTCTTTTTTGCCTGGTTGACCTCATTCTTGTATTCCATGAGTAGAGTTAGGTATAGTCGCTTGCATTCCTCGGTTTGGGCTTTCCTCCATTTTTTCTCTAGCCTGCGTAATTCCCTTTTCAGTTTGCACAATGTAGGGGAGTACCAAGGTTCAGTTCTTGTTCTTGTTGTTGTGTTTGTGGTTGTCCAGTTTGGACTTGCTGCTGCTTCGATCCTTGAGTTCCATGTGTCTACCAGCTTATCTAGATCCGTGAGAGTGTATTCGAAGCACGAGGATATAGATGCTACCAGTGTTTCACTGTTGAATTTTCGGAACTTCCTTTGTGGAATCCAGCAGAGAGCTTGTAGTTTAAATTTCATAATAGGTTAGAGCCTAGTAGCAGCAAAGAGCTATAATTTAAATCAAATCAGAATATAGTTTTCCTCAGCAGCACAGGACAAGGTACTGTGTAGCAGCCCTTTTTTAATAAGTGTTATATCCCTCCCTCCCTCCCCACACCCACCCTCCCCTGGGAAAATCACAGCTTTATAGGTACTTGCACAACTTAAAAGACAGGAGGTGCTCTCAGGTGAAGCTCATTACCCAAATCAGTCATACACCAAGGACCTGAGATTAATTAAGCTTCAGGTGAACAAGGTATATTAAACTTCTTAGGTACAGTTTTAGTGGTATAAATATCCATTGCACCCTTTAGTACATATAGAACTTAAAGATCTAAACACAAACTTAAAACTAAGATGCAGACAGCAGTCCAGCAGCGGGATGTGGGCTTTCCAGTCTTTTGCATTGAGTGTCACATGTATGATTTTCTCCCAGCTGGTGAGAGGTCTTACGTGTGCACTAGGTGCAAGGAGCTCTCTGCTCTCAGGGAACGAGTCCGTTCTCTAGAGGCTAGAGTAGCAGACTTGGAAAACATAAGACAGACAGAGAGGTACATAGACGAGACCTACAGGGATATAGTCCTGAAGTCCCACCTCCAGTCTGGCAGCATCCCTGTTGCCATGGAGGAGAGAGGTCACGTGACAGGAGAGCATCACCCTGGTGTGGCAGGAAGTGATCCTGTAACTAGGACCTGTCCTCCAGGTGATGTAAACCCCTCTCGCACCGAGGAGGTTTCTCCAGGGCCAAGTGCCCATGCGGGAAGGGTTAGGACAGCAGTTATAGTTGGTGATTCGATCATTAGGCATGTAGATAGCTGGGTGGCTGGTGGACGTGAGGATCGCCTGGTAACATGCCTGCCTGGTGCGAAGGTAGCGGACCTCACACGCCACCTAGATAAGGTCTTAGATAGTGCTGGGGAGGAGTCTGCTGTCTTGGTACATGTTGGTACCAATGACATAGGAAAATGTGGTAGGGAGGTTCTGGAAGCTAAATTTAGGCTTTTAGGTAGGAAGTTGAAATCCAGAACTTCCAGGGTAGCGTTCTCCGAAATGCTTCCCGTTCCACGCGCAGGACCCAATAGGCAGGCAGAGCTCCGGAGTCTCAATGCGTGGATGAGACAATGGTGCAGAGATGAGGGGTTCGGATTTGTTAGGAACTGGGGAACATTCTGGGGAAAGGAGGGGCTCTTCCGAAGGGATGGGCTTCACCTTAACCGGGATGGAACCAGGCTGCTGGCATTAACCTTTAAAAAGGAGATAGAGCAGCTTTTAAACTAGATAATAGGGGAAAGCCGACAGTCGCCCAAGAGCGCATGGTTCGGAAGAATGTATCCTTGAAGGATACTACAAAAAGCAGAGAGGTTCCAAAAAAGAGTAAAGTAGCCCAAATGCCCTTGAGTATGGAGCAGACAGAACTTAAAGATCCCAAATTACCCATGTCTACCAATAGCCAAATTAATATGAATAAAATACAGTCTCTAAAATGCTTGTATGCAAATGCTAGAAGTCTACAAAACAAGATGGGAGAGTTAGAATATATAGCACTAAACGAGAGGTTAGATATGATTGGAATATCAGAGACATGGTGGAAGGAGGACAACCAGTGGGACACTGTGATACCTGGGTACAAACTATATCGAAATGATAGAGCTGATCAAATTGGTGGAGGGGTTGCGCTCTATGTTAGAGAGGGCATTGAGTCAGAAAGGATTAAAGTTTTGCAAGAAACAAAATTTGCTGTAGAATCTCTATGGATTGAAATTCCATGTAAAAAGGGGAAGGCAATGGCAGTGGGGGTGTACTATCGTCCGCCTGGCCAGAATGAACAAATGGATGATGAAATGCTCAAAGAAATCAAGGAAGCTAGCAAATGTTACAGTGCAGTAATAATAATGGGTGATTTCAATTACCCCGGCATCGACTGGGTCAGTGTCACAACAGGACATGCTAGGGAGATAAAGTTCCTAGATGAAATAAATGACTGCTTCTTGGAGCAGCTGGTTCATGAACCGACCAGAGGGGAAGCAATATTAGACCTAGTCCTTAGTGGAACACCAGATGTAGTGCAAGAGATAAGGGTGTTGGGGCCACTTGGCAATAGTGATCATAGCATGATCGCCTTTGATTTAATTAGTGGAGGAGGGATAGTAAGGAAATCCACAGTACTACCCTTTAACTTTCGAAAGGGAGACTATGATAGAATGAGGAAAACAGTTAAGAAAAAACTAAAAGGAGCAGTTGCAAAGGTTAAAGACGTACATCAAGCTTGGGTGTTGTTGAAAAATACTATCTTGGAAGCCCAGACCAGCTGTATTCCACGCTTTAAGAAAAGTGGAAGGAAGTCCAAAAAATTGCCAGCATGGTTTAAAGCTGAGGTCAGAGAGGCTGTTGTTGCCAAAAAAGCATCTTTCAAGAAATGGAAAAAAGAGCCAAATGATGAAACCTGGAAACAGCACAAGCACTGGCAAGTCAAATGCAAGGCATTGATAAGGCAGGCAAAGAGAGAATTTGAGAAGAAGCTTGCTGCGGAAGCAAAAACGCGAAATAAAGACCTTTTCAAGTACATTCGTAGCAAAAAACCCGTGAGAGAGTCAGTTGGTCCATTAGATGATAAAGGGGTTAAAGGAGCACTAAGAGGCGACAAGGCGATAGCGGAGAGACTGAATGAATTCTTTGCTTCGGTCTTTACTGAGGAAGATGTAGGGATGTTACCCACGACTGAAGTGGTATTTAAAGGTGTGGAAGAATTGAAGGAAATATCGATACATCGGGAAGATGTCTTACAACTATTAGATAAACTGAAGAGTAGCAAATCACCTGGGCCGGATGGTATACATCCAAGGGTGTTGAAAGAACTGAAATTTGAGATTGCAGACCTGCTATCAGTAATCTGTGAACTATCATTAAAATCATCTCTAATACCTGAGGATTGGAGGATCGCCAATGTAACACCAATTTTTAAAAAGGGTTCGAGGGGTGATCCGGGAAACTACAGACCGGTGAGCCTGACATCAGTACCGGGAAAAATGGTAGAAACCATCATAAAGAATAAAATTACTCAGCATATAGATAGTCATGACCTAATGGGAGACAGCCAACATGGCTTTAGACAAGGAAGATCTTGTCTTACTAATCTGTTATGTTTTTTTGAAGGAGTGAATAAACAGGTGGACAAAGGTGAGTCGGTTGATATTGTGTATCTGGACTTTCAGAAAGCCTTTGACAAGGTCCCTCATGAGAGACTTTTGGCAAAACTAAAGAGTCATGGGATAGGAGGCAGTGTACTACTGTGGATCAGGAACTGGTTAAAAGATAGAAAGCAGAGGGTAGGGCTAAATGGCCAATTTTCCCAATGGAGAAAGGTGAATAGTGGTGTACCCCAGGGATCTGTGCTGGGTCCGCTGCTTTTTGACATATTCATAAATGACCTGGAAAGTGGAATAACGAGTGAGGTTATCAAATTTGCTGATGACACAAAACTATTTAAAGTTGTTAAAACCCAGGAGGATTGTGGAAAATTGCAAGAGGATCTTGATAAATTGGAAGACTGGGCATCAAAATGGCAGATGAAATTTAATGTGGAGAAGTGCAAGGTTATGCACCTAGGGAAGAACAACCCAAACTATGGTTACACGATGCAAGGTTCCACATTAGGAACCACCACCCAAGAAAAAGATTTAGGCGTCCTTGTGGATACCATGTTAAAACCCTCGTCCCAGTGTGCAGCGGCGGCCAAGAGAGCAAATAGAATGCTAGGTATGATAAGGAAAGGAATGGAAAATAAAACAAAAGATATTATAATGCCTCTATATCGTTCCATGGTGAGACCGCACCTTGAATATTGTGTGCAATTCTGGTCGCCATATCTTAAAAAGGATATAGCAATTTTAGAAAAGGTTCAGAGAAGAGCCACCAAAATGGTAAAGGGGATGGAAGGCTACTCCTATGAAGAAAGGCTAAAAAGGTTGGGGCTCTTTAACCTGGAAAAGAGACGGCTGAGGGGAGATATGATAGAAGTCTATAAATTAATGAACGGAGTGGAACGGGTAAACGTAGATCGATTGTTTACCTTATCAGAATATAGAAAGACTAGGGGACATGCAATGAAGCTACAGGGTAAACTATTTAAGACTAATAAAAGAAAATATTTTTTCACTCAACGTGTAATCAAACTCTGGAATTTGTTACCGGAGGATGTAGTAAAGGCTGTTAGTGTAGCTGGGTTTAAAAAAGGTTTGGACAAGTTCCTGGAGGAAAGGTCCATAAACCATTATTAAGAAGGGACCCAGGATATCAATGCTTGAACCAATACAAGCATTGTGGAACCTGTGTCCCTTGGGGAAACTGCTAGGTACGTATGACCTAGATTGGCCACTGTTGGAAACAGAATACTGGGCTTGATGGACCTTGGTCTGACCCAGTATGGCATATCTTATGTTCTTCTTATGTTCTTATGGTTTGAACCCATGACCTCTGGCTCCACAAGTAGTGAAATAACCAGTGGGCTACAGCTCCATAGTTACTAGCAAACCCCTGGCTGGCTGCAGAAGGACTGCACGTCACCACACAAACAGTCTGCTGTGGTCACCAGGATAGGGTTAACCCACCCATACCCATGATGCACTGCACATGCAAATCAGCAGTCTACAGATGATCACAAGATGAGGTATGCACCCCCACAGCACCTCGGCCTGGTAGGGGGAACTGTCCGTGTGTGGTTACTGGCACAGAGTAGCTACACACCGTCACATTATGCAGGTACTGCACTCACCCTGAGGGTGAGGTGGGGTGCCCAGCACCAGGTCCACAGCAGAGATAGACCATGCTGCAGGTCCCCAGCAGTGCTAATGTGTGAGATAGGTAGTTTCTGCAGACACACCTTGGATATATCTGTATGTCTCAGTCAGGTTTAGCCCCTATGGACCCCTAGAAGGATTATATACCACCACCCTCCTCCTCCTCCAGGGCTGAGGAGGGTAAACAGGTCTCCCACCAACAGATCCACATTCTACCTCCCTACAATGGTGGCAGTAGAGGGGACCATCAACCCCTGTCCTGCTGGGGAACAGACACCCTACAGGGCAGTCAATGCAGCTCTGTTCACATCCATAACGCAATAGCAGAGAGACATTAGGCCTGGATATGCTAAGCTGCCCCCCACCACTATCTAATATTCTCCTGCAGCAAGCCTTCAGCCACTGCACCCTGCAAGGTGCTCCATCAAGACACATACCAGCTGCAGGCAGTCTGCTAGCTAGTTCATAGTGCATGTTTCTGGTGGAAATGCATGCACCCAGAACTGGGATGTCAGCATACTCATCAAGCAGATAAGTCACTGACTGGGCCCCAAAAGGGAACCCATAAATATCACATCAGCAAAATGCTATATAGCACTATGGGGGAGCCTAGCCATGCCGTGGTCACTGCTCAGTCAGGGTGAGAGTGATCTCCCACCGGAACATGCTGTGGCCACCCTGTCTGTGCAGGTGGTGGCCGGGCACTACAATGTCCCAGCCACTGCCCTATGCCCTGTGCAGATGCATCCTGGCCAGGTCACCCTGTCCGGGCTATACCCATGGTACCTTGCTCCTCATTATGCACATTGGCAGGCCAATACTGGCAACAGTGCTGGCAGTGTGGGCTGTGGAGGGTGTTTGCAGCCACCACACACTGGATAGACAGTGTCGCGTCCAGTCCTTGGTATAGGCGGTTGCCTATTAGAAATGGACGGACCACATATTTATATATCCTTATAAGTGCTGCGGTCTATGTTCCTTGTAGTTGTGGTCAAGATGGAGTCAGCAAAGGAATTGGGGTAACAATAAGTTTATTGTTGCACAAGTATATATCTACTATCCCTATTGAACAGAAATAAAGGATTCTTCTCCAAACCAAAATGAAGTTAACTGATACAGCACAGTCCACCTGTTATACATGCAGGCATGTCTGTTTCAAAGCACTTTCTCCAACCTTCTTTCAGTTGCTAAACATTAACTGCTTTTTCTTCCAGCAACAAATGCCTTCTTATCACAGACAATAAAACAGTAATGTTCTCTTCTTTCACGGTTGCCGAATTAGCTTGGCTTTACACTTTGGCAGCTCTCTGCCTCTCCCAGTATAAATCCCACCAGCACAAATTCAGGCTTCTTCCAGCACTTATCATCAGCATAAACGTTTAACAGCTTTTACTCTCTTTTGCAATAAGCACAGTCTGTTTCCATATCAGAACCTTCGCTTTCTATAAAAGCTTCCTCAGTTTGCAAGGGTTCTCCCTCTGAGTCTGATATACCTTGCTTATTTACAGGGTTCTCCACAGCAGGCTTCCATTGCTCTAATAATGTTTTAAGCTGTCTCCAACGGGACTCTTCCCTACTCTGAGGTATGGGGGAGGAACTAAAGATACCAGTCTCCTTTAACACTGACTTAAGGGTTTCAAAAGGGCTCACCTTTTTCCTGGCACTTCTTGCCCTTTCTGGTAGGCTTAAAGGCAACCACTTGTCCCCAGACTGCTTCACCTGATCTCTTATGACATGCTTCTCAGCAGGGTCTGGCTCTGACTCCTGTCTCCACAGCTTCCGGTCAGCAACTTGCTCTCTGTCAGCTGTGCTTCTCTCAGAACTGGAGCTACAAACACGCTGCCTGCAATAAGAGTGTTTGTGCAGCCTTTCAAAAGGAGCTTTGTTTCTACTTATTTTCCCACCTTCTAAAACAGCTTCAACGGAAGACTCCTGAGAAGAACTCCTCTGGCTCTTAGACAAACTTTCCAGCCTTTCCTCGTGAGGATTATTCCTTCTTCTCTCTTCCTGCTCTCTGCTGTTTGTCCCGTGGTTTTTCCTCTCTCTCCCCACACACCTTCCTTCACTAACTGTTTCTTCCTGCCTAAATGTTTGGGGCTGTCCTATGGGCTTTGACTCCACCCCCTGCCTCTCACGTCAGCTCCCTCGGTTGCCATGGAGCTGAGGTGTGGCTCCCTGTCTAGCTTTCGGTGCGTAGAGTTTTTTTTCTGAGTTGGAGGTTTAACCCTTTCCCTTCCTGCACTGCCGTTTGCTTCAGGGGAAAAAAAACTGGTTTCTCCTCCTTTCTCTAGGGTTTAACCCAGCTGCGCCATCACATAACCCCCCCCCCCCCTTAAGATATTCTGGGCTGGCTGGCCATTTTCAGCACAGCACGGAATCCTATCTTGGGCATGGTAGCTATCAGGGTTCTCGCCCTTCGTAGCCAAATGAGCTAAGGCTACCCACTCGTGCCAAGGCCATAGCACATTCATATGAAAAATTTGCTGCTTTCCTCTCCTAGTTTCCACAGTGTATGTGACTGGGCCCACTTGTTTGACAATCCTGTAGGGTCCTTTCCATGTATTCTCAAATTTCGGGTTTCAACCGGGCACCATTACAATGACCTTTTCACCCACCTCCAAGTGGCGAGGTCTGGTACAACGGTCATAATACCTTTTCTGGCGGGCCTGACTGGCTGTCATATTCCCCTCTACTACCTGGGATATACGCTACAAACGCCCTCTCACATCTTTTAGAAACTTGGGTATCTCAACCTCCTCCCTGTTGGGCTCCACCCATTGCTCCCGGACCTGTCGGATTACCTCCTTTTGCTTTGCTTCCGGTAATCTATATGGCCTTTGCCGGACGACTTCTCCTCAAGGGTTATTATTTCATGGGCCACAAGCCTAGTCTCTCTGGGCATAGGGGTTAAAACGTCCGGAAATTTCTCTAACATTTTCAGCAGGGCTTGCTGCTGATGCCAAGAGAGCTCCTCCCCTACCCTGGGAAGTGGCTTGGTCTTGCACTCAGCCAACTGAGGACCACGGTCCACATCCGCCTTTTCCTCCTCACTAGTGGCCGTCAAACCTGTCATTACGGCCTGTCCTGTGGATCCAAATCCTCTCGACCCCCTTATTGTAGTGCTCAGCTCTGTAACTTCTTCTACGGGCGGAAACCCAACCCTCTCAAGAATGAGCTGTGCTATCCTGTCCCCAGTGGTTACCCTAAAATCTTTTTTAGAAAAATTCAATAATAAGACCTTTATGGCCCCTCTAAAATCAGGGTCTACCACCCCTGCACCTACATCAATACAGTCTTTTACTGCTAGACCGGAACGCGGAGCGATCCGTCCATAGCATCCGGGCGGTATCTCCAGCTGTATGCCCATTTCTACCAATGCTCGCCCCTGCCATGGGATAATAGTATCCTCTGCACTATAAAGATCATAGCCTGCCGCTTGCTCTGAGGCTCGCTTGGGAATTTGAGCATTTGGGGTGAGACGACAACATTTTAACAGAAACTTTGCCTTACTAGCAGGGCCATGATTTGGGGTTGTTTCCCTACCTGTCCTCTCCCGTCGTGTTTCAAACAGAGGGGCAGGCATTATCCTCAACCTAGATTTTTCCCTCTGAGATGATGTCACCTGTTTCTCCTTTATTTCCCCTCCTAGGGGTCCTTTTTCCCCGCTTTTGCTGGGCTTAAGGTTCCTGCTTCAGTTATAGTGGACGTCAACCCTTTAACTAGGCCCTTCCTGAACTGAGGCCAATCCTTTCCTAAAACCAAGGAATGTGGTAGTTTGGGTACTACGGCCACAGGAATTTTCTTCCTTAACCCTAGGCCTTTCACTGTGACTGTGTGCAGTGGATACGACGAAGCAGCGCGGTGCACACATTTTATTTTTATTTTCCCCTCAGCTTGATTTACAGAACCCTCACTCTGAGCTTTAATATCCCTCCACAATCTTTCAGAAATCATTGATTGGTCGGCCCCTGAGTCTAAAAGGGCGTCGATCGGGATATTGTCAACCTCTACGACTAGTAAAAATCCCTCCCCAACCTCCTTGGATTGGGTGGTCACTAGCACTACTTTGGCTCTACAATCCCTCTTTATGTGACCTTTTTCTCCGCAAGAAAGACATTTTCGCTGTTCCCAACCAGTTCTTACTAAGGGTCTTTTTTGTACACATTCCCCCAACATTACCTTATCTTTCCTTTCCGAAATTCCCAGGACTGCTGGACCCGAAACACCCACCTTTCTCTGGCCGATTGCTCCAGCTTCTAGGAAACGTTCGGCCAATAAGATGGCATCTCTTGTGTTTCTGCAGTCCTGCAGAATTAGGAAAGATTGTAATTCCCCTGGTACAGCGTCTACAAATTGCTCCAAAACAATATTATCCAGAATGGTATCAATACTCTTTCCCTCTGGAGTTAACCACTTATACACTAATGTTTTAATTCGGTGGCATAAGGCCTGTGGTGTTTCACCTGTCTTCAATTTGCAACCTCGCAAAAGGCGGCGATAGACCACTGGAGTTAAACCCATCCGGTCTCTTATGGCCTTTTTCGCTTCCTCATAGTTGGAGGCAAGATCATTGGGCATAGCTCGGTAGGCCGCGAGAGCCTCTCCCATGAGGGATGTTGCTAATCTTATGGCCCATTGGTCTTTTGGCCAACCACTTATGAGAGCGATACGCTCAAATACTTCGAGATAGTCATCCACATCTTCATCTTTTGACAACTGACCCAAAGATAATACACCTTTCCCTAGGGCTCCCAGTCCAGATACTGTTCCTAGAGAACCTGACACAGTCCTCAGTGCATCTGCCATCTGTTTCTGCTCGCCAGTCCAGGCGCCTAGCAGATCCAACAGCGGTTTTTGTTGGGCCCTCAGCATCTCCGCAGTTCTTTCTTGGTCCTGGGCTGCCATCTCTTGTTGCTGCCGGAATCTGTCCGTCATCCAGCTTAACAGCTCTTCCGGTTCCATCGTTGTTTAGCTACAACAAAACAGAAAGCAAAACCAAGTGTGGCTTTCACACAATTGCCCCCTCTCTCTGCTTCCAATCCGGTTCTGCAACACCCCCACCCCCTTGTAGCAGAATCCAAGTTAACCCCTCTCATCTACGGGTTACCTGCTACAAGTGGTGAGTCTCGTTTAAAAGCACAGCAGTACCACGGGAACACCCGATCCGGTCCGCCTCCGCCGATACTCCACTCCGAGTTTTTCTTGCAGAACTGGATCTGCTCTTCAGAGGTATATGTGTGTGGGATGTTTTTTTTTTCCACAGAAACCTCTTTGGTAGAGTAGAACAAGTTTCTTATCTCTGTGAGGTAGTAGCTTGATCCGAAAAACTACGCCAGTTGTCGCGTCCACTCCTTGGTATAGGCGTTTGCCTATTAGAAATGGACGGACCACATATTTATATATCCTTATAAGTGCTGCGGTCTATGTTCCTTGTAGTTGTGGTCAAGACGGAGTCAGCAAAGGAATTGCGGTAACAATGAGTTTTATTGTTGCACAAGTATATATCTACTATCCCTATTGAACAGAAATAAAGGATTCTTCTCCAAACCAAAATGAAGTTAACTGATACAGCACAGTCCACCTGTTATACATGCAGGCATGTCTGTTTCAAAGCACTTTCTCCAACCTTCTTTCAGTTGCTAAACATTAACTGCTTTTTCTTCCAGCAACAAATGCCTTCTTATCACAGACAATAAAACAGTAATGTTCTCTTCTTTCACGGTTGCCGAATTAGCTTGGCTTTACACTTCGGCAGCTCTCTGCCTCTCCCAGTGTAAATCCCACCAGCACAAATTCAGGCTTCTTCCAGCACTTATCATCAGCATAAACGTTTAACAGCTTTTACTCTCTTTTGCAATAAGCACAGTCTGTTTCCATATCAGAACCTTCGCTTTCTATAAAAGCTTCCTCAGTTTGCATGAGTTCTCCCTCTGAGTCTGATATACCTTGCTTATTTACATGGTTCTCTACAGCAGGCTTCCATTGCTCTAATAATGTTTTAAGCTGTCTCCAATGGGACTCTTCCCTACTCTGAGGTATGGGGGAGGAACTAAGGATACCAGTCTCCTTTAACACTGACTTAAGGGTTTCAAAAGGGCTCACCTTTTTCCTGGCACTTCTTGCCCTTTCTGGTAGGCTTAAAGGCAACCACTTGTCCCCAGACTGCTTCACCTGATCTCCTATGGCATGCTTCTCAGCAGGGTCTGGCTCTGACTCCTGTCTCCACAGCTTCCGGTCAGCAACTTGCTCTCTGTCAGCTGTGCTTCTCTCAGAACTGGAGCTACAAACACGCTGCCTGCAATAAGCGTGTTTGTGCAGCCTTTCAAAAGGAGCTTTGTTTCTACTTATTTTCCCACCTTCTAAAACAGCTTCAACGGAAGACTCCTGAGAAGAACTCCTCTGGCTCTTAGACAAACTTTCCAGCCTTTCCTCGTGAGGATTATTCCTTCTTCTCTCTTCCTGCTCTCTGCTGTTTGTCCCGTGGTTTTTCCTCTCTCTCCCCACACACCTTCCTTCACTAACTGTTTCTTCCTGCCTAAATGTTTGGGGCTGTCCTATGGGCTTTGACTCCACCCCCTGCCTCTCACGTCAGCTCCCTCGGTTGCCATGGAGCTGAGGTGTGGCTCCCTGTCTAGCTTTCGGTGCGTAGAGTTTTTTTTCTGAGTTGGAGGTTTAACCCTTTCCCTTCCTGCACTGCCGTTTGCTTCAGGGGAAAAAAAACTGGTTTCTCCTCCTTTCTCTAGGGTTTAACCCAGCTGCGCCATCACATAACCCCCCCCCCTTAAGATATTCTGGGCTGGCTGGCCATTTTCAGCACAGCACGGAATCCTATCTTGGGCATGGTAGCTATCAGGGTTCTCGCCCTTCGTAGCCAAATGAGCTAAGGCTACCCACTCGTGCCAAGGCCATAGCACATTCATATGAAAAATTTGCTGCTTTCCTCTCCTAGTTTCCACAGTGTATGTGACTGGGCCCACTTGTTTGACAATCCTGTAGGGTCCTTTCCATGTATTCTCAAATTTCGGGTTTCAACCGGGCACCATTACAATGACCTTTTCACCCACCTCCAAGTGGCGAGGTCTGGTACAACGGTCATAATACCTTTTCTGGCGGGCCTGACTGGCTGTCATATTCCCCTCTACTACCTGGGATATACGCTACAAACGCCCTCTCACATCTTTTAGAAACTTGGGTATCTCAACCTCCTCCCTGTTGGGCTCCACCCATTGCTCCCGGACCTGTCGGATTACCTCCTTTTGCTTTGCTTCCGGTAATCTATATGGCCTTTGCCGGACGACTTCTCCTCAAGGGGTTATTATTTCATGGGCCACAAGCCTAGTCTCTCTGGGCATAGGGGTTAAAACGTCCGGAAATTTCTCTAACATTTTCAGCAGGGCTTGCTGCTGATGCCAAGAGAGCTCCTCCCCTACCCTGGGAAGTGGCTTGGTCTTGCACTCAGCCAACTGAGGACCACGGTCCACATCCGCCTTTTCCTCCTCACTAGTGGCCGTCAAACCTGTCATTACGGCCTGTCCTGTGGATCCAAATCCTCTCGACCCCCTTATTGTAGTGCTCAGCTCTGTAACTTCTTCTACGGGCGGAAACCCAACCCTCTCAAGAATGAGCTGTGCTATCCTGTCCCCAGTGGTTACCCTAAAATCTTTTTTAGAAAAATTCAATAATAAGACCTTTATGGCCCCTCTAAAATCAGGGTCTACCACCCCTGCACCTACATCAATACAGTCTTTTACTGCTAGACCGGAACGCGGAGCGATCCGTCCATAGCATCCGGGCGGTATCTCCAGCTGTATGCCCATTTCTACCAATGCTCGCCCCTGCCATGGGATAATAGTATCCTCTGCACTATAAAGATCATAGCCTGCCGCTTGCTCTGAGGCTCGCTTGGGAATTTGAGCATTTGGGGTGAGACGACAACATTTTAACAGAAACTTTGCCTTACTAGCAGGGCCATGATTTGGGGTTGTTTCCCTACCTGTCCTCTCCCGTCGTGTTTCAAACAGAGGGGCAGGCATTATCCTCAACCTAGATTTTTCCCTCTGAGATGATGTCACCTGTTTCTCCTTTATTTCCCCTCCTAGGGGTCCTTTTTCCGCTTTTGCTGGGCTTAAGGTTCCTGCTTCAGTTATAGTGGACGTCAACCCTTTAACTAGGCCCTTCCTGAACTGAGGCCAATCCTTTCCTAAAACCAAGGAATGTGGTAGTTTGGGTACTACGGCCACAGGAATTTTCTTCCTTAACCCTAGGCCTTTCACTGTGACTGTGTGCAGTGGATACGACGAAGCAGCGCGGTGCACACATTTTATTTTTATTTTCCCCTCAGCTTGATTTACAGAACCCTCACTCTGAGCTTTAATATCCCTCCACAATCTTTCAGAAATCATTGATTGGTCGGCCCCTGAGTCTAAAAGGGCGTCGATCGGGATATTGTCAACCTCTACGACTAGTAAAAATCCCTCCCCAACCTCCTTGGATTGGGTGGTCACTAGCACTACTTTGGCTCTACAATCCCTCTTTATGTGACCTTTTTCTCCGCAAGAAAGACATTTTCGCTGTTCCCAACCAGTTCTTACTAAGGGTCTTTTTTGTACACATTCCCCCAACATTACCTTATCTTTCCTTTCCGAAATTCCCAGGACTGCTGGACCCGAAACACCCACCTTTCTCTGGCCGATTGCTCCAGCTTCTAGGAAACGTTCGGCCAATAAGATGGCATCTCTTGTGTTTCTGCAGTCCTGCAGAATTAGGAAAGATTGTAATTCCCCTGGTACAGCGTCTACAAATTGCTCCAAAACAATATTATCCAGAATGGTATCAATACTCTTTCCCTCTGGAGTTAACCACTTATACACTAATGTTTTAATTCGGTGGCATAAGGCCTGTGGTGTTTCACCTGTCTTCAATTTGCAACCTCGCAAAAGGCGGCGATAGACCACTGGAGTTAAACCCATCCGGTCTCTTATGGCCTTTTTCGCTTCCTCATAGTTGGAGGCAAGATCATTGGGCATAGCTCGGTAGGCCGCGAGAGCCTCTCCCATGAGGGATGTTGCTAATCTTATGGCCCATTGGTCTTTTGGCCAACCACTTATGAGAGCGATACGCTCAAATACTTCGAGATAGTCATCCACATCTTCATCTTTTGACAACTGACCCAAAGATAATACACCTTTCCCTAGGGCTCCCAGTCCAGATACTGTTCCTAGAGAACCTGACACAGTCCTCAGTGCATCTGCCATCTGTTTCTGCTCGCCAGTCCAGGCGCCTAGCAGATCCAACAGCGGTTTTTGTTGGGCCCTCAGCATCTCCGCAGTTCTTTCTTGGTCCTGGGCTGCCATCTCTTGTTGCTGCCGGAATCTGTCCGTCATCCAGCTTAACAGCTCTTCCGGTTCCATCGTTGTTTAGCTACAACAAAACAGAAAGCAAAACCAAGTGTGGCTTTCACACAATTGCCCCCTCTCTCTGCTTCCAATCCGGTTCTGCAACACCCCCACCCCCTTGTAGCAGAATCCAAGTTAACCCCCTCTCATCTACGGGTTACCTGCTACAAGTGGTGAGTCTCGTTTAAAAGCACAGCAGTACCACGGGAACACCCGATCCGGTCCGCCTCCGCCGATACTCCACTCCGAGTTTTTCTTGCAGAACTGGATCTGCTCTTCAGAGGTATATGTGTGTGGGATGTTTTTTTTTTCCACAGAAACCTCTTTGGTAGAGTAGAACAAGTTTCTTATCTCTGTGAGGTAGTAGCTTGATCCGAAAAACTACGCCAGTTGTCGCGTCCACTCCTTGGTATAGGCGTTTGCCTATTAGAAATGGACGGACCACATATTTATATATCCTTATAAGTGCTGCGGTCTATGTTCCTTGTAGTTGTGGTCAAGACGGAGTCAGCAAAGGAATTGCGGTAACAATGAGTTTTATTGTTGCACAAGTATATATCTACTATCCCTATTGAACAGAAATAAAGGATTCTTCTCCAAACCAAAATGAAGTTAACTGATACAGCACAGTCCACCTGTTATACATGCAGGCATGTCTGTTTCAAAGCACTTTCTCCAACCTTCTTTCAGTTGCTAAACATTAACTGCTTTTTCTTCCAGCAACAAATGCCTTCTTATCACAGACAATAAAACAGTAATGTTCTCTTCTTTCACGGTTGCCGAATTAGCTTGGCTTTACACTTCGGCAGCTCTCTGCCTCTCCCAGTGTAAATCCCACCAGCACAAATTCAGGCTTCTTCCAGCACTTATCATCAGCATAAACGTTTAACAGCTTTTACTCTCTTTTGCAATAAGCACAGTCTGTTTCCATATCAGAACCTTCGCTTTCTATAAAAGCTTCCTCAGTTTGCATGAGTTCTCCCTCTGAGTCTGATATACCTTGCTTATTTACATGGTTCTCTACAGCAGGCTTCCATTGCTCTAATAATGTTTTAAGCTGTCTCCAATGGGACTCTTCCCTACTCTGAGGTATGGGGGAAGAACTAAGGATACCAGTCTCCTTTAACACTGACTTAAGGGTTTCAAAAGGGCTCACCTTTTTCCTGGCACTTCTTGCCCTTTCTGGTAGGCTTAAAGGCAACCACTTGTCCCCAGACTGCTTCACCTGATCTCCTATGGCATGCTTCTCAGCAGGGTCTGGCTCTGACTCCTGTCTCCACAGCTTCCGGTCAGCAACTTGCTCTCTGTCAGCTGTGCTTCTCTCAGAACTGGAGCTACAAACACGCTGCCTGCAATAAGCGTGTTTGTGCAGCCTTTCAAAAGGAGCTTTGTTTCTACTTATTTTCCCACCTTCTAAAACAGTTTCAACGGAAGACTCCTGAGAAGAACTCCTCTGGCTCTTAGACAAACTTTCCAGCCTTTCCTCGTGAGGATTATTCCTTCTTCTCTCTTCCTGCTCTCTGCTGTTTGTCCCGTGGTTTTTCCTCTCTCTCCCCACATGCCTTCCTTCACTAAGGGGTATGTTTACTAAAGTGCGTTAGTGCAATTCGCGTTAGGAGCCGCGGTAGAAACACAAACTCCAAATAAGGACATGGTCGGTACATCGTTACCAACAACGCGCGTTCCCAAAACTAACGAGCGTTATATGGCACTGTGGCGCGTTACTGCGCGTTAAGCATAAGAAGGCGCATAGACACAAATCACCTAAACAGAGCTGTAGCACAATGGTTACTGCACTGACTGCTGATATAGGCCTCATGGGTTCGATTCCCCAGGTTTCCAAATGCATAAGGCTGGCTGAGGCATCACCCTGTACATTAGATAGTGAATGAGGGGGCATGTTTTTTTTTCTTTCAGTAGGGTTGCTAGCAAACACCCCCACACAGTGGCGTAACCGAAGGTGCCGCAGAAGGCACCCCATAATGCACACCATAGGCTACATTATAAAGTGCACTGTCCGCTGAGGCACACCAAAATGTCCCCCATAGAACATCCTATAAGGCAACTTAAAGGGCGCCAGATAAGGTGCTGCATGGGGCGCCTTATGAGGCACTTTAAGGTTATATTACGCTGAGGGGCTGTCGCTGGTAGCACTAATGTGCATTAAATATATATATATATTTGCTTGCATTTGGGAAAATCTAAATAAACAATTTAAAAAATATATATATACAATGCTGCAGACAGCCCTATAAAAGAAGCCCACTGTGGGTCTGAACCCATGACCACTGGCCCCACAGGCAATGAAGGAACCACTGGGCTGCAGCCCCATAGCTGCTAACAGCCCCCTGGCTGGCTACTGAAGGGCAGCAGGACACCACCCTAACCACCTGCTGTGGTGGCTAGGATCTGTACCAATGCAAGCATAACCATGGTGCACTGCACATGCAGATCAGCAGTCCAGAGATGAAGACAAGAAGGGTTATGTACCCACATAGCCCCCTGGCACGGTAGGGCGAAATGACTGTGTGCGTCACTGTCACATAGTAGTAACAGACAGTATCCCAACAGGGTGCTCCATAAGAAGGTAGAAAAGGTGTCCCCTAAGGCAGCCTGATCTGTAGCACAATGGTTAAGACACTGTCAGATGGTGCAAGGTCTGTGAATTCAATTCCCCCTGTGTGTCTAAGGACCAAAGCTGCCTGCAACATTACCCTCCACAAACTGTAGTCATTGATTTGTATAACCAGTCACCACTCTGTTAAAACCATAGATGTCCCCCATTTTTGTCGGCCACAACCAACCTGAGAGGTGGGAGAAAATGCCCACCTCACCCTCATTGGGAGTGCCCTTTTAATCAAGAGAGCCTCAGCCCCCAAAAGAAGAAAAGAGTGTGAATCTGCAGCCAGAACCGGGTGTGCGAAATGTACAAAGTCAAATATATCCACAAATCATTTAATAAAGGATACACAACGTCAAACTGTGCTGGAAACAAGGCAGGTAACAACCCAATTGTCTTGCCATCGTACGCCTGCAGCAAACGCCACCACGACATGCATTGTTTGACCCAACTCTGGGCCCTGTACCAAGTGAATGTGTCCCTGCCAGGTGGGCGTATCTGTGGATGAGTCTGCGTCATGACCCCTACACTAAATCAGTGATGTCAGAAGTAGTTTGTTTTGTACATCCAACAAGTTCTGTTGGCAAACACCCACTCACAGGGCTATAACCCAAAGGTGTCATATAGGGCACCCTAAAAGCCACACCAGAGGGTAAAGGTTAATGTGCACTGTCTGCCAGGGCACCCTATAGGGCGTGTCACAAAGCGCCCCATAGGGCATGTTATAGGGTCCCCGATGAGGCACCGTGAGGAGTCAGCACTGTGAGGGTGGTGCTGCTGTCAGCACCAATGTAAAGCAATATAACAAAAAGCCCCTCAAAGGGCCGCCAAACGATCCACTGTGTGTTGAAACCCATGACCAAGGGGCCCCCACAGGCATGGAAGTAACTATTCGCTCATATTGCTAGTGCAAATAACACAGTCCCAATAATGAGGTGGCCAGCCCCTGGAGCAGAACTGTGAAATGCCCAAAACCCCCACACCAGAACCACAGCAGTTGCACTATGTACATACAAAGAATGCTTGACAAGGAAACAAAGCAAGGTCTCAGCAAACAAGGGCATATGGCAAACACAATCAAGACCAAGGCCAAGATCATTACCAAATATAAAAGGCCCAATAACATCACAGACCTCTTTCCTAAAACTGAATGCCACTGGCAAAAGGAAAAGCAAACCCAAACATACTATGGATATGTGGAGAAATAATATGCAGATGTCTGTACCACCAGAACCAAAAACCCCCTGACTGTGCACCGAGTGGCGCCATGTCACCACCCAAAGTGCCTGCTGGGGTGTGAAGGATATGGGTGTATGCAACAATACCCATGGTGCACTGCACATGTACAGCAGCAGTCCCGAGATGACCATAGGAGGGGGTAGGCACCCCCACAGCGCCTGGCCCGGAAGGGAGAAATGAATTTGTGCATCACTGCCATAGAGCAGCAAAGGACAGTAGCACAACAGTGTGCCCAAGAAGAAGCCTGAAAAGGTGTACCAGTACGGTGTCTAGACAGGTGTCCAAAGCTAAGTGCAATATGAGGTACATAGGGATAAGAGAGTGCTGATGGAACCATGGCCCATAGAACCATATGGCATGGTGCTCCAAAAAGGGTATGTTTGCCAACGTCAGTGTGCCCTAGGGGCTGCAAGTTGCGTCTGGAGGGCCTGCAGGACCTGCGTGGAACAGAGACAGATGTAGTACGAACACCACATAGAACCCACAGTAAAGATAATGAACAGGTGACTGATGGAGGGCGAGTAGGGAGTTACTGGACCCTCATCCCTGAGGGCATCCCACGTGTCTGGCAGCAGTGCAGACAAACATGGTGGTGGCAACAGCACCACAGCAAAGGGTGTTGGCACCCTAGAGTACCAGAAAAGCAGTGTGTGGCAGGTGAGGAGAATATGTGTCCCCCAGTGGAGGGGGAGGTGGCCAGAGGAGTGGTCTTAAAACGCAGAACAGGCACAGGCCCGCCAAGCACAAAGAGATGAAATGCAGACAAGGGTAGCAGGGTAGGATACGGGGCGACAGTGCACAGCAACATACAGGACATCTCACACCACAATGATGCAGATAGATGGACCAAAGGATGGACTGCAAATGTGATTAGGATAATATGAGCGGCAGGACATAGAAGCCAAGAGATGACTGTTACAGCGACCACAGCTACCATTGCAGGAAAGGCATCAAAACAGGAGAACAGAGAGAGTGCAAAGCCATGACTACTAGGATGGAAAGCACTGCAGAAAATAAATGACTACAATAACACCTTGAGGCACACAGAAATGGATGCAGACAGGACCACAGCATGTCACCATACAAAACCACAGCTGTGTGTCAGGCGATGGCACCACAGAGAGTAACCAAGATGCAGTACACAGGTGGAGCAGGGGTCCACAGCCAACAACACAGTCCACAGGTGGGATGGAAGGCACATATGAACAGGTACACACACACACCAGGAAATATCATGCAGTGTAAACAACATGCAATAGATCAGGGGAGTGACACATGAGGGGTGGAAGGGGCCAGGCCAATGGAAAGCCATGTGGATGGGCTGTGGCAAGGGCAATGGACTGAAAGAGGAGCATGTTAATGGCCAACCAGATCAGGGATATGGCCCAGGCCAACCAACAGCAGCAGTCCCAATACACAGGTAGCCCAGCACATGCCCCACCCCATGAGGAGAACTACAATTAGTCCAGACAATGTGGCAGAGAGGCTGCAAACAGGCCACACGGACATGAACAGCTCAACCATGGAAGGGTGGGCGGAGATGTGATGGGGTGCACACATCATATGGGCAAGTAAGCAGCAAACAAGGAAGGAAAAGACAACCGCCAGGTGTCACCCAAACCGGCAAGCACACGAGTGGCAATGAAATGGGGTGACCAATACCCCAAATATCCAAAACAACGAAAGTGCAAACATCTGTCCACAACAGGCAGTCACCAGACCCAAGCAGACATTGTATCCTGCATTCCGGTGCACCATATGACCTGTAGAAAGACATGGGGCCTGTGTGGCAGCCAACGTCGCCAGCACACACCCAGCCCACGTTGCGAGGCCACCCACCTGTTGCTGCCCGTGGAGCCTACACACACTGACCACCCCCCACTGGTGCCACCCCAAATCCTATGCCTTATCTCATCAGCTGTTGCAAACAGACAGTAATATGTGAGGTGTAGGGTTTCACCATGACATGTCCCCACAGTGTATGCACCCACTGTATGCACAGCAGACACCATCCCCAGCAACCAAAAGACCCTGGTGAAAGCATGCAGAGTGACAAGGCAACATGCCATGCCAATAGTGATGTATCAGGGCTACAAACCCATGTACAGCTCACCACCCACCCCTACTGCAAGAAACGAAACACCCAGACAGTTCATGGCAGCAAAGGCAGGCCAGTCCCCACAGTGACAGTCAAAATAGGCCATCAATGAGTCAGAAAAAAAGGCCTGTGTCCAAAGTGCAGAGGCCCATCTCCCTGTGTCAGCAACATCCAGGAACAGTCTCATATGGGTGCTGTGCCCAAGCACATATAGATGACGGGATCTCCAGATGCAGTGTAGCACATGTGTCATGTTTGTTGTCAGGGTCCTGTGTGAAAAGATGTAGATATCAGGTAAGGGAATGGCACACCCACCCACGACCCCTGTAGGTCAGAAAGGAGACACTGAGATATAAAGAGCAACCCCCAGAATGCATAGATAGCACCACATGACATGGCCACAACACTGAGCACAGTGCACATGGACCACTGCAGGAGATGTCCCTGAAGACCAGGACACCATCCCAATATGTTCATGTAAATGCACATGACACGCAAGCACCCCAGGGGTCCAGAGCATGTGCAGCAGTGGTGGCGCACAGAGATAACAACGAAGGACATGGTGATAGCAATAGGCCAAATGCAGCATCAGCACGTGGTGTATGTCCCAGAGGATGGAAGCTGAGGCCTACCTGAAAGGTAGAGCAGTGGCCTGACTGGGAACATCCGTGTCAGGCAAGAGCACAAAGAGCCCCAATAGCGGCTGCAGACATCAATGGACTGCGGACATCACCACATCCACATGGGTAGCTGTGAGTGGAAAATGTCCAAGGTGCAGTGTGTTGTGCGGAAACAAAATGTTGATGTACATCGGACCACCAGCAAACCTGTGACACGTCTGAAAAGAATATATGACACATGCGCACAATGTACATTAGCCCACAAGCAGAAGGTAACAGAGGGATGAGGGAACATAACTGGAGAGGTGGCCATACACATCCCTGAAACACAAATAGGCAGGGTGGCGCAGAATGATCGGTCATGTAGACAGGTCAAGCAGAAACAAAAACATACACTGTGTGACAAGGTACGCATGCCAGAAGGTTCAGATGGCAGGACCCCCAACAATCAGCGACAAGTGGAGACCCACATCACAGTACATGCATGAGTGCCACAAATCTTGCAAATGCCTCAATGGCAGTGAGTGTTCAACATGCTCTCTAACAATACAATGTCCTGTGCCTGTGTACACACACAGCCTGACAATATGTGTTGAAGATACACCATTAAGACTCCCAAGATGTGAACAGGTAATGGCCACATGTGTGACAAATGGCAGCTAAGGGTGATGTAGCAGTGGGCCAAAGACATGTGTAGCACCATAGGAGCAGTGGAGAGAAATCAACATATATGTGTCAAACCGTGGCGACAGCAATGCAATCCTCACTGTATGTCAACTCACCCGAGTCACCTGCATGTTGCATTGATGAACACACACTCCCCAAATGCAGCACAGCATCGGGAAGCATGGTCAGCCAATCCCTGGGGACCCGGAACACAGAAGCCAATCCTGTGGAAACAATAACATAACAGGCATTTCGAGACATGTCATGGTAGCGCTGCACAATCCATACACCAGCTCACACATGGCGAACCCAGAGACACGTCCCCAGCACACCCATAACTTACAGGAAAAGAGCTCCTCGATCAGATGTTGCCTGGCCGCCATCCCCGCACGTGTGTCACCATGGCCAGGTGCAGGAGGGCACACAGGATCCACCCCGAGTTCCTCATTAATATAGACTGGAACATTGTGCCTGAGAGCAATGTTGTGGAGGATGCAACAGGCTAGGATGATCTCTGCCACAGTCAGGGGTCCGTACTGTAAGGTCCCGCCAGTCCTATCCAGACACCTGAAGCGACTTTTGAGAACGCCAAAGGTGCGCTCAATGACTGAGCGGCTATAGGCATGAGCCTCATTGTACCGCATCTCTGCACCTGGCCGAGGGAGACGCACAGGGGTAAGCAGCCAGGCGCGACACCCATATCCTGCATCACCTGCAGAAAACAATGGTGCAAAGTTACATGGAATGGAATGACTGACGTAGCAAAATAGAACTGGAATGCCGAGAGGCCGTGCACACAGATATGACGAAAAAGCAGTGCACACAGTGGTAGTGCAGCAGAGGCTGTTGATGCCAGAGGCAAATTACCATGAAATGCCGATAGGGGCAGTGCACAGCCATGTTACCGTGTCCCAGGACATGTTCAAAAACTGTGCCCAGAGAGCAGTGGTGGGACCTGTGAGCTCAGATGTCCGACAGTGGCAAACCACACCCGGGGGTGCAGGGATGCACAAGTGTGCAAGTAGGTGGCTGGCATGATTGGGCGCACACAGAGCATAGGCCAATGGAACACATTCTGGGGGGGGGGGCCAACAGGTGGGGGTGGCAGTGGACACCGAAGAAGGTGCCCAGACATGCAGCAGACATGTGTCATAGCAGAAGCGCACACAACACATGTCACGTGTAGCCCCCAGCATGGCTTGAGAGAGGAGGTCACACAGACAGAATGACCACCATGAGGATGTGTCTGTGTCCCCATCCCCCCCAAACAGGATGGCACACGCACAACCATGCAACATATGGGCTGGGCGAGTGACTGACCCCGCAGGTAGACATATGTACAACTGCCAGTGCAGTATGCCTGTGGCCGGATGTGGAGGCCATGGGAAAGCTGCAAGTGTTGCTCACAGGCATGGAGGGGACACATCAAATGCAGCACGAGTGCCCCTGGACACCGTAACTCAGACAATGAATGGCGAGGGCAGGGAACAGGCCACACCACATGCCCGCTGGGACACACAGGTGAGAATAACCACACACACAAGGTAGACAGAGAGATGTGTGGCAGCGCACATATGTCTGTGATCCCAACCCCAGTGACAGGGCATGATGTAGTGTGCTACCCCCAATAGGCTGCACCCGGAAATAACACCGCAATGTCAGGCATGCATTGGACAATGGTGACAATGGTGTCCTGCCAACTACCTACAGTAGGTGCATATCATACATGGTGAATACCTACCCAGCAAGACGTAGTCCTCATATTCGCCAGCCTCAAACTGGCCGAACAGTGCCGAGTTCTGCAGGATATAGGAGTCATGGGCAGACCCTGGGAACCGCAGGACCACATTCAGGATACGCATACCTGCATCACAAACAACCTGCACATTGAGGGAATGGAAGTGTTTGCGGTTGCGGTACACAACCTCCCTGTCGCGTGGCGGGACAAGGGCAACATGTGTGCAATCTATTGCGCCCATCACGTGTGGTATCCCAGCAATCCTATGGAATGCCTGTACCAGGGTCGCCCAATGTTGCCTCCCGTTGGGAATTGCAATGTAATTCCCAACCCGGCTGACCATGGCACGCAGTACCTGGTGGAGACAGCAGGAGAAGGTTGGCCTACTCATCCCACCCACTGCTGCCACCGAGGATTGGAAACAGCCAGAGGCAAAGAAATGTAGGGCAGCCAGGAGCTTGGCCATACCCGGTATAGCATGTGACCGGGCAGTCAGGGGCTCAAGGTCAGGTCTGAGTTCCTCTTACAGCTCCCTAATGGCCCCTGTGTCCAGCCGGTAGAGGGAGATGACCTGGCCCTCTCTCAGGTCCCGGAGCATGGCCCTGGGCCTGTAGAGGCGTTGCAGGCGGGGTCGTGCCTCAGCACGCCTACGGCGCCGTTGGTCACCCACACCCGCCTGTGGAGCCCCCACAGCTGCAGGCCTGAGTTGCAGTGGCATTGCACCCATGCCCAGGGCTGCAGCCCCAGGAACAGCATCCCCCTCCTCCGGAAAAAGCAGCCCAGCCAGTTTGAGCAATGCAACCACTGCACCACCTGCATGCGCAGTCTGAGCCATGATAGACACAGGTTGTGGGATAGCTGGGTTAGAAATAGGAGTCGGGGAGGGGATGGACATCACATGAATGATACACACCTGGTGGGATAGAATATTCCAGAAAACAGCAAACAGAAAACATACCTGTGTGCAACATCACAGCGCGCTGGAGCGCGCATTCCCATAAACCCGAGGACAATCATCTACGTGAGTCCCTGAGATGAAGCAGGGTGTAAAGAAACTGCATATTACACTGGAAACCACACCCAGATGCCAATGTAGGACTGACATACAACAAACTTGTCCACGAGCGGGGAACACAAGAGGCGTTGCAACACGCGTAACGAAGCATGCAACGTCTGTATGACATAAGGTACGCGTCAGGTATTGTCGCAGCATCCAGCGCGACTGGTAACGTGCAAACAGTGTAATATATCGAACGTTGGAAAATGTGGACCAGCAGTACAGACCACAATACTGTTATGAAGGCACGTGTAAGGTGGATTACTGAGATGCCGTCTGCTGCCTACACGAGCGCAAATATATGACGTCACCTCCTATGCGCGTCGCAACGCACGTCGCTGTGCGCGTAGACAATGCCCCGTGACCCACACCCAGGCAAAACCTATATGTATGATAAGCTCAGTATGGCAAACCCCCAAGCACAACCACACGCGACAGCATGGAGTGCAGGAATGGAGATGACCAGGACCGTGCAGTGGACCAGGCCACCCACCCACCAGCACAAAACACATGTGTCGATGATGAGGTGCCAGGGCCATCTGGGGTGAATCAAACCCTAAGTGCCCAGGCAAGTGGTGGAGGGATACCAAGGCAGCACAGGGTCCCAGTACCTGCAGAGGCCCGGCGAAGGGCGGTATGCTTCAGCCAGGAGGAAAATGATCTCCTCCTGGAAAGCATCCTGGACAGGTACGACCTGCTATTTGGACGCCAGAGCTCCACCACAACGATAGCCACTCGCACCAGGGCATTGGCCAAGGTCCAGGCAGCAGTGGCAGCAGCAGATGGACCACATCGCGATATAGAGAGCCTGAGGAAGCGATTCTGTGATGTCAAGAGGAGCATAAGAAATGAGCTTGTCCGGGAGAGACGTGGGGCCCAAGGCACTGGAGGGGGCCCAGCTCAATTAGCGAACCTTTCTGCCTTGGAGCGTCACCTTGCGGAGAGACTTGGCCCTATGTATGTGCATGGCCTTCCCCCTGCTTTGGACACAGCACACCCACAAGCAGGTAGGTGTGAGTGTGGTGCAACAGTGGGAGATGGCACAGGCACATGGGTTGGGGCACACCAAAGGGGGGGCAGTACGTGGCTGGTCCGGAATTGGGCGGCAACTGAGACACAGAGCCAGCATCCATTCACTAGCCATGGTGGGGGGGGCTGTCTGTGGAGGGCAGTGGGCAGCACAAGTAAGTGAATGGGTGCCTGTGCAGGGGTGGCAGGCCCACAGTGGCAGTAGAGGGTGACGACATGTTGCACGGCTCACGGTGCAGGGTTGGCAGGGGCAGCAGGGCCACACATCTGGGAGACTCTGCTGTAGGTAATACGCTTGTTTATGGAGTCTGTGGTCTGTAGGGTAAAATGTCGGTGTTTTGGGCATGTTTACGTCATCTGCAAATAAGTTTCTGTCTGTATTGGGACTTTATAGTAGTGGGTAAAATATGTGGAGTGGGTTGGCGGAATCCACAGCTGGGACTTGAACCTGTGACTGTCTGCTTCTGATTACAGCAGTTTTGTGCACTGCACCACCATGTTATCACAGAGATGGTGCATTCCCTGGTGGTACCTTGTCATGTGCCGCCTGTGGCCCTCTGTATCCCCTTCTCCAGCATCTGTCCAGTTGCCGTTCCCACATGCACACCCTGCTGTTGCGGGACATGTGCATGCCATAGGCACCCTGTCTGGTGGTGGGGGAGACCCTGAGCAGCGCTATTTCACTGTGGGTCCATTCACCTTGTCTGGGGACTGATTATAGACCCTTCCACGGTTTCTCTCTGTTCTATGGAGCTTACTCGGGGGGGGGGGGGGTGTTTCTCATTGATACCACTGTTGACCAACTTGGTCATTGTTTTTTTCCAGTTTGTTGGGGTCATTTTCAGTGTTTCTGTGCCCTTTTGTTCTGTGCACATGTATCACACTTATCACTTTCTTTGGGTTTTCCTGCCTGGGCTGTACATTGCTGACACCTAAATGGTTTCTCTCCCCTTTAATGTGCCTTTAACGGCAGGTTTTCATTCGCGTTGGATTTGAGCTCTGAAATTCAGCACGTTGGTGTGAAGGAGGCCTCTCCCCGCCCACTCTCCACCCATTGACCCCTTCTCTCCGCCCTCTCTCCACCTTCTGCGTTGTTTTACTGCGCCGCGGGGCTTTATGATCGTTAACTACGGTTAACGCGCGTAGTATGACGTTAACGCTCGTTGGCGCGTGATTACGCGCGTTATACTGCACTTACGATCGTTAATGTCGTATAACGCACGTTATTCACGTTTACCACATTTTAGTAAACATACCCCTAACTGTTTCTTCCTGCCTAAATGTTTGGGGCTGTCCTATGGGCTTTGACTCCACCCCCCTGCCTCTCACGTCAGCTCCCTCGGTTGCCATGGAGCTGAGGTGTGGCTCCCTCTCTAGCTTTCGGTGCATAGAGTTTTTTTTCTGAGTTGGAGGTTTAACCCTTTCCCTTCCTGCACTGCTGTTTGCTTCAGGGAAAAAAAACTGGTTTCTCCTCCTTTCTCTAGGGTTTAACCCAGCTGCGCCATCACAACAGACACACACTCCCACACCTATGCCAGCATTGTGCTACTATAGAGGTGTTTAGCAGCCCTGGCCACCACACCAGTCCTGGGCACAGTGCAGGCATGGATATGGTACGCAATACTGTAGGGAGTCACTCCCCAGGGTGGTAAACACTGTCAGAGACCAGACCTGAAGCACACTCCACAGACATCAGAAAGGTTGCTATGATGGAGCTCAATCAGCAAACTGTGCTTAACGTAGGAATTGCTATCTGTCAGTAATCATAGCAAACGTTTGATCGCTGTGTACTGTATTCCCAGGTGTAGGGTGGCATTGCTAAGGTATGCAAGTGCTAGTATTGGGAGATGCACGCAGGGCCCAATGTCCTGCCTCTCCAGGAGGCATTGGCTAATGGAGCCTGTGGGTGTGGGTGTGTCTGCCCCTGTTGGCTGCTGCTTTACGGCAGAGGTTTCCAACTCCAGTCCTGGTGTGCCAAACACTGTTCGGGTTTTCATGCTGTCCCTCATGAATATGCATGAGATACATCTGCATACCATGGGGGTGGTGCATAGATATGCAGCACAGGCATCTTTATTAGAGGCAGCATGGAACCTGAATGGTGTTTGGCCCTCCAGGACTGCATTTGGGAGACTCTGCTCTAGGTAATGCACCTGTTTATGGTGTCTTTGCTCTGTAGGGTAAAATGTAGGTGTTTTGGGCATGTTTACGTCATCTGCAATAAAGTTTCTGTCTGTATTAGCACGTTGTAGTAGTGGGTAAAATATGGGGACTGGGTTGGCAGGCACCATAGCTGGGTTTTGAACCTGTGACTTTCTGCCTCCTAACACACTGGTTGTGTGCACTTTACTACCGTGTTGCCATAGAGATAGTGCATTCCCTGGTGATACCATCACTGTTTGTCCAGCAGGGCCTGTCTGTTGCAGTGCATGGCACCCACCTACACAGGGCTAGGCCATGGTCTGCTCTGGGCAGCTGCCACTGCCCCCCTCCACCACCAGTACCCCTCTGCCACCATGCTGACATGCCCTTCTGCTGGTGGTGCTGGTGGTGTGCAGTCTCAAGCCATCCAGTGTGCAGGTAGGCGGCTGCCTATGGTGCGTGTTCTGGGGTAGGGGTGCCTGCATAGATGTCCACGCTTCCCCCCAATACCGCCTGCCAATGTTCTGTGCCCTTGGAGGTACCTGCTGGGTACTATCCCCTGTGACACTGTGATAAACACTCTCGTGCTCATGTTGGGCCCTCATCAGTTGCTGTCTGGCTGCTGTACAGTTTCAGCATTCCTAAGTGCCACCTAGGCATCTGCCTAGTCCGCACTGTGCCCCAGCTGCACCACAGCATGTGCTGCCTGCAGCCCTCTGTATCCCCTTTCCCAGCATCTGTCCAGTTGCCCATTCCGACATGCCCGCCCTGCTGTTGTGGAACATGTGCATGCCATAGGAAACCTGGCCAATGGGGTCGGAAACCCTGCGCAGCGCAATTTCACTGTGGGCTCATTCACCTTGTATGGGGACAGAGCATAGACCCTTCCAAAATTCATATCTTTGTTTTGGAGCTTTCTTGGGAGTGTTTTTTGATGTTTTCCATTGATATCACTATTGCCCAGCCTGTTTTTTTTTATTTTTACATTTACTTCTGTTCATTTTCAATGTGTATTTGCCCTTTTGTTCCGTGCACATGTATCACACTTATCACTTTTTGTAGGTTTCCCTGGTTTTGCTGTACATTGCTGACGGAAATGGCTTCTTTTCCCTTTAAATCAGCTCTAACGCCAGGGTTTCACTGGCGTTAGTTTTGAGCCTCGGATTTCACAGTGTTAGTGTGCATGGAGCCTCTCCCCTCCCACTCTCCACCCATTGACCCCTTCTCTCCGCCCCTGGGGAACCTTCCTCCGCCCTCCGGGAGCCTTTCCCCACCTTCAGCGCTCGTTTGAGCCGCAACGCGCGTTATCACGCGATAAGGTACCTGTGCGCCTTAGAAAGCGCCATCATCGCGCGATAAGGTACCTTATCCCGCGATAACATCGCAGAGCGCACGTTAAGACAGTTTTGTAAACATAACCCTAAAAGAACATTTACCAGCTCCGCCTTCATTCTTCCCCAAAGCTGTTCTTTCTTATTCAGTAATTCCAAGATATATTTATTAAAGATCTCACGAGCAAAGACCAGAAGATTTCCAGGAAACTCAAAACATGCAAATTGAATCTCCAAATAGAGTTCTTGGAGATTATCAATCCATCTTCTCAAAGTGTTTTTTTCCTTATCTAGTTCTTGACTGACTTTCACCAAGAAACAATCTTAAATCATCAGTAACTAAAGTTGAAATTGGTACAGTAGACAAAAGACCCTTTTGGGTATCTAGTCCCCGACTGGTGGTATAAAATCTTGATGGAGATTAGGAGATTACAATCACTGTTGATTGTTAGGAAATTCCTAAAGGTATTGTTGTTTGAAAAGAAGTATTGTGAGTTCAAATTATGCTGGAAGATACGGAAGTATTTGTTGTTTTGCAATTTTCAATGCAAAAAGAGTTTTGATTTTATGATGGGGTTGGGATTTAATGTTTTTATGATATAATTATTTTATATATGCCATAGGATTCTTTAGATCCATTTAGATGTTTTTTATAGTTACTATGTAACCCTGTAAACTAATCCAATTTTTTATTAGATGGCATACAAAACTTTTTAAACGCATAAATATAATAAACCTGAACTCTGCTGGTCCAGAGATTCAAGCCTTGTAGCATGAGTCAACAAAGAAATGTCATAAATCACACACTTTACCTGAAAGCCGTTAATAGAAATAGCAATGCTATCAAAGTGCTTGGAACCATAATGCTCTAGAGATTTTGTAACAAGCCAGATAGATTCCATTTTGTTTGAAATGAACCACTTCATCTTAGCGCCAAACTTGAAATTGACTCATCTTCTCCTTTAGTGGTCTGTTCTTCATATCTAGAGGTAGTCATTCAAACAGCCTTTGGCAAGAATTTGAAACCAGCCTTGAAAACCACTGAACTTGCTGGGTCCTGACTGAACTTTCCCACAGTCACCAAAAATGACTTTTTGCATGGGTAGTGGGGGGTGGGGTGGGGAGGGGGGGTTGACCACGCCTTCTGTTTCAGATGCAAGAAGGCAGAATTGCTCTTCTGTATTCAATGAAAACTCCATTTCAGGACAGGGTAGGAAGATAGGGTGATGGAGTGGCATTGTATATAATATTAAATCAACAGAACAGGAAAGGAGGAGTCACTGCATTATGGATTAATCTGTAAAGAGAAGTTGGAATATATTCTTATATTGATGTGACAAACAGATCTCCTTCACAGAAGAATTTAAAAGGTATTTATTTGAAGCCTTTCACAGAAATACTATAAAAGAGGGGTACTATTGATAGATTATTTCAATCTGTCAGATATTGATTGGGACGTCCTGCTGCAGTGTCATCCTGGATTGTATGCAGGAAAGACTGTTTTATATACTGGTAATGGAACCCACATAAATGGAAGAAATATTGTACCCAGTGTTTACAAATGGGGAAAGTATTTACAGTATGATGTGATAGCAGGTGCTCAAATGATCACTGGATGGTGTCAGTCAGTACAGTATTAGAATGCATGAGGTGTGGTGAAGGTTTATTCAAAGGTGATGTCCTATTCTTCATCTTTTCTAAGATGGGATGAATGCATTAAGGAGTGTTCTTGGATAGGAAAGTTAAAGTGGAAGAGCAGCTGGCAGAACTAGAAAGGGGATATTGTAAGGACAAAACTGACACGAGATATTGTAAGAACAACACACATTTTGTTAGGGAAGTAAATAAAGGTAAGAGGGGAAAAAGACTGTTATGTTTTTCTGAAAAAGTAAGTGAAGAAAGGCTACTGTCCATAAATTATAAGAGAAAGAGCACGGCCTTCCAGAGGTACCCATTACCGCCGCTGCCGCCCCACTTGGGACCTGCAGTGGTAGTAATGGCTGCAAACAACTCTGCAGTGCTTACCTTAAATCTTCAGCTCTGCAGGGCTATTTGCTTCCACCCCTACAGTCCGCCCGATGCCGACTTTCTCTTTGCAAACAGAAAGTCAGAATCCGGCATCACAGGGAGGAGGTTTTAGGTACGTCGCCATGAGGCTGTTTGCAGCCATTGCCACCACGGTACATCCAAGAGAGGAGGTCTGTAGCAGCAATGGGTGCCTCAGGGACAGTGGAGGGTCAAGGATGAGATTTGCCTAGGGCACTCATCTCCTTGTGCTGGCCTTGGTAGAGGCTGATGAGGAAAACATGGAATTGCTTAACAGATATTTTGGTGATCACTGAGCAAGGGCTAAGAGAAGAACCATACAGTAGATAGCAGATACAAACAGGAATGAATGTGAGAAAGACTTCAATTAATTTTTTGAAGACTAAAAGTAAACAAAAGCAATAGGCTGAATAGGATACATTTGAAATAATTGAGGGAGCTTAGAGAAGTTCTGACAGATCTATTGTGTCTGACCTTTTCAGTACTTCTTTGGAATTCACAATGGTTCTAGAGAACTGGAAATAGGCAGATGCAGCTCCTATTTAAAAAAGTGGAAGTAAGAAGGAGACAGATCTAGCGGAAAGTTAATTTGACTTTGGTGGTGAACAAATTTATAGAATCAATGCTAAAACAAAGGACAGAGTAGTTTTTGGAAATGAGTGGATTTGACGATTCAAAGCAGCATACTTCTAATGAGTGACCAGACTGTTGAATCAGGGAAGAGTAGTAATTGTAATGCATTTGGACTTCAAAAAGGCTTTGATACAATTTCACATAAGTTAATTATAAATGCTACTACTACTACTGTATGTTTTTTATTATTTTATGTTTAATTAAATTTTACAATAAACCAAGAGCCTTGGATAAAGAATATCACAATCCATCATGCACATGCAAAAATAAGCACAAAAGAACATAAAACAATCAATAATATGTTAGCAATCCACAATAGAACAATAAAGAAAAGGGAGGGTTCAAGAACAATATATACGATAGGAGAACAGTTACAAACAAATAAGAATATAAAAAAGAAAAAGTAGGATGCAACGTGAATAAAACGTATAAAGCCCACAATACTACCATAAGGTGAATTCACAATTGCTTAGCATCTAAGAAAAAAATGAAGTTGAGATGGCCCGAAGAAATGAAAAATCATATTCTGATACCCATGTACACATTTACAATCATGTAAACTAAGAGCTCTTGATATGGGATAGGTTAAAAACCAATTCATTGGCAGTTCACAAAGTTAGTGGTAAACGAAGTACACTCAGAGAAAAGGGGCATTACCAGTCCTGTAGCACAGGGATTGGCTTTGGTCTAGTTCCTTTCCACATTTTTATAAGGGATATTGGGAAAGATTTGTCTGTAATTCTGTAGCTTTAGGAAGGGTTGTAAAATCCAGCAGAATTTCTCATTCACTGTGGAAATTTCCAGAAGAGATAGAGGGTTAGAACAGTATCAAATGTTGCCCTTTCTCTCTTTGGGGGAAGGAGTAATGAGGCAAATTTATGGAAGATATTTTGTCTCTCTCTTGGGAGGTGGGGGGGGGGGCATGGCATATCAGTTATTGCCTATTCAGTTCAAAGTGGCACAGTCCGCCAGAAGCAGAAGAAGGGGATGTTGCTTGATATACCATCCAGACAATTGTCTCCCATAACCAAATGGGCAAGTGTAGGGTAGTGAGCAAGGAATGTGGATGGGAAGCTTCTCTGGGGATGGGCTGTATAAGAAGGAAAAAACTTGCCTTTGATGTAGGTAAGGAAAAATGTCTGCAGATGCAAAGAAGTGAGACAGAGAATGGGGGAGGGGTGGAAAGGAGGAGCAAATAAATGAATAGAGAGAGAAAGAAAATGAGTCAATTAGTGGATGGGAGTAAGAGAAGCTTTCCTACAGGAGCTCTCCAGATCAACCAACATGGGACCTTCCTTGAGCACAGTAGGTGGTTGAACTCAAGTAACCTCTTCAGCTTTGGGAACTGCTAACACCTAATCAGGAGTTAGTGGGCCTGATTACCTGAGAGCAGCTGAGGGCCTGCATAAAAGGCTCCAGTGCCCTGCCCTGTTCAGGCTTTCCTACAGGAGCTCTCCAGATCAACCAACAGTAAGGATTTAAGGTTTTTTTATTATATTAAATTGTTAGCTCGCTGACTGGGAGCTCTTAAAAGGGTTTTTTGTACATTTTTAAAGCAAGGTTACTTTCTTTTTGGTGCTTTAGTGGGACTTTCCTTGAGCACAGTAGGTGGTTAAACTCCAGTAACCTCCTCAGCTTTGGGAACTGCTAACACCTAATCAGGTGTTAGTTCCCTCCCTACCCACCCTGACTCCCACCCACCCCTAGCAAGTAGTCTTGCTTTATAGGGCACCTCCCCATTTGACAAAGCACAGAGAATTGGACCAGCACATTTTGAATATAATTAAAGAGATATAACTGCTTTTTCTCTGAAAGGACAGCTGGGAAATCGGCTGGTACTTGGTAGATCTCTCTCTCTGCTTTTAACAGATACCTAAGCTCCACGAACAGAACGATGGCTGGGAAAAATCATATCGCTAAAGCTGTTGCCCCCATTACAGCTTCTGCCTTGGTCCAGATAGAGGTCCTAATGCCAGTTGAAGGACCGGTTCCATGTGCAGGGTGCCTGCATGCTGAAGCTCTGAGGAAACAAGTGGAGGAACTCAGAGAGGAGGTGGCGAGGCTGAGGAGTATTCAAGACAGTGAGAAGTACATTGATGAGATGCTTCTTGCAGCAATCAAGCTCTCCAGCAGAGGAGAAGATGGGTGCCAACAGAATGTCGATGGTTGCACACAAGTAACCAGGGCCTGCAAAATCACCAATCCAACTTTTCCAGCCCTTGAATCGAAGAACCATTATGCAGTCCTGGAAGTGGAGGAGGTGACAGCATCCCTGGAAAGGGAAGAACCAGAGCTCAAGTACCCCAAAGTTGCAGAATCAGGGACCACAAGGAAACATAGGGTAGTGGTGGTTGGAGACTCTTTTCTGAGGAGTACTGAGGCGTCCATCTGCCGACCAGACTTGATGTCTAGAGAGGTATGCTGTCTGCCTGGTGCCAAAATCCAAGATGTTATGGAGAGTTTGCTGAGACTCATCAAGCCCACTGACTATTACCCAATGTTGCTAATCCATGTTGGAACAAATGATACTACCAGGTATACCTCGGAACGTATCAAAAATGACTTCATGGCTCTGGGGCAGAGGGTGAAGCAGTTAGGCGCACAGGTGGTGTTCTCTTCAATCCTCCCTGTTGAGGGTAAAGGCCAAGGCAGAGAGGCTCGCATCCTGGAGATGAATGCATGGCTGCGTGGATGGTGTCATTGAGAGCGTTTTGGTTTCCTAGACCATGGGATGCTGTTCAAAGAGTTGCAGAGCAGAGATGGCATCCATCTGTCCAAGAAAGGTCAACGCGTCTTCGGTAGTAGACTGGCTAATCTACTGAAGAGGGCTTTAAACTAGATTCATTGGGGATAGGTGAAGAAAGCCCCCAGGTAAGTGAAAGCCCCCAGATAGGTGATACATTAAATAACTTTAAGGAAATGGGTAACAGGGGTAACATATGGAAAGCAGTGTGTATAAATGCCCGTAGCATGGGAAATAAGATCCCTGATGTTGAAGCTTTGGTGGGAGTGGCTGACTTGGATCTAGTGGCAGTTACAGAAACATGGTTCCAGAAAACCATTATTGGGATGTAACTATACCTGGCTATACATTATTCAGAAAGGACAGGGTATGAAGAAGGGGAGGAGGAGTGGCACTATATGTAAAAACTACTATTAAAGCTTTGGAATTACAGAACTTAAAAGGGAGAGGGGAGGCATTGTGGGTTAAACTAGAAAGAGGGAAAGAGAAATCTATTTACATTGGTGTGATATACAGACCTCCCTCACAAGAGGAGGAGGTGGACAGAGAGTTAATTGAAGACATGCGCAGCATTGCTAGGAAAGGGGAAGTGCTACTGATAGGAGATTTCAATATGCCAGATGTTGATTGGCACATTCCTGCTGCAGTATCATCTAGAAGTAAGGAGATCCTGGATTCTCTACAGGGAGAACTATTCAGGCAATTGGTAACAGACCCCACATGTGAAGGGGCCATACTGGACTTGGTGCTTACCAATGGTGAAAGTGTTTCTGATGTTGTAGTGGGAGATCATTTTGCATCCAGTGATCACCAGATGGTGTGGTTCAGTATTAGGACTAGGGCTGTTAGAATCTATTCAAAGGCGAGGATCTTAGACTTTAGGAAGACTAACTTTGCGAAGATGGGCCAATACCTCAGGGAGTCGTTAGTGGGATGGGAACAGCTGAGGGATGTAGAAAAACAGTGGGAAAAACTGAAAGGGGATATTTTAAGGGCAACCAACCTTTTTGTTAAAATGGTAAATAAAAGTAAAAGGAAAAGGAGACCGCTATGGTTTTCGAAAGAAGTAGCTGATAAAGTGAAGAAAAAGAGGGAGGCCTTCATGAAATACAAGAGATCACAGAGAGAGGAAGATAGGCATCTGTATTTGGAAAAACTTAGAGAAGCTAGCAAAGTAGTCAAGAAGGCAAAGATTCAAAAGGAGGAGGAAATAGCCAATGCAATAAAATGGGGGGATAAGACATTTTTCAGATATATTAGTGAGAAGAGGAAGGGCAAAAGTGGTATTGTCAGACTCAAGGGTGCAGGGGAGGAATATGTAGAAGCTGATAAGGATAAAGCGGAATTGCTTAACAAATATTTTTGTTCTGTGTTCACAGATGAAGAACCAGGAGTAGGACCTCAGAAAACACCCACAAATAGGAACAGAAGCAAAGGACATCTTGAACAATTTTCAAAAGACTGTGTTCATGAGAAACTATCTCAATTTAAAGTAGACAAAGCAATGGGACCGGATGGGATACACCCGAGAATACTGAGGGAACTTGGGAGCTCCACTGACTGACCTTTTCAATGCCTCGTTGGAGTCGGGAGTGGTGCCAAAGGACTGGAGAGAGGCTCATGTGGAGCCTTTACACAAAAGTGGAAGTAAGGATGTGGTTGAAAACTACAGGCCGGTTAGTTTAACTTCGGTGGTGAGTAAATTATTGGAAACGCTGCTGAAAGAGAAAATAGTGAGGTTTCTGGAGTCCAGCGGATTACAGGATCCGAGGCAGCATGGATTCACCAGAGGCAGGTCTTGTCAGACAAATCTGATTGAGTTCTTTGACTGCGTGAACAGGGAGTAAGACCAAGGGAGAGCCCTAGATGTGGTATATTTAGATTTCAGTAAAGCCTTTGACACTGTTCCTCACAGGTGACTTATAAACAAACTGAGCACCCTAGGGATGGACCCTAAAGTTACTGCTTGGGTTAGAAATTGGTTGGGTGGGAGGCGACAAAGTGTACAAGTAAATAGAGCTCACTCTGAGGAGAAGGATGTTATCAGTGGTGTGCCCCAGGGATGTGTCCTTTGTCCAATTCTTTTTAACATCTTTGTTAGTGATATAGCGGAAGGGCTTTCAGGTAAGGTTTGCCTCTTTGCAGATGATACCAAAATCTGCAATAGAGTAGACACCCAGGAAGGTGTAGATAACATGAGGAGGGATCTAGCTAAACTTGAAGAATGGTCTAGAATTTGGCAGCTTGGATTTAATGTTAAAAAATGTAAGGTCATGCATTTGGGCTGCAGCAATCCAAGGGAGCAATATAGTATAGGGGGTGAAGTACTTTTGTCCACTAAAGAAGAGCGGGACCTAGGCGTGGTTGTGTCTGATGATCTTAAAGTAGCTAAACAGGTAGAAAAGGCGACGGCAAAATCTAGAAGGATGCTTGGGTGCATACGGAGAGGAATGGCTAGCAGAAAAAAGGAGGTGATAATGCCTCTGTATAGGTCTTTGGTGCGACCTCATTTGGAGTATAGTGTGCAATTCTGGAGACCGCACCTTCAAAAGGATGTGAACAGGATGGAGTCGGTGCAGAGGGTGGCTACTAAAATGATTAGTGATCTTCATTATAAAGCATATGAGGACAGACTGAAGGATCTTAATATGTACACCTTAGAGGAAAGGCAGGATAGAGGTGATATGATTGAGATGTTTAAATACCTCTGTGGCATAAATGTACAGGGAGAGAGCCTCTTTCAATTGAAAGCAAGTTCTGCTATGAGGGGACATGGGATGAGGGTGAAGGGAGATAGATTCAGGAGTGATATGCGGAAATATTTCTTTACGGAAAGAGTAGTGGATCCGTGAAATAGAGGTGGTAGAGATGAGGACTGTAACTGAATTCAGAAAAGCATGGGACAAACACAGAGGAACTCTAAAGGTAAAAAGGGGACTGTTGTAGTTGTTGTTATGGAAGGACAGACTAGATAGGCCATGTGGTCTTTTTCTGTCATCATATTTCTATGTTTCTATGTTTCTATGTGAGTTAGGAGATCAGTGGTGTTGTGGGGTATGAGAGGAATTGGGGTGAACATAAATGAATGAGTGAGTGAGCGAGCCAGGATATCATAAGAACTGTGGAGTGAGAATAAGGACATCAGTGCAGGGTGCAAGGAGAAGGTGAATGGAATTGAAGGGAGTGTGGAGAGTGACTGAGTGGCAAGGAATCTATACAGGGAGAGGGGAATGAGCAGCTTGTGCTTCTCTGTCTTCATACTAAATCTCCTCCACTAAACCCTTCTTTCTCCTCCCAACCACAAGGCCCCTTACTTCTCCATTCCACTTTCTCTTTCTTCTCTCTACTCTTTGGATCACTCTATCCCTCCCCCCATATGCCTTATCAATCCCAATTGTACCCTTAACCCCCCCTTCCTTTCCCTTACCTCCACTCTTTTTGCATGTAATTCCTTATCAGGGATGGCCTGAGGGGGATGCAGTAGGAAGCAGGACCATGTGCAGAGATAAATTGCGGAGCCTCGTTTGCATAAGTCACTAGGTGTTGAATAGTGTGGCTGAAAAGTGGAGTCATGTGCAAAGAACACAGTTGCTCAGTGATAGGGCCAGCTCTTTTCCTTATCCATGCCTCTCTTTTCAGATTCATTTTTCCTCTATTGAGATTCTCTTCATTCTCTCCTCTCTTCCCATTCATCAGACCCTTCCTGTATTATTTATCTCCTTTCTCTCTTTCCAGCACCAATCATTAAATTACTCTTTCCCCCCAAAAAGTCAAATACATTAATTGGGTATACAGTAAATGTCAAGATCTATTAGATTTTACCTTGATCCAAATGCCTGTTGTTGTTGTTAAGTGCCGTCGAGTGGGTGTCGACTTATGGCGACCCTCTGGATAGTTGACCTAAACTGTGTTCGGTCATCATTCAGGTGGGTCATTGTTGATAGAGTTGCACCCATAGCTTCTGTAATTGTATTGATCCATCTCATTTCCAACCTTCCTATTTTGCATTGACCTTCTACCTTGCCAAGCATTATGTCTTTCTCCAATGATCTCTCTCTTCGCATGATGTGTCCAAAGTATGAAAGTCAAAGTCTTGTCATCTGAGCTTCTAAGGAAAGCTTAGGTTTGATCTCCTCTAGTACTGACTGGTTTGTTCTTCGGGTAGTCCATGATATACACAGTATTCCTCACCAGCACCATAATTGAAAGGCATCAGATTTATTCTTATCTTTTTCACTGTCCAACTTTCACATCCATATGATGTTATTTAAAATACCATGGCTTGGACAAGTTGAATCTTTGTATGGAGAGAGACATCTCTGCTCTTGAGAATCTTGGCTAGGTCCTTCATAGCCATTCTGCCAAAAGCAATGCATCGTCGGATTTCTTCAACTGCTTGTCCTTTATTGATTGTTGATCCAAGTAGGTTAAAGTTGTCAACTATTTCAATTTCTTCTCAATCGATGATGAACTTATTGATTTTGCCAGTTGTCAGGATCTTTGTCTTCTTAACATTAAGGTGCAGGCCCATTTTAAGACTATGGGGTATGTTTACAAAGCAGTGGTAGCGGCCTCTCTGCGATATTGGAGCCGCGGCTCCATTGAATCTTCATATCTAGGTTGTCTTCATACAGTCCTGCTTCTTTGATGATTTGTTCTGCATATAAATTAAAAAGGTAGGGGGAAAGAATGCAGCCTTGTTGTACACCTTTGCTGATTTTAAACCATTCTGTTTCTCCTAGTTCCATTTGATCTGCTGCTTCTTCTTTAAAATCTGCAAAGGCATATGACAAGTCTGCATTATTTCCCCCAAATGCCTTAAAAATGCTAATTCATGCTCTTAAAGTATTCTTAACTGCCTAGGCTACTGAAATTCTTTACAAATTGGTCTCCTTCAATATTAAATTAAATATTTACAACTAATACAAAATACAGCAGTTAAATTAATGAATAAGAAAAAAATATTTTTTCATTATAAGCAGTATCCATATTGTCCTTTATTAAGTGAATCTACCATGCCCATTAAGAAACAAGATAGGGGCACTTTTACAAAGGGTTAAAATGTATTAAGTGCCATTTTGCCCATAGAAATAAAAGGGTTGTAGGCACTTAACATGTGTTAACTTCATTAATGCATGTTAAAACCTTTAGTAACAGGGAACCATAGTTTATAATCAGACTTGGTACTGCCTTATAAAAAATATTAAAGCTGTTTACACTGACAAAACCATAATAAAAATAGAGCAATGGGAAATAAAATCAGAAGTAAATCAGAATTGTGAATATTAATAATCGAGGCACATACTGAAAGTGATAGGAAGGTTTTCAAAGCTAAGATATTTGATAGTCAGTTTTGATGAGTTCTATAGGAATGTGGGGTTGAGACTTTGAACTTTCTGTGGAATAAATCCATAGTAGACTCCATTGATGGAGTTTACAGGAAAATGCTCTTAGGGGGTGGGGGGCAGGAACAGTGGGGGAAAGGATTTAGGAAGGAGATGGGTGAATGCACTTGGAGTTAGGGAATTGGTTTGCAGATCAAACAGAGATGGATGTCAGGAAGACAATGACAACTGTTTATCAAAATTTGCTTATAAGTGCTTAACCTTAAAAGTGAACTAAAAGAGATGACTCTACTGTTTGGGATCCTACTGGGTACTTAAGACCTGAATTGGCTACTGTTGGTGTTAAGGTGTTGATCTTGATGGAAATTTGATCTGACCATGAATAGCACATTTTAGATTAGTGGTGTGGTATTTACATCTGTAAATAGCAGCATTAGTACAGCCCATGGAAATGGCATACACATGCACATAGTGAATTTGCAGTGCGGTTGTTTGCATGTGTAGATGCTGCAGGATGCATAGCTTTTGAGAGGATATGTTCTGGAAGTGATTTGGGTACTACAAAATCTATGTGTGCATTTGTCATTAACAATGGCAACACATCTATATTTTAAAAAATGTCAACATTTACACCTGCTCCTAGGCCAACATAAGCATAAGCTACCTGCTCCTTGGGTCTGGAGTCTCCACCAGCAACTGAGGAGGCAAATACAGTTGTGACCAACATTATTGGCACCCTTGCAGTTCAACCCTTTGGTGTCTAATATCTCCTAAAAAAATTGGCCAGTTAAATTACTTTGGACTACAAGACCAATTAAAAAAGGAAATAGTAGGAAATAGTATAAAACTGGGACAATGCCAGGATATGATTGGCACCCTTAAAAAAATTAAAATCAGTTTGAACAGAAAAGCCACATTCCCATTGCAGTAAAAATAGATGCACCTGCGATCAATTGTCAGTACTCATATGACTTGAATCAACCAATGAATGATGGCTCTAATATTTTATTTATTTATTTATTTTATGTTTTTCTATACCGCACTCTTTAAAATCAGCTCGGTTTACAGTTAAAACAAATTTGTACCGTGCAGGCGGCATCTGCATTGTACTTATATGGAGCAGGGTTTAAAACTTGGCTAACTGGGGAAATTATGTACAGGCTACTCAGTTCAAGCTGCTCTGTTAAGGAACTATATACACAGGCGATACATTTGGGTCCGTGGGAGCGGGCGGCAACATGCCCGCTTGATGGTTATTTACAACAAATGGTATGCTGTATTCAAATTGTAAGCTATATACAAATTGTGTGCTATCTACAAATTGTGTGTTATCTGCGGTTGCATAACGTGTGTCTGGAGGCATTAGTGGGCGGGGCTGGGGCTGTGTGTTGTTTTTGGGTCGAGGGTGCTGGGTTGCTGAGTACGTGAGGGCGGCTGTTGGGCATTTCCATTATGAGTGTAGTGCTGGAGAAAGAGGTGGTGTTTTAGGGCCTTTCTGAATTGGGTGAGCTCAGTTATGGAGCAAATGTTGGGGGGGAGGGCGTTCCAGCATAGTACACGAAGGCCTGGTTTCGTGTTGCTTGCGAGCACTTTGTAATCTTGCTCGGGATGTTCAGGAACCTTTGTCTAAAGTGATATAAAGGTTTAGGAGCCTTTGTCTAAACTGATATTTTAAATCAGTTTAGACAAAGGTTCCTGGTGGCATAGAGCTCAGGGTTGGACTACCACCACCCCACCCTTGACAGCATTACAAATAACCTAATTCATGAAGGGCTGTCTGTTCTTTAGGTGAGATATTAGAAAAAAATCATTGTTTGGTACTTTTTCAAGAATTTCTAAATCAGATAACACAAGACATTGAAAAGTCAAAATCATTGGATCAGGAACACCTGAAGGGACTTATTTTGATGGATTGTGTACTACTGAATCATCAGTATCCAGAGCTGTATATGAGGAACTACCACTGGGAGCTTTTGTCCAAACTAAGTGATTTGAAATATTATAAAATCTTAACATTGGAATGTTTTATCATTACAGAAATGTTTTCAAAAAGACTTGACTATAGCATACACTAAGGGTCACGATATTTGCAATATACTGCTGCTTATGAAACGGATCGAGTTTCTATTGGTCATTCTGAACCTGGTCATTTCCCTTGCTTGAATTTTGATCTCACTATTACTGGTCCACAATGGATAGACAAAATCAACAACAAGCAATATTCCATCCCCGCTATTCATGGGACAGAATGATCCCCATTGACAACAGTGCAAAGTAGCAGGCACACCTTGTTATGTGAAAGGGCGCGGGCAGGGTCCCGGCACCCGCGCGTAACCGGGTGCCCGGCCCAGCGCGGGACCCTGCACGCGGCCTTGGAGAGAAGGAGGAGGGGGAGTGATGGCACGTCAGTTGGGGAGCACGGCGTGGTGGGTTTAAATTGATTGGCTCCGCCGGGCTGGTGGGCTGTGCGGAGCCAATCGGAAGACAGGGCGCCATGTACTGCGGCTGGGGACTAAGGAGGCTGAGCACATGCGGCGCGGCGGTGGATCGAGCAGGTTGCAGAGGTTGGATTGGGGGAAGCTACGGGCTTTGGTGGTGGTGCGGCAGCGGACGGAGGCTTCGGCGGCGCGTCCTCGAGGCGAGTCAGGAGTGGAGCTGCAGCAGCATCGTGTTGTGGTTTCGGGTGCGGCTTCCTTCAGCAGCGAGAGCAGGCGAGTGTGGCGTTTTCTGAGTTAGGCGCAGTGCTAGAAGAGGGTTTGTTCCTCGGGCAGTTGTTTTAAAAACAAAACAAAACATGACAGTAAGTTTTGAAGGCTGTTAGCAGGTTAAGTATGGGGGGACTGTGTAAAAGGGATATGGCTAGGAAGCAGGTGGGTAAAGGGCTTGGGGGGAGTAGAGCTGGTGTGGGGCAATGTAGGGGGCAAGGAGGGCGAGGCCTGGCTGTTGGGTCAAAGAGGGGGAGCCGGGGCAGAGGGAGTGTGAGAGCCTCTAGGCGGGGCCCAGCTTTGGGGAGTAGGGGTTCTATTTCCTCGGGGCATAGGGTGCAGAAGGGTGCGGGGGTCCGGGGTAGGGTTGTTGGGGACAAGCGTGGGTTGAGGGTATCGGTGGGGGAGCTAGGGGAGACTTTAGTGGGTGAGATGGCGCAGGTGGAAGGTGTATCGGGGGGGAGGCCGTGGAGGGCTCGGGGGGCAGGGTGGAGCTCGGACAAGAGTGGATTGCAGGCACGGGTTGGCGTGTTGGGGAGGGAAATACTGCTGGGGGGGCATGGGGACGGGGGGCTAGTGGCGCTTTTCCTCCGGGGGGTTGGGTGGCTGTACTGGGAGGCTATGGGCCATACGGTCAGTCTGGGTTGTGGGATCAGTGGTTGGGAGGCGGGCAGGGCTCGTCGCGGGCAGATTGTGCTGGAGCGTGGCAGCCGGCTTGGACTACAGGTTTCCCGCCTTTTGTTTCCCCTTTTTTGTCTTCACAGATTCCGAGGATGTCGGCAACTGGGTGATGTCTTCTGAGGTTGATGCAGCGGAGGGATGGAGTTCGGCTGCGGGGGCCTCGGTGGCAGGCGGAGCGTCGAGCGTGTCTGGACAGGCCCAAGGAGTGCGTGGTCAGCGGCTGATAGTGGATCCTTCTCCGGGAGCCCCGATTGTGGCGGATGCTACGGCGGCGGTTGAGCAGTCTGGTGAGTTGCCGGCGGTGGTGAGCACATGTGACGGAGGGAGTGGGGTGTGGGCCGAAAAGGGGGGAAAGGTGAGGCAGAAGCGGCGACATGCTTGTCAGCATCGGCATGCTTCCCGGTCGTCCTCCTCCTCGTCCTACGAATCGTCAGTGTCCTCTGATGGAGAGGAGGTGAGTCTGGAGGCGGCGCTGGGGATGGACGCGAGCGGAGGGCAGGCCCATGCTGGCTCAGCTTCTTTGTCGGCATTATCTGAGTTATGGGAGGGGGTGCCTAAGAAGCTGCGTAAAAAAATTGTGAAGAGGAAGTATATTGATATTTTTCGATTGCTCGAAGGTCGGAAGTAGAAAAAAGCGTAAGGAGGATGAGAAGGCCGGCCAGATTCGCAAGGTCTCTCACAATGTGATCAATTGGATCAGATCCTTCTTGCGTTTGGCGAGTGTATGGGGTCATCATTTTCTGGGGCAATACGGTATGTTGCTTTCGTACGCCGATTCAATCCTGGAAGCGTCGCAAGCACACGATGGCTGGTCGTGGCTTAATTATGATGAGAAGTTCAGGGATAAGATGGAAGAAAACAGGCATTTGACATGGGGTACTCAGGACATAAACCTGTGGTTGACTCAGATGTCGGTTAAAGGGGGGCAGTGGGCGGGGGTGGCGGAAAGGCAGGGTCGGCTGTGGCGTCAGCGGCGGTGCGTTCCTTTCGGGGTGGAGTATCCCTGGGGCAGCCGAAGTCGGCGGTCGGCACAGGCACTGATGTGTGTTGGCGGTTTAATAGGTCCATGTGCCCATTCCCAGACTGTAAATTTTGGCATGCGTGCTCAGTCTGCGGGGGGACACATTCAGCCACCAAGTGTGTCAAGAAAGCAGGGGGGGCACCAGCGGGGCCGGGAAATAAGTGATGGTTTGGTGGATTTGGCCCCCTCCCCGATTCGGGTGCAGGCGTTGTGTGAGTGGCTTCGTGGATACCCGCGGACAAAGGATAGGTTAACGTTGCAGTTGGGTTTTCAGTATGGGTTTATTATTCCAGTTCAAGGGCGTGTGGGGGGGGGGGGGTAGCGGCACGGAATTCTCCAAGTGTGCGGTGCTGGGCATCGGTTGCGAGGGATAAGTTGGCCGTGGAGTTGCGGTTGGGGCGAATTGCGGGGCCGTTCCAACACCCGCCTTGTAGCAATTTTATTGTTTCCCCATTAGGGATTATACCTAAGAAGGAGCCGGGCAAGTTTTGGCTGATCCATAATTTGTCTTCGCCGTTGGGAGCCTCAGTTAATGACTGTATTCCGCGGGAGCAATTTACGGTTCGCTATGCGTCCTTTGACAGGGCGGCACAGTTAGTCAAAGAGGCGGGTCCCGGGGCATTGATGGCAAAGGTTGATATTGAGTCAGCTTTTCGTTTACTGCCAGTCCACCCTTCAGCGTTCCGACTGTTGGGTTTTCAGTTTGAGGGCAAGTTCTACTATGATAAATGTTTGCCGATGGGTTGCGCAATTTCTTGTGCATACTTCGAGAAGTTTAGCACTTTCTTGCATTGGCTGGTGGTCCAGAGAGTCGGTAGCTCGGAGGTGGTGCATTATTTGGACGATTTCTTTTTTGTGGGACAGGCGGCGTCGGCAGGTTGCAGTCGCTTGTTGGAGGGTTTGGTTAAGTTGGCGAGCGAATTGGGGGTCCCTTTGACTGAGGGCAAGACAGTAGGCCCGACGATGAGGATTACTTTCTTGGGGGTGGAGGTGGATTCTCAGCGCATGGAGGCATGGCTGCCATGGGAGAAGGTGCTGAAGCTGCGCGTTTTGGCGGCCAATGTCTTGGCTTCATCTAAGATAACATTGAAAGAATTGCAGGCCCTTATGGGATCGCTCAATTTTGCATGTAGGGTCATTCCGATGGGACGGGTGTTCATTCGGCGGTTGGTGGCTGCGACGTCCAAGGTTAGGAAGCCACATCACCGTATTCGTGTGTCGGGAGGTATGCGCGATGATTTGCGTGTTTGGGACCTGTTTATGCGGGACTTTAATGGGACGTCTCTGTTGCGAGAGGCAGAGATTTCAAGTGAGGACTTGCAGCTGCACATGGATGCAGCTGGGGGGTCAGGGCTTGGAATTTACTTTAAGGGTGCTTGGTGTGCTGACACGTGGCCGCAGGCTTGGGTGGATGAAGGGCTAGTCTGCAATATTACTTTTTTGGAGCTGTTTCCCATGTGGGTGGCATTGGCGTTATAGTCAGATAAGTTGTGCAATCGAAGGGTGGTGTGGTGGTGCGATAATGCGACTGTCGTGCATGTCATTAATCGTTATTCGCCATGCTGCGGTCTGGTGGTGGTGTTGATGCGTCATATTGTGTTAGCATGTTTGCGTTTGAATGTTGACTTGAAGGCGCATCATATACCTGGGCATACTAATGCAATTGCTGATGCTCTTTCCCGTTTTCAGTGGGAGCGGTTTCAGAAGTTGGCCCCGGAGGCGGACGAGAAAGGGCTCGGGGTCCCCTGGAAGTTGTGGAACAGTAGCCTGCCGAAATGAGGTTGTTACTATGGCAGTCAGTAGCGGAGCATACTTGGGAGGCATACCGGCATGGTTATCAGAGGGTGATGGACTTTCTGCATGTTGCTGGTTGGGAGTGGGGGTGGTTCCTGAACACCTGCTGGGACAGTATGTTAGTTGGGCGAAAGAACAGGGTATTATGAGATCTGCTGTGTGGGGTCATCTGGCGGGATTCAGATTTTTTGCCATAGCGGTGGGGTTGGGAGTGGTTGGCCAGGGGTCCTTAGTGTGGCGTTTGTTGCAGGGCTGGGCACGTTCTCAGCCTGTCTCGTGGGACCAGCGTCGGCCGATTACGCATGAGTTGCTCTTGGGTTTGTGCAGAGCATTGCCCGGAGTTGCAGAGTCGCAGTATGAGGCGGCGCTTTTTCGGGCAGTTTTTTGTCTCACTTTTTTCGGGGTGTTTCGGGTGGGCGAATTAGCAGTGGATTCGGGCAGAGCAGGTTTGGGTAATTGTTTGCGTTGGCAGCATGTTTGGATCGAAAAAGGTTGGGTGCGCGTTTTGTTAGCAAGATCCAAAACAGACCAGTCGGGTAAAGGATTATGGGTGGTCTTGAGGGCGATTGGTGGGTGCACGTGCCTGGTGGCTGCTCTGCGGGAGTATGCGGCTGTTCAGTCAAAAGGGGAGGGGGGTTCTTTGTGCACAGAGATGCCCACGCGGTTACGCATTTTCAAGTTATGGCGGTTTTGAGATTGGTGTTACGGCAGATGGGTGAGGATCCACGTTTGTTTTCCGCGCACTCGTTTCGCATCGGGGCAGTGACCAGTGCAGCGGCCGCCAGTTTTATGGGTGAGCAGATACAGGGTATAGGCAGATGGCGGTCACGGGCCTTTATGGGCTATATACGGTTATGAGGTGCCTTGTTGGGGGGCTCGGGGGGGGGGGTATAATTCTAATAATGTGCTTACTTTTTCAGATAGCGGGCCTTATCAGCGGGAATGCTGGATTTTGGGCCACTCCTTTGTGTTCTGGGCCGGGAGGCGTGCTGCAGAACGGACTATGGGACGAAATTTGGGATTGGATTCCTCAGTGGTGGCGATCTCATGGTTGGGCGAGCGGGGGCTGCAGTGGAATCAGCTGATGCCTTTGCTTCATCACCATGGACGCATCAGGAAGCCACTGGTCATGTTGCTGGTGCATTTGGGGGGCAATGACTTGGCTGCTTGGTCTTGTAAGCAGCTTATCAGAGCGGCCAAAAAGGACTTTGCGGCAATTAGTGGTATGTTTGGGAGTGTCGTTTTAATATGGTCTGATATTCTCCCCAGACCGGCGTGCTGGGGGCAGCGGAGAAGGTCCCGGGGTTTAACTAAAATTAACAGGCAGATCGGGAGGTGGGTGTGTGAACATGGGGGGTATCAAATACAGCATGATTGGGCAGTTTCAGACGGCTGCCTGGGTGAGAATCTTCACACTCTTGGCAAGTGCATATTTCTATATGATTTGCAAGGTATTGTGGGCAATGTAGTTCATTCACACCAGACACAGCTGCTAATTTAGTTGTGCTCTTGGGTAAAGCCAATAAGATATTTATTTATGGGGTCATTTCTCCCAACACAGATATGCTTGGTAGCACATAAATTAGGTAAATTGCTTTCAGTGTTAACTTGGAAAAACAAAGTCAAAATCAAGAAAACAACAAATGAAAAGCCATAAAGCAAGAAACAAACTGTTCTTAACCTCTGATTACTTCCCACATAGATACAGAAGTGATTCTCTCCTAGCTCACAAGCAATTAGGTAAAGCTTAATTGCTAGCAGTTACCAGCTGAAACCCCTTAGCTGGCTTGCCTTCCACTGTGTGGGTCAAATCCTGCTTCAGGAGCTTTTCTGAGTAGATTAAAGAACAAATTTGTATTTCTTTGTGATGGTTGCTGTACTTTATAACAGAAAGTTACCAACGGAGTTTTAGATAGAGAGCAGTCCATATAAACAGGATCCTCATCTGCTATTATTCCCCCTTGTTCAACAAGCATGGGTTCAATATCATGGATTGGCACAGATGAATCTCTCAATGGAGCATTTTCAGGAGAATACTTGTTTCCCTGCTGTCTTTCAAGGTTATAGCTAGAGCATAGATCAGTGTTCATACCTGAGCTTCCATTGCTGCTAGAGTTCCTCTCTATATAGCCTGGCCAGTATGTAGTCCAGTTCTTATGTCCAGCCTTCCAATCCAGATCCCTGGACACTGGATCTCTCTTCACATACCTTCTGGCACAGGTCTTAGGGTCCCTTCCACATACAGCCGTCTCCCTCACAGGTAGCCTCTGGTGATTCCTAGCTCTGCAGCACCATTCCTCTGGCTTTCCCCAGTCCAATTGTGTATGCTGGCCCTTGGAATACCTCCCAGTATATGTACTGCTTTGGACTCTTCTAGACCTCTCAAAGGCTTTTCTCCTTTTTCTTCCAGAGGGTTTCCTTGCCTCTCTGTCTGTCCGGTTTGGCTTCTGCTTCTGATGATCCTTCAGATGAAACTGATGATCCTTCTCTGGATATCCAAGGTGATCATGAAGATGGTCATCTGTAGAATAAACTCTACTCTTATTCTGCTTAGATGAGTGCTCCTCCCTAACACAGCGCAGCTGTGCTGAATCAGGCCCTGCCCTTTGAGATGAGTGCTTAGGGATTACCTCATAGCCCTCCTGATTGAACACACGTTTTCCCCACTTCAGCTCCTCTAATGGCTGTTGGAAAACCTGGTGCATTCTGGGACTGGTAGTCTTTTATGGGAAAATTCTGTTTTCTTATTTCTACCAGAACTGACAGGTTGCTTGTTCAGAGTCACTTCACCTTTTCTATAGCTCCTTCCTGAGCTATGATAAGCTTCCTTATCACAGCAGATGTGGCTTGTGCCGGGTTGTATCGGGAGGATGGTGTGCATCTCTCTCCTGTGGGTATGGATCTGCTGTTGAATGATTGGTAGGAAGCAGTGGAGATGGTTGTGCGTGGGTAGATGCTGGTCGCAGCTTTCAGTGTTGGGGGGGGTGGCGGCACAGGTAAGGTGAGGAGCCTGTGCCGGTGGCGGGATCCCGGAGGTTTCCAGGGTCCGGAGCCTTAGGCGACTTGGGGCGAGGGTGGGGTGCCCTCGGCCCGGACAACCCCTGGAAGACTTTTGCTAGTAATATGGCGAAGTCGGAGAGGGGTGCTAGGAACTTTGCCGGTCGGGTGACCATGGCTTGAGCGAAATCCGCGGTTGCTTTGCTAATTGCATGGCTGGTGACTCGTGGCTCCGCCGGGGGGGGGGGGGTGTTAAGATTGTTCAGTATTACTGTGATGTTCAAGATGTTGTTGGAATAAAGCTGCGACCAGTTTGTACCAAACAGTTGTCGGTGAATTTGTGGGGGATTGGTGGATAAGGAAAAGGGTGGGGGCAGGGGTTTGGGACGAAGGGTGAGTGCGGGTCCGGCTACCTGTATAGTGAAAGGGTGTGGGCAGAGTCCCGGCGCCCACGCGTAACCGAGTGCCTGGCCCGGCACGGGACCCTGCACGCGGCCTTGGAGAGCAGGAGGGGGGGAGTGATGGTGCGTCAGTTGGGAAGCACAGCGTGGTGGGTTTAAATTGATTGGCTCCGCCGGGTTGGCGGGCTGTGGGGAGCCAATCGGAAGACAGGGTGCCATGTGCTGCGGCTGGGGGCTAAGGAGGCTGAGCACATGCGGCGCGGTGGTGGATCGAGCAGCCCTCCCACCCACCCTTGAATGGTAGGCGGGGGGCAGAGTTGGGGTGTTGCAGCGGGGGGTGGGGGGGTAGGGAGCGGGATCCCGGAGGTTTCCGGGGTCCGGAGCCTTAGGCAACTTGGGGCGAGGGCGGGGTGCCCTCGGCCCGGACAACCCCTGGAAGACTTTTGCTAGTAATATGGCGAAGTCGGAGAGGGGTGCTAGGAACTTTGCCGGTCGGGTGACCATGGCTTGAGCGGAGTCCGCGGTTGCTTTGCTAATTGCATGGCTGGTGACTCGTGGCTCCACCGGGGGGGGGGTTAAGTTTGTTCAGTATTACTGTGATGTTCAAGATGTTGTTGGAATAAAGCTGCGACCAGTTTGTACCAAACAGTTGTCGGTGAATTTGTGGGGGGTTGGTGGATAAGGAATAAGGGTGGGGGCAGGGGTTTGGGAAGAAGGGTGAGTGTGGGTCCGGCTACCCGGTTACTGCTGAAAAGTGTATGGAGCAAGTTTTGGCATTTACAAAATCTGGCAAATCTTCATATGAAAGATTTTCAGAATCATATGTTCCAGCAACAGCACCAATAGTCCACAAGTTATCAGAGAGGAAGTCCTTAAAACATCTGTGATATGGATGCATTTTACAGTGTTTGAGAATAAGTGCAATGCAGAATGCATAAACTGTTGACAGGCCATTAGTAGAGGAATACTAATGAGCCATCTTTCAAATAATGGCATGCTGCATCATTTGCAAAAATAGTGCCCTTTTGAGCTAGGTTCAATGGAGGGCACCAATACTAGGCTAGGAACTCCAGCCTGCACTACAAGAAAGCTACAGAAATGAGAAAATCTCTTTCCCAGGCTGAGCCTCTTGCCTTTTCCCCCAGTGAGTTGGCAAACAAGCAGCCCCAATGTCAATCCAGGAAAGTTACTAATGCTTCAGGAGATAATTGCCCTGGAAGAATAGCCCTGACAGTGATTGAGAATATCAAGGTTAAGAGGAAAACACATCCAGTGCCCAATTAACAAGTGCCCTCCAGAACAACTTTTCTTTTAGTTTTCGGATAAACTCCAGGCTCTATCCAATGCCCAGTTGCAGGAATAGCTGGCAAAAATTCAGAGGCTGGCACCATGCATTCCAACCCTAAATTTCCCAAACAGTATAGTGATAGGAGCTAGATGAGGGGAGGGGCAGCCTGTAGGTTTAATAGGCATGCATCAACAACTGCAAGTAGGCTGTGCTTCATACTCAGGTAATAGATGGTAATCATATTTTGCCCATGTGTTACCTAAATAAGCCATACACAATCGAGCCCTAAAATTATAATACACTATGCCCTATCATTCAGGAACTCCATTCGTTTCTATGCTGTTTTTACTTTGTTTCCTTTCTATTTAAAATTTTTTGTTGGACCAATCATTGCTGACAGTAATACCTCTGTATCTTGGCCCGGGTTAGTTAAAGCACACAAACGTTTAACAAGATCAATTTCAAGAGCTGCATTGATATGATATATATAAAAGAGAATCATATCATTTTGTCTGAGAATTCAAACATAAGAACATAAGAACATAAGATATGCCATACTAGATCAGATCAAGGTCCATCAAGCCCAGTATCCTGTTTCCAACAGTGGCTACCTAGCAGTTTTCCAAAAGATACAGGTTCCACAATGCTTGTATTAGGGCAAGTAGTGGATATCCCAGGTCCCCTTTAATGGTTTATGGACCTTTACTCCAGGAACTTGTCCAAACCTTTTTTAAACCCGGCTACACTAACAGCTTTTACAACATCTTCCGATAACAAATTCCAGAGTTTGATTACACGGTGAGTGAAAAAAATATTTTCTCTTATTAGTCTTAAATAGGTTACTCTGTAGCTCCATTGATGTCCCCTAGTTTTTCTATTTTTTGATGGTGTAAACAATCGATCTATGTTTACCCATTGCACTCCATTCACTAATTTATAGACCTCTATCATATCTCCCCTCAGTCGTCTATTTTCCCAATTGAAGAGCCCTAAACCTTTTAGCATCTCTTCATAGGGGTATCCTTCCATCCCCTTTACCATTTTGGTGGCTCTTCTCTGTACCTTTTCTAATAACGTTGTATCCTTTTTAAGATACGGCGACCAAAATTGCACACAATATTCAAGGTGCAGTCTCACCATGGAACGATATAGTGGAATTATAATATCTTTTGTTTTATTTTCCATTCCTTTCCTTATGATACCTAGCATTCTATTTGCTCTCTTGGCCGCCACTGCACACTAGGCCAAGATTTTTAACATGTTATCCACAATTACGCCTAAATCTTTTTCCTGGGTGGTGGTTCCTAATGTGGAACCTGGCATCGTGTAACCATAGTTTGGGTTGTTCTTCCCTAGGTGCATAACTTTGCATTTGTCCACATTAAATTTCATCTGTCATTTTGATGCCCAGTCTTCCAATTTATCAAGATCCTCCTGCAATTTTCCACAATCCGCTTGGGTTTTAACAACTTTAAATAGTTTTGTGTCATCTGCAAATTTGATAACCTCACTTGTTATTCCCATTTCCAGGTCATTTATGAATATGTTAAAAAGCAGCAAACCCAGCACAGATCCATGGAGTACGCCACTATTCACCTTTCTCCATTGGGGAAATTGTCCATTTAGCCCTATCCTCTGTTTTCTATCTTTTAACCAGTTCCTGATCCACAATAGTACACTGCCTCCTATCCCATGACTTTTTAGTTTTGCCAAAAGTATCTCATGAGGGACACTTGTCAAAGGCTTTCTGAAAGTCCAGATACAATATATCTACTGACTCACCTTTGTCTACCTGTTTATTCACACCTTCAAAAAACCTTAACAGATTAGTAAGACAAGACCTTCCTTGGCTAAAGCTATGTTAGCTGTCTCCCATTAAGCCATGACTATCTACATGTTCAGTAATTTTGTTCTTTATGATGGCTTCTACCACTTTTCCTGGTACTGACATCAGGCTCAATGGTCTGTAGTTTACCAGATCACCCCGGAACCCTTTTTAAAAATTGGCGTTACATTGGCCATTCTCCAATCTTCAGGTATTACATATGATTTTAATGATAGTTCACAGATTACTAATAGTAGGTCTGAAATTTCATATTTCAGTTATTTCAACACCCTTGGATGTATACCATCTGGTCCAGATGATTTCTTACTCTTCAGTTTATCAAATAGTTGTAATACATCTTCCCAGTGTATCAATATTTCTTTCAATTCTTCTGCAGCATCTCTTTTAAATTCCATTTCAGTCATAGATAACATCCCTACATCTTCCTCAGTAAAGACCGAAGCAAAGAATTCATTCAGTCTCTCCACTATGGCCTTGTCCCCTCTTAGTGTCACTATTACCCCTCTTTCATTTAATCATCTAACTGACTCTCTCACAGGCTTTTTGCTATGAATGTACTTGAAAAAGTCTTTTTTTATGAGTTTTTGCTTCCACAGCAAGCTTCTTCTCAAATTCTCTCTTTGCCTGCCTTATCAATGCCTTGCATCTAACTTGACAGTGCTTGTGTTGTTTCCAGTTTTCGTCATTTTGCTCTTTTTTCCATTTCCTGAAAGATGTTTTTTTGGCAACAACAGCCTCTCTGATCTCACCTTTAAACCATGCTGGCAGTTTTTGGACTGCCTTCCACTTTTCTTAAAGCATGGAATACAGCTGGTCTGGGCTTCCAAGATAGTATTTTTAAAGAATACCCAAGCTTGATGTAAATCTTTAATCTTTGCAACTGCTCCTTTTACTTAACTATTTCCCTCATTTAATCATAGTGTCCCTTTTCAAAGTTAAAAGGAAGTACTGTATATTTCTTTATCCTCCCTCCTCCATTAATTAAATCAAATGTGATCATGCTATGATCACTATTGCCAAGTGGCCCCAACACCCTTATCTCTTGTACCAGATCTTGTGTTCCACTAAGGACTAGGTCCAAAATGGCTTCCTCTCTGGTCAGTTCATGAACCAGCTACTCCAAGAAGCAGTCGTTTATTTCATCTAGAAAATTTATCTCCCTAGCATGTCCTGCCATGACACTCACCCAGTTGATACTGGGGTAATTGAAATCACCCATTGTTATTACTGTGGTGTAACTTTTGTTAGTTTCCCTGATTTCTTTGAGCATTTCATCATCCATTTGTTCATTCTGGCCAGGCAGTCAATAGTACACCCCCACTACCATTGCTTTCCCCTTCCTCTTTTTATATGAAATTTCAATCCATAGGGATTCTACAGTGAATTTTATTTCCTCTAAAACTTTAATCCTTTGTGACTCAATGTCCTCTCTAACATAGAGCGCAACCCCTCCACCAAGTTGATCTGCTCAATCATTACAATATAGTTTGTACCCAGGTATCGCAGTGTCCCACTGGTTGTTCTCCTTCCACCATGTCTCTGAGATACCAATCCTATCTAACCTCTCATTTAGTGCTATATATTCTAACTCTCCCATCTTATTTTTTAGACTTCTAGCATTTGCATATATACGCATTTTAGAGGCTGTATTTTATTCATATTAAACTGGCTGTCAGTAGGCAGGGGTAATTTGGAATCTTTAAGCATTGACTGAAAGAACCCAAAATGTTTTTGAATGATGACAAAATTTTAAATAAGTGGAACGGTATATTAAACAAATGTTTATTAGACTTAATGTCGTTATTTGCTGAAACGATCACAGTCAGACAATCAATTAAAAGAATCAATTAAGCAATTGGAAGAGTTAGATTAAGACATTGTTAATTAGAACTATATGAAGAGAGTTAGAGTGACCTTCAGCAATCAATCAATTTAATGAAAAGATTAAATAACTAAAAATTAAAACATTTAAGAAGGACCAAATAGATTATTATTTGTGAATGAACAAGAGGGTAGATACAGAAATATACCTTATCAGAATATAGAAAGACTAGGGGACATGCAATCAGAATATAGAAAGACTAGGGGACATGCAATGAAGCTACAAGGTAAACTATTTAAGACTAATAAAAGAAAATATTTTTTCACTCAACGTGTAATCAAACTCTGGAATTTGTTACCGGAGGATGTAGTAAAGGCTGTTAGTGTAGCTGGGTTTAAAAAAGGTTTGGACAAGTTCCTGGAGGAAAGGTCCATAAACCATTATTAAGAAGTGACCGAAGATATCAATGCTTGACCCAGTACAAGCATTGTGGAACTTGTGTCTCTTGGGGAAACTGCTAGGTACATATGACCTAGATTGGCCACTGTTGGAAACAGAATACTGGGCTTGATGGACCTTGGTCTGACCCAGTATGGCATATCTTATGTTCTTATGTAAAATATTGATTTTGATTACACATCAGAATAATCAGATATGAGAGAGGATGGACAGGGATATAGAAGGAAATTGAACTATAAAGATTAAGGGGGGAGGGGCATTTTCAAATGCATTTGCATGGTTTACTCCATATCGCTGCTGCCGGGTTAGCTTCGCAGTAATCCAGTGAACCCAGATATTCAATGCCAGGGCTGGATATGACCCTGGCATTGAATATCTAGGGTTTAAGTTCTGTGCCAGCGGCTATCCATGTTAGCAGTGCCAGCGGCTATCCATGTTAGCATTGATAGCCCCCCCTCCCTTGGTTTCTTAGAGGAAGAACACAGAAATTGAAGATGATGTGGTCGGGGAAGCAGGATGCACAGATAAATTATGGAACCACGTGGCAAGGGCTCATAATTTGTTCTCAATTCAAATATCAGCAATCATTAGGTTTTGAAGGGTGAAGAGACTATCTAGCTGTGATATTTTTTGTCTGGAGGAAGGGAGTTAGTGGGCTGACTGACTAGCTGGTATTTTTACAGGTAGGTCAAGGGGATGAGAGGGAGGGGGACCAACTGGCTAGCCGGCATGTTTTGCCTTTATGGAGGTGATGCTAAATTAAGATGCATGCATGGCTAGTATAGGACTGATTGCATGAGACATTTTAAAGGATGACAATTTAAAGTAATGGAACAATGGAAAGAATATTAAAAAATATCAACAACACAGAAATCTAATATTTGTTGCTGGGATGCTGGACAGATGAATACTTTAAATATTGTTCTCTGAAGCAGAACATGGTGTGAATTACCACAGTTTGAAACATAGCACTGTGTCGGTGAAATATATGGGAAGTGGAATTGATTTTATTTCACTAAGAAGAAGAGTAGTCCACTAATAAAATGAACACATTGAATGCTATAGTATAATGTTTTACTGTCAGCAGTGCTTGGTCCAACAAAACATTTCAAATAAAATATAAAAATAGTATAGAAAAACATGGAGTTCTTGAATGACAGGGCATAGTATATTATAGTTATTTGTACTCAATTGCGTTTGCTGAATTTTAAGAGTTGACTCCAAAGTGAATTTGTGCTTTGAATGATAGCTAAAATAAGGGCATTGACGAAGGGCTCGCAGCTAGGCCAGAGATAGAAACAGCTTTTTTTTTTTTTTTAAACTTTTATTTTCATTTTACAACAAGCAAAAGAAACAACACACCAAAGGAAACAAATACAAACATACAATAAGGAAAAGCAACCCCAATAACCCCCCACCCCTATGCTTCTTCTCTAAGCTGATAAGTATCATCATGTGAGCGCTTACAAACAACAGTAATTGTACATCAAAACAAACAGAAATAGTATCTGCGATACAGAATGATCATGTGACAGAGATTTACACAGATTTAAACAGTCATATGAGAGCATTGAGCAGTTTGAACATAGTCGTTGAGCATCTTCCATTTAGACAAGTGGTGGGGGTCTGAGCGGAAGAAGCTAACATACGAGGTATTTGCTCATATTTACTGTAGAGACAGACATGATTCCACCATTCATTGGGGCTCAGATGGGAGCTATTTTTCCAGTATTTCGTAATTAGGGAAATAGCTATGCCCAGCATAAAGTCTAAAAGGAAGTAAGCCGATTTGGGAAGAGAGGGGATCCCCGCAGCTGAGCGGAGTCCCACTATCTTCCAAGAGAGGGGCTCTTGAAAGTGTAAAATAGATTGAATACGACCCCAGACCCGACTCCAGTAATACTGTAATGCGGGGCATTCATACATAACATGAGTGAGTGAACCAATGGCCGCATGGCATGTCCAACATCTATTGCTCTGGGTGGCGTTCCATTTGGCTAACCTGTCAGGAGTATAGAAACATCGGTGGGCTAGAAAGAAAAGTGTCTGAGTGAGTGAGGCGGATCGAGAGACCCGTGTCACCTTGCTCCAGACTAGGCTCCATTGCTCCGGGGTCAAAGTTACATGCATTTCCCGCTCCCAGGATTTCTGTGCTATAGGAGTGCCTCTATTTACAGTATTACATAAAGTTTTGTAAAAGTTAGATGCTACACCCGATAAGCTCCCGATAGAGCGGATAATCTCCGATAATCCTTGGGTATGGGATTCCGATGGCGGGAGCACCTTAGCACTCCGAAGACAATGCTGAAGTTGCACCAACTGAAAGTAGTGTTTCGCTGGGAGACCAAATTCAATTTGTAATTCACTAAAAGTCTTCCAGCGACCATCAGAGAACAGCTGGTTAGGGATCCAAATGCCCCTAGTGTACCAGGGGCTCCACGCCATCGGTTTATTTTGTATTTGAAATCGAGCATTGTGCCAAAGCGGGAGTCTATCTAGCGGACAAAGTCGGGAGTCTAGAGACTGCTCAAGGGTATTAAAGGCACCTAAAGTGTCTAAGAGCATTGGTGGATAGTGGGAGTCTGATGGGAGAGTCATACCAGGGAGATAAGTAAGAGGGATTGGTTTGCAAAGGTCCTCCTCTATATCTAGCCACACTGGTCTATTCGGTGTTAGGTCTTCCAGCCAACGAGCGCCTTGTTTGAGAAGAAAAGAGTGATGGTATTTCAGGAAATCAGGGAATCGGACACCACCATTTTCTTTATCTGCTTGTAACTTATGTTTCGCTATCCTAGGTGTCTTGTTTTGCCATAAGTATCTAGTCAGAAGACCCTCTAAGTCTTTATATGTACGTCGAGGTAGGAGACATGGCAACATTTCTAAAATGTAGTTCACTTTGGGAACAATCATCATTTTAATGGTTTCTAGGCGGCCCCACCAAGTAAGTGTTAAAGGAGTCCAGCGTTGAGTAAGCGCCCGGACCTTAGAGGTTAAGTCTTTAGCATTAAAGGTGATGGTGTCTTCTAAAGGAGAGCAGTAGTGCACCCCAAGGTATTTGACCATGCGAGGTTGCCATAAAAAGGGAAAGGATTGCATATCTGCCTGATGGATCAAAGGATTTAGTGGAAAGGCAACCGATTTGGTCCAATTTATCTTATAGCCCGAGAGTTGTGAATATTTACCAATTTGCTCTAGGACAGCCGGTACTGAGTCTAGGGAGACAAAGAACATCAGGTCATCAGCATACGCTGAAATTTTGATTTCCCTATGAGAGAAAGGGACTCCATGAATATCCTTGGATTGCCGGATTAGTAAAGCTAAGGGTTCGAGTGCGAGATCGAAAAGAAGTGGAGACAGTGGGCATCCCTGGCGAGTACCGCGTTGCAGGGGAAATGGCTGAGACTTTAAAGCATTAGCACAGATACTAGCAGTGGGCTGTGCATACATGGTTTGGAGACAACGGAGAAAGCCTTCTCCGAATCCGTACCAGCGAAGAGTTGCAAACAAGAAGGGCCATTCTAAGCGGTCGAAGGCCTTCTCAGCATCAAGTGAGAGGCCAACCAATGGTCGATCAAGATTAACTGCGGCAGTCAGTACATGACATAGGGTCCTAGCATTATCAGCAGTTGATCTACCGGGAATGAAACCGCATTGATCTGGGTGTATTAAAGTAGACATCTTGTCAGAGAGTCGGGTGGAGAGAATGGTGGCAAATATTTTATAGTCTGCGTTTAGTAGGGAAATTGGACGATAATTAGCTGTTAGTTGCGGATCTCTCCCCTCTTTCTCAAAAACTACTACATTAGCCATTGAGAAGGATCCAGAGGGAGATCCCTCCTCGGCCAGAGCAGAAAAATAAAGTTTCAAAAACGGAGCTAAGTCAGCGCTAAAAGTTTTGTAGAATTCAGCTGGGAGAACCGTCCGGGCTTGCGGCTCGACCTGTGGCACATCTCTTGAGTGCCGATTGAATTTCTGATAAAGTGAATGGTTTGTCCATGGCCTCTCTATCTTCGTCAGATAGGGTCGGTCGCTGTACCCCTGATAGTAAGCGTTCAAATACTTCTGGCTCGAAATCACATTCAGATTGATAAAGCCGAGTATAAAAATCACGAAAGAGTTCTAATATTTCTGTATCTTTAGTGACCAAACTCCCCCCGACGGATTGCGGAGAGCGGTAACACGCTTGGCTTCTTTTTGACCTTTCAGGGCATTGGCTAGCAATTTGCCAGCACGGTTATTTTCCCGATAGTACATCCCTTGTTGAGATTCAATATTTTTGGCAGCAGCGGTATATAAAAGCTGATTGTATTGAAAACGAAGACGTTGTAAGCGAAGTAAAATACATGGGTCAGTACGGGACGTGAGAAGACGCTCTCCAGCTTGTATCTGTTGTTCTAGAATCAGTAAATGTTGCTTTCGTTGTTTCCCCTGTCGGATTTGATAGCTAGTTATAGTTGCACGGATAGACGCCTTGAAACCCTCCCACCAAGCCCAGCTCGCAGTGTCATGGGGTGAATTAAAATGAAAGTAGTCTTGGATAGCGGCCTTTATGTCAACCTGAAAATCTTTTTGGTCTAGTAGGGATCCATCAAAAAACCAAGCACGGGGATGTTCACCTTGCGTAGTGACATGTAATGAGAAAGATATGGCAGCATGATCTGAAATATGGAGAGGATGAATCCTAGCCGTGTCCACTTGGGGTATCAGTGCTTTGGAGATAAGAAAAAAATCTATTCTAGATTGTGAGTGATGGGGGGCTGAGAAAAGGTGAACTCTAAGTCGGAGGGGTGAAGCAGCCTCCATATATCTACTAACGCAAGATTTTTCATCAGAGCTGTAAGGGTATCAAGACTCTTGGGTGGACCACTCGTTCTAGGCGGCTGTCTATCTATCAAAGGATCAAGTACTTGGTTGAAATCGCCGCCAAGTATTAATGGAGTATTGGCAGAGGCCTGTGCCAACTGCGCAATACTTGCATAGTAAGCAGGGTTATCTACATTCGGAGCATAAATACAAATACACGTGATTTCACTATCTCCAACCTTAAGGTGTGCACGGGCCCATCTACCCTCCTTATCAGAGCTAGTATCCAGTACAGTAGCTTGCAAAGACTTCTTAACCAAGATGGCTACCCCACACCGTTTGGAAACGGCGGGAGAGTAGGCAGCCACCATGTAAGGCTTAGCATTGAGTTTCAGTGTTTCAGTGGAGTTTAAATGCGTTTCCTGAAGAAACACTAAATCAGCATGCTCATGATTAAGATAGCTAAGGATTTTCTTTCTTTTGATTGGACTATTGATGCCTTTTACATTCAGTGATAAGAGCTTACATAAGGCCATTCAGTAAAGTTAATAATTCTGAAAAAGAACATGATAACGCACATAATTTCACAATGTCCCTCATATTAACTGTATATGGCTGTACACATGACATGATAGAAAATAAGCTAATGTTAAACAATGAAGCGCCCCATATAAAAAAATAAGCACCGAAGTGCATTAGAGAAGAAGCAGAACCCCAGAAATTACTGGCGACCATGTGTCTGCGGGGAGAAACCCCAGAGAAGGCCTAATTGAAACATATAACCTGTATAGCTGTGCATGTTCCGAATCCAACCGAGGTGCACATCATGGAGGGATAGGAGACCAAGAAAGCTATATATAGACAGAAAGAAAAGTCCAGGCAGTCTCTGTTCCAGGCGGTGATCATCGCGTCGGGCCATTCAAAATGGCGGGCAGATCCGGCGGGTTACAGATCCATGTTGTTGGATTAGCGCATCTGGTCTGCTTCTTTGGAATCTAAAAATGTTGCTAGTAGATCAGGATCTTCGAATGTTCTAGTTTGGTTATGGAGAGTCACTCTGAGCTTCGCTGGATACAATAGGCCAAAGCGAGCCTGTAGCTGTTGAAGTCTAGGGCGAAAAGCAAGGAGTCTCTTCCGACGGTCAACTGTGGGCTTTGCCAAGTCAGGGAAGAAGGAGACTTTATGACTTTCAAACTCAGATGATGATTCGCCCGGGCAGCATTGAGAATCTGCTCAACTTGTTGATATCTCAGTAATCGAAAGATGATAGGCCGGGGGGTCGTCCGATTGAGGGCCATGTTGGTAGGAACACGATGTGCTCGGTCAATTTCCAGATCTCTGTGAAAAGTGATCTTCAGCAAGGAGGGAAGAGTTTTGACCAGGAATTCTCTTATATCTCCTGCTTCGGCCCCCTCCGGTACTCCAATGAGCCTTACATTGTTGCGACGGGCTCGATTATTGCTATCCTCTAACTCTTTTTGAAGATTCTGTATCTGACGCTCAGCCTTGTCCAATTTCACCAAGCGCACCGCGTGCGAGTCGAGGACCCCCGCCATGTTGTCCTGCCGTAGTGAGAGACCTTCAAGCCGGTCCTGAAGCACACCGAAGTCTTCCCGCATGGCTCGGAGCGCCTCTCCGTTGGACTGTACCAGTTCCTTCACACCGCGTATTTCCTCCAAGATCTCCTGATGCATTTCGGGGTTTTCCCGAAGTGGAACTGTCTTTTGTGGGGAAGACAACTCTGTTTTGGAGCGTTTTCCGTGTGAAGAAGAGGGAGACCCGAAGTCTAAGCGCGCTGGTTTGTGGGCCGCCATCCCCCCCGAGGTACCCCGGTAAGTTCGGAGCAAAGTATTAAGTTTAGGTAGGTATTAAGTCAGGATTCTGAGTAGGCCTCTCGGGAGCTTCAGCGCGAAGCGTCTAACCCGCTGGACATCAGGCTCTGCCCCCAGATAGAAACAGCTTTAATTCCTGGCTACTTTGTAACAGATAGTGGGAAGAACATGGTTAAGATAGTGTATGAGGGGGGTTTCTATGGTGTCCACTTGCTGCACCTAGTGGTAGGAGATTCCCTAGACCTGGGAAGTAGCCTGTCTTGAGGCTACTACCGTAGTAAGCAGGATGAAAAATAGCAGAGATATTCCCCCAGAATATGAAATGTGGGTGTGAGCTGCATGAGAAACAGGTAGCACTGGGTCACCTGTGCACCAATACATTCAAGATGATGGCATCAGGTGAAATTTCACCTACCTGATACTCAAGAGAACCAAGAAACCAGGGTTTGATTCTCATTAGTACTTCTTGAGGCCTTGGGCAAGTCACTTAACCCTCCATTGCCTCAGAAAAATCCAAGTTACAATGATCCTGTTTAATGTATATTACCAAGTTTAAGTTACAATGAAAATTGCTTTGAATATAATGATAAATTGGTATAAGAAAAAACCCTGTTAAATAATAAATATATAAATAAAAGAGGCTAGAGAAGCAATGTATGCTCTATCAGATAATACAATTACAGTCAAACCTCGGTTTTCATTTGCCCCGGTTTTCATACGCTTCGGTTTTCAACGTCTTTTTTGACTGAGATTTTGTCCCGGTTTTCATACATCGCTTCGGTTTTCAACGTCTTTTTTGACTGAGATTTTGTCCCGGTTCTCGTACATCGCCTCGGTTTTCGTAAAGTACAGTACTGTAAATACATACACCCTCGCGCTGCACACCGGTCTGTATACACTGCCAGAACGCCCGCCCGGGTCCCGGCAGCACTGCCCCCCGGACTCACCGATCGCCAGCGTGATGAGAAGCGAAAGCCAGCTGAGCACGTAAATGAAACACATCCTCGAGCCTGGTCAGAGTTAGAGAGGCAAGGATTGCGCAGAGAGGAAGGCCCCGATCTCGTCCACCGCCTGCCCGTTCTCTGGAGCGCCCCCTCAGGCTCGGAGGTAGCAGGGAAGAAAAGCTGTCAACGTAAGCAGGAGATGTTGCATGAATGTGGGAGGCAGTTCTTTCTCTTGCAGGGTACGTCTGAAGCTATATCATTAAGATTTTCTGCCATTCTGAAGCATTGAGCAGATAAAGTAAAGGTATTTTAATGGGCTGAATCCAATGTGATTCCGAAGAGAGCTGGGCACAGCAGCTTGTCAGGGGTGGCTAAGGCCAGATGCTAACATACTGTACTGTACTGTACTTAGCTTGCTTTCAGTGATGTTAAATGTTCATTTATCCATTTCATTAGTCATTTATATTTATTTCTCATTGTTTTCTGTATGTAAAAATATAGTTATTCTCTATAAAATGTATTTTTTGTGAATATTTTTGGGTGTCTGGAACGGATTAATTGGATTTACATTATTTCTTATGGTAAATATTGCTTCAGTTTTCATACGTTTTGGTTTTAGTCAGACTTTTTCAAACGGATTAATCATGAAAACCGAGGTTTGACTGTACTAAGAAACCCTACATCTTCATAGAAACAATGTGAGGGCCTTATATATTACCATAGTCACATACATTGATATGGCTATATCAGACATGTCCAACATGTAGATTGCGGAGGGGTCAGAGGTAGATCGCCAGCCCCTTGGCTCCAATTCTTCAGCAGCAGCAGGTTGTCTGCCGAGGACTTGCTGCCGCTGCTGATCCTTTGCCTGTCTTTTTTCCCTGCCTGCGGGAATCTTGCCTGCGGGTGTATTGGGGTCGCTTGTTATTTTTGTGCCAATTGTTTGTGGGTACCTCAGGGGGCTGCCACCCATGCCCCGCAACGAGACGCCACAGGCCAGGCATCATACTTGGTCTCCTGTCTCTCAGAATCACTCATTCCTGCCCCTGCCCCAACACCCCTTAGAAGTGTGTTATATACCGGGTGATATCCATTCGCCCGGGCTTTATCTGAATACACTTAACATATTAGTTGTGTCGTTTTCTGGTCATTGGTTGCTTTATAGTTCACTTTCATTAAACATTTTTGTGCAGACACAACAAAGTGTCAAGAATTTGGTGATTTTGGCGGGCTTTTCCAATTTTGTTCTAACTTGCCTATGCCTTGCCTTCAAATTGATTCAAACCACTGTGACTTTTACTTGCCTCTGCAATTTTATTTTACCTAGCTTTTGTGTTGATTCTACACTGCAATTTTATTTCGCCTTGCCTTTGCGTTGATTCTACACTGTGTGCAGAATTTATTAAATCGTGTGTGGTGGTATTTGAACTTGTTTGGCGGTATTTGATTTTATCTGGTTTGCTGGACAGGTGTTTGAGGTTTTTTTATGACTGTTTGGTGGTATTTTATTATTGGTGCCAGTATGATGAATTCTTATTTTTACTTTTAAAACTGCATATGTGGTTTTGGCATCTCCAGTCCTTGTATAGCACATCATCCAGAGGTCTTCAGTTCCTGTTGATCTTTAATACTTTGGGACAGTGACAGTTTTGGACCAGATTCAGCCAGTGTTTATACTAACTTAGCCTTTTTGGCCTTCTTACATCCAGACACCCCAGTATATCGAAGATGAGTGTTCCAAAGAAGAGCAAAACCTACCACTTTCATGATGAATGGGAAATGGACTACTTCTTCATCATGGTGAAAGACAAGCATTGTTGTCTAATTTGTAATGCCCCAGTATCCTTGCCCAAAAAGGGTAATCTGGAATGTCACTATAAGGCTCTGCATAGCAATTAGTTTGATGCTGATTTTCCACCCAAAAGTGAAACTCGTAAACTGAACCTCAAAGAACTTAAATCAAAATTGGCTACTCAGCAACAGTTGATAGCAAAGCCAAGGTCACATTCGGTCAATGCAACCATAGCATCCTTCAAGGTCAGCAACCTAATCGCAAAGAAATGCAAACCTTTCAGTGAAGGGGAATTTGCAAAAGATTGTTTTCTTGAAGCAGCTGACAATTTTTTTGAAGGATTTAAAAGTAAGAAAGAGATCATAGCTGCTATTCAAGATGTACAATTGTCAAGAAACACCATCGTGCGGCGAATAGAAAAGATGTGTGGAGACACAGCTGAACAATTGTAGGATGTTTCAAATTGTGTTGCTTTCTCACTCCAACTGGATGAATCTACAGACATAAGATACATAGCCCAGTTACTAGTCATTATACAGATGGCTTTTGATGACTTCAGTGTTAGAGAAGAACTACTTAAGAAGATAAGAACATAAGATATGTCATACTGGGTCAGACCAAGGTCCTTCAAACCCAGTATCCTGTTTCCAACAGTGGCCAATCTAGGTCATACGTACCTAGCAGTTTCCCCAAAAGACACAGATTCCGCAATGCTTGTACTGGGTCAAGCATTGATATCCTTAATGGTTTATTGACCTTACCTCCAGGAACTTGTCCAAACCTTTTTTAAACCCAGCTACACTAACAGCCTTTACTAAATCCTCCGGGAACAAATTCCAGAGTTTGATAACAAGTTGAGTGAAAAAATATTTTATTTATTAGTCTTAAATAGTTTACCCTGTAGCTTCATTGCATGTTCCCTAGTCTTTCTTTATTCTGGTAACGTAAACAATCGATCTATGTTTACCCGTTCCACTCCGTTTTTATTTATTTATTATTTATTTATTACAAGTTCTTATATACCGCACTATTCGGCATCAGCGCGGTTTACATTATAACATAAAGACCATAACAACAAGCTGTTTGGTTTACATCGAACAGGAGTACAAACTTGGAGAACCGGGGTAAACTATATACATGAGATAATTACATAGAACAGAATAGAGTCTTAATAATATCAAGAATTTAATTTATAGACTTCTATCATATGTCCCCTTAGCTGTCTCTTTTCCAGGTTAAAGAGCCCTAACCTTTTTAGCCTTTCTTCATAGGAGTATCCTTCCATCCCCTTTATCATTTTGGTGGCTCTTCTCTGAACCTTTTCTAATAACGCTATATCCTTTTTAAGATACGGCGACCAGAATTGCACACAATATTCAAGGTGCAGTCTCACAATGGAACGGTATAGAGGCATTATAATATCTTTTGTTTTATTTTCCATTCCTTTCCTTATGATACCTAGCATTCTATTTGCTCTCTTGGCCGCCGCTGCACACTGGGCCGAGGGTTTTAACATGGTATCCACAATGACGCCTAAATCTTTTTCCTGGGTTGTGGTTCCTAATGTGGAACCTTGCATCGTGTAACCATAGTTTGGGTTGTTCTTCCCTAGGTGCATAACTTTGCACTTGTCCACATTAAATTCCATCTGCCATTTTGATGACCAGTCTTCCAATTTATCAAGATCCTCTTGCAATTTTCCACAATCCTCTTGGGTTTTAACAACTTTAAATAGTTTTGTGTCATCTGCAAATTTGATAACCTCACTCGTTATTCCACTTTCCAGGTCATTTATGAATATGTCAAAAAGCAGCGGACCCAGCACAGATCCCTGGGGTACACCACTATTCACCTTTCTCCAATGGGAAAATTGGCCATTTAGCCCTACCCTCTGCTTTCTATCTTTTAACCAGTTCCTGATCCACAATAGTACACTGCCTCCTATCCCATGACTTTTTAGTTTTGTCAAAAGTCTTTGATGAGGGACCTTGTCAAAGGCTTTCTGAAAGTCCAGATACACTATATCAACCGACTCACCTTTGTCCACCGACTCACCTTTGTTTATTCACACTTTCAAAAAAACGTAACAGATTAGTAAGACAAGATCTTCCTTGTCTAAAGCCATGTTGGCTGTCTCCCATTAGGCCATGACTATCTACATGCTGAGTAATTTTATTCTTTATAATGGTTTCTACCATTTTTCCCGGTACTGATGTCAGGCTCACCGGTCTGTAATTTCCCGGATCACCCCTGGAACCCTTTTTAAAAATTGGTGTTACATTGGCGATCCTCCAATCTTCAGGTATTAGAGATGATTTTAATGATAGTTCACAGATTACTAATAGAAGGTCTGTAATCTCATATTTCAGTTCTTTCAACACACTTGGATGTATACCATCCAGCTCAGGTGATTTGCTACTCTTCAGTTTATCTAATAGTTGTAATACATCTTCCCGATGTATCGATATTTCCTTCATTTCTTCCGCATCTTTAAATAGTGCTTCAGTCATGGGTAACACCCCTACATCTTCCTCAGTAAAAACCGAAGCAAAGAATTCATTCAGTCTCTCCTCTATCGCCTTGTTGCCTCTTAGTGCCCCTTTAACTCCTCTATCATCTAATAGACCAACTGACTCTCTCACAGGTTTTTTGCTACGAATGTACTTGAAAAATCTTTATTTCGTGTTTTTGCTTCCGCAGCAAGCTTCTTCTCAAATTCTCCCTTTGCCTGCTTTATCAATGCCTTGCATTTGACTTGCCAGTTCTTGTTCTGTTTCCAGGTTTCATCGTTTGGCTCTTTTTTCCATTTCCTGAAAGATGCTTTTTTTGGCAACAACAGCCTCTCTGACCTCACCTTTAAACCATGCTGGCAGTTTTTTGGACTTCCTTCCACTTTGCTTAAAGCATGGAATACAGCTGGTCTGGGCTTCCAAGATAGTATTTTTAAACAACACCCAAGCTTGATGTAAGTCTTTAACCTTTGCAACTGCTCCTTTTAGTTTTTTCTTAGCTATTTTCCTTATTTTATCATAGTCTCCCTTTCGAAAGTTAAAAGGTAGTACTGTGGATTTCCTTACTATCCCTCCTCCACTAATTAAATCAAAGGCACCATTGTCTCATCCACGCATTGAGACTCCAGAGCTCTGCCTTCCTTTTGGGCCCTGCACGTGGAACGGGAAGCATTTCAGAGAACGCTACCCTGGAAGTTCTGGATTTCAACTTCCTACCTAAAAGCCTAAATTTAGCCTCCAGAACCTCCCTACCACATTTTCCTATGTCATTGGTACCGACATGTACCAAGTCAGCAGACTCCTCCCCAGCACAATCTAAGACCTTATCTAGGTGGCGCGTGAGGTCCGCTACCTTCGCACCAGGCAGGCATGTTACCAGGCGATCCTCACGTCCACCAGCCACCCAGCTATCTACATGCCTAATGATGGAATCACCAACTATAACGGCTGTCCTAACCCTTCCCTCATGGGCACATGGCCCTGGAGAAACTTCCTTGGTGCGAGAGGGTTTTACATCACCTGGAGGATAGGTCCTAGTTAGAGGATCACTTCCTGCCACACCAGGGTGATGCTCTCCTGTCACGTGACCTCTCTCCTCCATGGCAACAGGGATGCTGCCAGACTGGAGGTGGGACTTCAGGACTATATCCCTGTAGGTCTCGTCTATGTAACTCTCTGTCTTTCTTATGTTTTCCAAGTCTGCTACTCTAGCCTATAGAGAACGGACTCGTTCCCTGAGAGCAAAGAGCTCCTTGCACCTAGTGCACATGTAAGACCTCTCACCAACTGGGAGAAAATCATACATGTGACACTCAATGCAAAAGACTGGAAAGCCCCCATCTCGCTGCTGGACTGCTGTCTGCATCTTTGTTTTAAGTTTTTGTTTAGATCTTTTTTACTTACTAAGGTTTGCTATGGATATTTATACCAATAAAACTGTACCTAATACGTTTAATATACCTTGTTCACCTGAAACTTAATTGATCTCAGGTCCTTAGTGTATGACTGATTTGGGTAACGAGCTTCACCTGAGAGCACCTCCTGTCTTTTAAGATGTGTAAGTACCTATAAAGCAATGATTATCCTAGGGATGGGTGGGTGTGGGGAGGTGGGGAGGGAAATAACACTTATTAAAAGAGGGCTGCTACACAGTACCCTGTCCTGTTCTGCTGAGGTAAGCTATATTCCTATTTGATTTAAATTATAGCTCTTTGCTGCTGCTAGGCTCTAACTTATTATGAAATTTAAACTACAAGTTCTCTGCTGGGTTCTAAATTTAACCAGAAAGCTCTCTTCTGTGTTTTAAATTTAAACTAAAAGTACTTTGCTGATACTAGGCCCTGAGTGACTATTAAATTAAAACTACAAGCTCTCTGCTGGGTATGAAATGTAACCAGAAAGTTCTCTTATGTGTTTTAAATTTAAACTTAAACTGCTGCTACTAGGCCCTGACTGATTTAACAAAAAATAATGGGTTCACAGATTAGATAGCTTTAATAGAAAGTATTCCTTTCAGAAAATTCCCAGAAGTATATACTCACAACTGCAGATCTCTCTCCAGAAGTAACATCCCCTTTTCTAGTCCTTCAAGACTGAGGATCACAGAGCTCTGGTTGAGCTATTTATGCCTGTGCTGCTGAGGTAAGCTGTGACCATCTTCCTGGATGATGAACAGTCCTTGCTTGGATAGAAGGAGTCTTTCAAAATGGCCTTTTGAACTGCCACCTGGTGTTAACACCTATTGAAAAAGTTTCACAGGTCTCTTGCCCCCTACGTAGAAGGCCTTTTTGTAAAGGTCTCTAGAAGACTTTATTTGCTGCTCAAAGAGTACTGACCCTGTTTTGCCTTTTGTGCTAATCTATATTCTTATTTGATTTAAATTATAGCTTTTGCTGCTGCTAGGCTCTAACTTATTATGAAGTTTAAACTACAAGCTCTCTGCTGGGTACCAAATTTAACCAGAAAGCTCTCTTCTGTGTTTTAAATTTAAACTAAAAGTACTTTGCTGATACTAGGCCCTAAGTGACTATTAAATTAAAACTACAAGCTCTCTGCTGGGTATGAAATGTAACCAGAAAGTTCTCTTCTGTTTTTTAAATTTAAACTTAGACTGCTGCTACTAGGCCTTGACTGATTTAACAAAAAATAGTGGGTTCACAGATTAAATAGCTTTAATAGAAAGTATTCCTTTTAGAAAATTCCCAGAAGTATATACTCACAATTGCAGATCTCTCTCCAGAAGTAACAGTCCCCTTTTCTAGTCCTTCAAGACTACTTGGAATGATTTCTTTAAAAGGGAGAACTACCATTCAGGAAACATTCAGTTCTTTCCATTCTTTTGTGACAAAGTGTAATCTTCCATTGCATAGACTTGTTTCCATCACTTCTGATGGAGCAAGAGCAATGACAGGTGAGGTTAACCGTTTCATAGTCCTCTGTAGACAGCATGATGACTTCCCAGATTTCCTTTCTTACCACTGCATCATTCACCAGCAAGTTTTGTCAAGCAAGAGACTCAATACAAAGACTGTCATGGACATCACTTTCAAAACTGTAAATTCAGTTCGTGGAAGATCACTTCAAAGACGGCTTTTCAATATTACTCTTGAAGGAGCAGCGGAAATCATTTTGCACAAAGATGTAAGGTGGCTAAGTAGGCATAAATTTCTGCAAAGATTTTGTGATTTGCTGAATGAAATAAGAAGTTTTTTGAAGGAGAGGGTAGATGACCAAGCAGAGTTGGAAGATGAGGAGTGGTTATGTGATCTGGCATTTCTCTCTGACTTTACAGGCAAACTAAGTGATATGAATCTTAAACTACAAGGTAAAAACAAATGCATTGACGAAACAATGAGTACAGTTTCATCCTACAAGAGCAAATTTGAGCTAACGATGACTGACCTTGCAAATAACACTTTTGATCATTTTCCTAATACGCAGGTCCATCTGGGACAATATCCAAATTTTGTTTTTCAGAACAAGAAGTATGTGACAGAAATCTGTTCTGTTATCCAGGAATTTGAAAATAGATTCTGTGACTTCCAAAAAATTGGATCAGTTGTGGAGTACTTGTCATACCCATCCAAAGTAGATGTGGACATTAAAGAAACTGCAGCTGCTATCAATAAAAATTACTCATTGAACAAGCCATCTCTTGAAAACAAAATATTAACCCTTAAAAATGACATTTTTCTCAAGACCCGTGCTGAGCAAGAATCACTTTGGAAGCTAGTGCCTAGAGACAAATTTCCCAACTTGAGAAGATGCAGTGAAGCTGTACACTCCTGTTTCGGTTCAACTTATTTGTGTGAATCTGCATTTTCCCATCTGAAAATGACAAAGAGTACACAACATTGCAACATGACAGATGAACATCTCCAGGATTCCAAGGCCCTCACGCAATATTCACCCAACTTCAAAAAGCTGGTGGATGAAATGCAGGCTCAGACATCTCACTAATGAGCAAGAGCGAAATATTAAAGATTGTGCAAGATCAGCCTGGATCAATACTCGACCTAAATTTAACACAAATTACTCAATAAGTGTTAAGGAAAGTTATTAAGCCAGTTAAAGAAAGTTATTACTGAATAAAAATTTAAGAGAAAATGCACTTTCCATTTCCCCTCGCAGTTCTTACTGGATCTTTGTCTCTCTGTTTTGTTTTTGCTTAATTTGCTTAACAGATGATCACATCCAAGTAAATGACAGAAGGTTCATTAAAAATGGAGGGGGGGGGAATCCTCCAACTTTGTTGGGTTAAAATTTAATTTGAAACTAATTTGGAACAACATTTTCATGGTGGTAGATCACCGACACTTTTGGCCGGAAAAAGTAGATCACAACATGCTCGAAGTTGGACATGCCTGGACTATATCATCATAGACTCATAACATGCTAAGCTTGAAAAGTATGCAATTATGATTTGGTAACTTTTCTGAATAATGCATTCAAAATTTAAAGCCACTTATCTTAGAATTTCAGGCTGTCACTAGACACTGTTCCCCGTCTTGAATTTCATCATACCCCTGAAGACTGCATCATGGGTTTTCTTTCTGCAGGAAAATGGGTAGGCATGCCATTAGGCAGTACTGGCAACATGAACAACACCCTGTCAGCTACAATTTCTTTCCCCATCTTCATCCTCCAGTCCTCCATGGACACTGCAATACTATCTGCTAACCGACTCAACATATTTGAATATGTTTCTAGTGGTGTATTCATACATTATATGTATAATAGACTGGATGTCTTTAGCTAAGTATTATCAAGATGGGCAGAGGTACACAGCTTTAGAGGATCTACTTCTCATACTTAAAAAGATGCAGACAGAATTCTTTATTTACCTATTCACACCATTGAATATGCTTTAACCAATATTCCTGTTAATGCTGCTGAAGAAGCTAAAACTAATTGTTTATCTTTGAATTGCACTGGACTCTGAGGCAACAGATATTTCTGTAGAATACACCTGTTTCAACTTCTGTGTTGGCTTCTGTGTGGAGATGCCAGCAAATCAGGAGACTCCAGCAACATAAAGGAACTTGTTCCCCAGGCAGGTTCCTGTTGAAGGGTCACACCAAAGGGCCCTTTGTGTGGCCTTTAGTATGGTTTCTTAGGGTGCTTAATAGACTACTAATTCTACTATTACTTATCATTTATATAGCACTACAAGACATATGCAAAAAATGCAATGTGTGCCTTTGAGTCAGTTCTGACTCCTGGTAACCCAGAAGCTCCTGGGTTTTCTTGGCAGTGTCACCAGAAGTAGATTGCCAGTCCTTTCTTCTGAAGCAATGGAGGGTTAAGTGATTTGCCCAAGGTGTGCTGGTAGGATTTGAACCCTGGTTGCTTGGTTGCCAAACCAGTGTTCTAACCACTAGGCTACTCCTCCACTCCTACAAGACATGGAGTGGAGGAGTGGCCTAGTGGTTGGGGCAAGGTACTTCGGGCTGGAAGGTCAGGGGTTCAAATCCCACTGGAGGACTGCAACCTTGGGCCGGAAGGACTGGGGTTTCTAGTCCCACAGGTGCTCCTTGTGGTCTTGGGCAAGCCACTTAACCCTCCATAGCCCATGTTCCCTGTAAAATAGTTCTCTGTGTGCTGTGCTTTCCTGTCTAATCAATGTGTTTATACCTCAAAAAATTTCCTGTCATGATTTGACAATTTCCAATCTGTAATCAAAACCGCTGCTGATCGCTGGAAGTAGCAGTATACAAATGTATACTAAATAAATAAAATAAATAAATAAATATGCAGCACTGTATATAAACACTTGACAGTCCTCAATAGAGTACAATCTATGCAAGTCAGAAACACAATAAACAGGGAACAACATATGGGTTTTTTTTGTTTTGTTTTTTTATTTATATAATTTTACAACAAATGATAAGAAAGTTCTCAGAACAATCTTGAAGAAAAAGAGTAGATACATTTAGAAAATACCACAACCAAAGTAAAAAGAAAAACTTAAAGCAATACAAAATCTGCAACAAGTGTATCTACTCACACTAGCCCACAACATTGAGGAGGTGAAAGAAAATCCCATTCACAAATTCAAACCCTAAATAGCAAGCAATCCTGGCAACAGGCTAACCAGGAGAAAAAATCAAACGAGCTCAGGGGAGACCCCGATAGAGGATTCTAATTGCCTAACAGAAACAAAAGCTGTTAGTTGAGAAGGGTCATAAAAAACATAGGAAACAGAGTGATATTTCACTAAACATTTACCGGGAAGTTTCAAGAAAAACAGACCTCCCAACTGGAGAACACCAGGGCGCAGCAGTAGAAATTCTCTGTGCCGTCTCTGGGTTTCTCTAGACAGACATACGTACCATCAAACCTTTAAAGGGCAACTTCCGCTTCTGGAAGAAAAACCTCAATAACCATTCCTCATCTGACAGCAAAGCAAATGTACTTAGTAAAGTAGAGGGAACCGGAGACTCAATAACAGATTGTTCTAAAATATCTGTAACATTCAAGACATTCCCTAATTCTGGGTCTCTCCCAATATTCACTAAACCAGGTGTAAGTTTTATCTTAGGCAAATAATAAACCCTGACTAGCGGCGGTATTAAATTCGAAGAGACCCCCAAGACCTCTACCAAATATTGTTTAAACATATCAGTTGGTGACACAGTGGAAAGTCTCAGAAAATTAATTAATCTTATTTGACCATGAGAGATTATCCAAATGTTCTAACTTAACTTGAACAGAAGAAAAATTATTTTGCCACACATCCGTCTGTTCTTCAAGGACCTCCATTTTCCTTCGATTTTCTCCAACGTCCAATTGCAAAACCTCCACCTTCCGCTCCAAATTCTCCACTAAATCCACAGAATTATTCACCTTCTGAGTTAAAGATGTAACCTTAGGTACTAAGGCTTCTCCAAGGGAAAGAATAGCTTGCCAAATTGACTCAAAGTGAAATTAGCCGGTCATTGCATTGAAAACACCAAGCCAGAGTCAATAGATGTTACAGCTTCCATTTTTGCCTGCGGCTCTCCTCGGCGTAACTCAGGGAATTCCTGCCCTGAGCGCTGCTCCCCAATCGGCGTCGGAGAAGTTGGTAAAACACTTCCAGAGACCTTCTTCCCTACAGCTCCTGGCCCACACGAACCTCCATCCTCACCCTTCAATGGGGTGGAAACAAGCTCCAGAAAGCCCTCTGGCAAGGGCTGGCTCTGGTAAATCTTCGGCGCCAGACTCAAAGGGGAAAGAGATGGAATCGATGCAGCCGTCGATTCACCAGACTCCCGCATGGCTGTAGCTCGATATACTTCCCCTTCAACCTCTGGGTCCCGAGCTGAATGCCGAACAAAAGCATCCAAAGGACCTGTGGAAACAGGCATTGAGGTAGAGGGGGTTTGGGAGGGCACAATCCCACCTTTCCCCTTATGCTTCCGACCCATAGAAAAACGCTCTCACTCAGTGCTGCCGGCCGCCACCATCTTGAATAGGGACCCCCCGAGCCTCAACAACATATGGTTTTAATACACACGGATGATAAACAGGAGAATAAAGGGTCAGGATCCACAAGCAGCATTGAAGAGGTGAGTTTTTAGCTCATATTTAAATAGGGCTAGAGATGGAGCCTGACACACTGACTCAGGTAGTCTGTCCCAGGCATACAATGCAGCAAGGTGGAATGAATGATATCTGGAGTTGGCGATGGAAGAGAAGGGCACAGATAGAAGGGATTTGCCTACTGAGTAGAGCTCCTAAGGAGAAATAAGAGAGGAGAGGTAATGAGGAACAGCAGAATAAAGGTACTTGCGGGTCAGTACAAGAAGTTTGAGCTGGATGCAGACTCATGTCCTTGTTAATGTTGGTAATGAGAAATATGTATCTGTTTGTGTTATTTTTAAGCCAAGCCATTATACGCTTGTTTTTGTATGTTTTTAGCTTCTATTTCATAATACTCAATACGCTGTTGGTATGGGAAGATAAGAATGTAGTGACTTGTTTTCATATCCTATTCTGTGTATACTTATACAAGGGATGTATGGTGATTTATATTATAAATGAAAGAGAGGTGAACTTTGACCTCCAGGCTTTCAGCATTTTAACTATGTCTGGAGCTAGATGACAGCATCAGAATGAATCAGGGCAGCTGTCTGTAGCTTTGATTAACCCTTCTACTTGGCTGTTCCATCCCATGGGGCATTTCATTTTCCCATTTTGATCGTTTGCCCCACTGGTTACTATAGAATGTGCATGTCATATTGGTTGCAATTTAGGCATCTTTTTGTTAAAATTTATTCCGATCTGGCATGAGAAACATAGAAAATGTATCCGAGTGGAAAGGGTTAATGCTCATTGAGTGAGCAATACAACTGCATTGATATATGATATATGAATTGATAATTCTGTTGATCTTCTTGGGACCACAGAGGCTTGGCTTCCCACAGCAGAGCATGTGAGTATGCAAGAAATGAACCTCCCTGGTTAAGATCTATTTCAAACTATTCTTGTGAAGGGGAATTGACATGATAGCTAATTGCTTCTCTGTGTTTATGGTGCTTGATTCAGTCCAAACAATCCAATCTGAATCAATTTTGCTACAGCATGAGAGAAATTTGCTTTGTATTGGTTTATATCCCCCCCTCATACAGTAGAGAGCAGAAGGATGTTTATTCATTTATTTAGCAATGCTTATATACTGCTTTTCACTGGGTCAAAGTGATGTACATTTGGGTATGGTATGTATTTCCCTTATCCCCAAGGGGCTCACAATCTACATTTTGTATCTGAGGTAATGGAGGGTTGAGTGGCTTGCCCAAGACCACAAGAAGCCCTGGTCTCTCTAGCCTGAGGTTGATGTCCTCCAGTGGGATTTGAGCCCCCAGCCTTCTGGCCTGATGCAACTTGCCCCAGCCACTAGGCTATTCCTCCTCCTTCTCCATTCTTTATTGGCTGGTCATTTGTGCTATGCCATGACTTAATTTATTTTGTATTACTTGGAGATTTTAATATGCATTTTGATGAAATAGACAAAGATGGGACATGGGGGAGTGTCCTAATCAAGATGATGGCAGCTAACGGTCTGTGTTGAATGCGTTTTTCTTCATGGGTAGGAAGCGTAAAGGGAAAGGCGGGTCTGTGCCCTCTCAGCCCTTACAGACCTCTATGCCGCTTTCTGCTGGACCACTTGATACCTTCGTGGTGCACGCCGACTGGACTCCAGTGGATAACAGGGGTGAACGCCGAGCAGCAGTTTGTTCGGAGTTGGGTGGCTCGGCCTCTGCTTCGACTGCATCTTTTTCCCCTGAGAGCCCCGTGCCAAAAGACTTTAGAGAACAGCCCCTGCCCAAAGGGTTCCTGGTGCTGGGCTCCTCTCCTGAGTTGAGAGAAGACGCTGGTTCAAGGGGGCCAGGAATGGAGGTGCTGCGGAGTCAGGGGAGTGCGGTTGTTGGGCTGCGCTCTCCGTGTACATCTTTGGCGGCGGTCGAGGAAGTGACCACAGGATTAGTCTCTCCTGGGGTGTATAGAGCCCAAGTGACCGGGGCTGGAATGGCGGCTGTTTCATCGGAAACTGGTCCTGGAAAAAAAATTATGCTACAACGACCAGAGAACTTCACTCTGGAATCTATCTTACAGGCTATTTTTTCCTTAGGGGAAGTGTTGGTGCCCAAGATTGCATTGCTAGAACGAAAGTTGCAAAATTCTGTGATGGCCGTGGAAGAGTTGGAACAGAAGGTCTTGACAACACAAATAGATTTGGATGACTCCCGGAGGAAAGTAACAGCTCTGGAAGAACGAGCAGATGCTTTTCAAAAGAACATGTCTGTTATTCAAGCTAAGTTGGAACATTTACATAATGTTTCTAGATGTAATAATCTCAGATTAATTAATTTTCCTAGATTAATTTCTGTATCTCCTAGAAAAATGTTTAAGCGATATTTAGTGGAAACGCTGGGGGTGGCCCCTGAATTAATACCACTTTTGGTGAGAATTTACTATCTTCCTAAGGCTAAGTTAGCTGAAAATGTGGTTCATTTAGGGGGAGGGGGGGGGGGGGCACAGGATCAAGTTAATGTCTTGAATGTTACAGATCTATTAGAAACTTCTGAAAGTGAGACTCCGATTCCATCTATGTTGCTTGTTACCTTTGCATTATTATCAGATAGAGAGTGGCTTCTTAGGCTATTCTTTAAGAAAAGAAATTTGTTGTTTAAGGGCTTAATGGTACGTATTTTTCCGGACTTAGCTAAAGAAACACAGAGGCGTCGTAAGGAGTTCCTCCTGTTATGCCCTGGTATTCTTCAACTGGGAGGGCTCTTTTTTCTGAAACACCCGTGCAAATGTTTGGTGAAATATAGAGCTATTTCTTATATTTTTTTATGAGCCTTCCCAGTTAACGGCTTTCATCACAGCCAAGTGCTTGGAGACCTCTATTGGAGCTTCACCTGAGCTCTCATAAAATAAGCACTGGAGTTTGTTAACTGCTCTCTTTTCTTTCACTTTGTTAGTAACAATTTATTTGGAAATTCTCTCTCCGTTATATTGTGGGCTAGGGTGAACAGATACATTGTTTCTTTGGATTTGCTTTGTTACAATATCTTATATGATTGTTTCTGATTGTATCTGTACTTTTTCTTTCAAGATGGTTCTGTGAACCTTCTTGATCTAAATGTTAAAAGATTATAAATAATAAATTTAAAAAAAAAGAAATAGACAAAGAAAGGTCAGTGTGGAATTTCTGGGACTTTATGCTAATTAAAATATTTACCCATAATAAGGGGCACATTAATGATTTATTGATTGTTCCTTAGACCTCTTGTGGTGTAACTGTTCATAAAGTAAGGAATGTATCATGATTATGGACAGCCCATCAGCTAATTATATTTGAACTTAATTTTTTATCCATCAAGTAATAATCTAAAAAACTATAAACACTTGGTAACAGCAAAGGTATTTTGATACTCCAGCATTTGAATGAAAATGGCCAAATGGCCTATTAATCCGAGTATTTTTGTGACAAAGTGAAATTGACAGACATGGGCATTAAGAGTATGTCATTGCCTAGTATGTTTTGGACCAGCCTTTTGGCAGGTATTTGAGCTATCAAGTAATCAGCAAGTTGTAAGCTTACTGAGAGTGCAAATGATGCTACTTGCACCACAGATAAAGTTTCAGTACTGACGAGGCCACGGGGCAGGGTCCCTGGCAGCCGAAGGTAACCAGGCGCTCGGCCCGGTGCGGGGACCCTGCTCGCGGCCTCGCGAGGGGTGGTCATTTGGGGGCAGCCATTTAAATTCATTGGCTCCCCAGGGATTGACGGAGTGGCGAGCCAATGAGACGGGCTGTGCTTCGGGGGGGGGGGTTTATGTGGGAGACGCGTGGCGACGGCAGGCTTCAGCGGCGTGGTCAGCGGTGGGGTGTGAGGGCTCTTGCTTCCCACCTGCCCGCCCTTCCTTTGGGTTAGGGTGGGATTTGGATTGAGTTGTCGCAGCTGGGGGGGGGGGCGGGATCCCGGAGGTTTCCGGGTTCCGTAGCCTTAATCTGAAATTGTGGCGGGGGAGGTCGCTCCCAACCCAGATGACCCCTGGCCAGTCTTTGCTAGTAATATGGCAAGGCTGGGTAAAAGGGGGGTTGGCGTTTGCCGCTGGCTAGGCCGCAGCGGGAGTGGAATGAGGTCACCTTGCTAGTGGTATGGCGGGTGAGGGCTCATTCCGCTCACTGGTTATTATTAAGAAGTTTATGCTTCAAGGAATTGTGTTGGAATGCTATGTCTGTTAATAAAGCTGCGACCATACGAGCCAAAAGAAGTGTGTCTGTGTTGGTTATTCTGAGGTCTTGAGGAGGGGGAGGGATGCTGGGGTTATGGGGGGGGGGTAGAGGTTGGCAGCGTGGGTGGGGGGGGGGAGGGCGGTGTACCACCGGGTCTGACCTGCCTTGGTTACTACAATTAAATTTTTATGTGAATCCCGTAATGAGTTTTTGACTGCTTTTGTCCATACCTCACTTTAGGATGGTATACTTACTTCCTAGTAAGTTGAAAAATTCTTCAGTATGTCCAGTAATAAAAAAGCTGAATGGTCTTCAACTTACCATTCTAAGGTAAGTTATTAGAATATGTGGTTCATCCGTAGTTAGATGATGTTCTAAAAGAAAATAGTTTATTAAATGACTGGCAAGATGGGTTAAGGAAGCATTGCAATACTGAAACTCTACTGTTGATGTTATTGGACATGGTTCTATATGAACTTGATGATGTTCAAACAGTTTTCTTGCTGATTTTTGTGGACCTGAAAGCCACATTTGATACTGTCGGTCAGCAGATATTGCTACAAATAAGCATAGGAGATACAATATTGAAAGGATCCACCCCCTATGTAGCTGGTAGACAACAACAAGTGAGAACCCAGAATGGTTCATCTAGATCAGTGGTTCTCAATTCAGTCCTCTGGGTTTTCAGGATATCTACTGAATATGCATGAGTCAGATCTGTATGTACTGCTTCAATTGTATGCAGATCTATCTCATGCATATTCATTGTGCATATCCTGAAAACCAGACTGGCCTGGACGTCCCGAGGACTGGGTTGAGAACCACTGATCTAGATGGTTTGCATTGGACTCCGGTATACTACAAGGATCCTCGTTGTCTGCTTCCTTGTCTAACATTTATATGATTCCACTTTCTACTAAACTTCACAAGCTGAATGTTCTTTTTCACTTTTATACTGCTATTCATCTGTTATTTTGCCCATACATAAGCACAACACAATCCATGCAATATTTAAAGCTCCTGTCTATTGCTACTTTACACTGGTGTGCTGATAATGGTCTCCCCATTAATTTCAGTAAAAGTGAAGCACTGGCAGGATATTTAATATAAGCCCCAGAAAAAATAAGTCTGGCAGGATATGATGCTCAGTAAGGGAAGCCATTCTTTACCTAGGAATTGTGTTATATCAAGGGTTAACATTCAAACCACAAGTGAAGAAGTCTGTGGAAAATATTTACTACAAACTCTAGACTGTTGGGAAAAAGAGATTCAGTATCTGCTTGATCAGGATTATTTTCATAGTGCTCTGTAATACTTAGCCTTGCCCAGTCTAGATTACTGTAATGTAATTTATGGTGAATTGCCTAATAATATCACAAAAACAATGCAGGTGGTGCAGAACTCTGCAGAAAGGTTGATTAGCTGGGTCCAGCTGATACGACCATATCTCCCTGATATTGGCCATGCTACCTTGGCTCCCAGTGCAATTTTGTATCCAATTAAAGACACGCTGCCTGATTTTTTGGATGATATATAGATGGAATAGAGGAGCTCAAACCTAAGCTTTCTTTAGAAGCTCAGATGACAAGACTTCAGCTTTCATACTTTGGGCACATTATGCGAAGAGAGATCATTAGAGAAAGACATCATGCTTGGCAAGGTCAATGCAAAAGAGGAATACCAGCAATGAGATGGCTCAATTGAATAACAGCAGCTACGGGTGCCAATCTGTCAACAATGAGCTGCCTGACTGAAGACTGAACACAATTTAGGACCACTATCCAGAAGGTCGCCATGAGTTAACACCAACTCAATGGCACAGCAACAACATGGGTTAACAGTTTTCCCTGAAGCCCTGTGCAGCTGGTTGGGTGCTACATTTGAATAAGCAACAATTATGGAGTGTTCCATTGTTAATATCTTTGAAACAGGCAAGTGAGTATTCTCAATAGCTAACCCTAATACTCTGTGTGAAACAGTCTTCCTCAAGAATTGTGACAAGAATTAGACTTATTTTTTGGAAGAAATTGAAATCATTGTTTTATTATGCTGTTTTTAATTATTATGTGTTAATTTTGCAATGTCATTTTTGTTTTGGTGTGCATTTTAAATATGCATGTATCTTTGTGAACTGCTTAGAAGTCAGGTAAGTATAAATGATAAAATTAAATGAAAACATGGTTAGAAAGGAATACCATGCTAACAAAACTAGGGAGGATCCTGGCATAAAGCTTCTGCTGCTGCCCTCGTCATTCTTAGGCATAGCTGCCTCCTTGTAACATTGCTTGCACTTGGCCCAAGTGATCCGCCATTCTAATACAATCAACCATGCCATCCATTTACATTATCTGCAATCAGAATCTTTGCATATAGATGCCAGTTTTGCTCCACTGCTTACTTTGTACCAGTTTTGCTTCCTTGGCTTTGCATTCTACTGTTGCTGGTGATGCTTTAACCTTTTGTAGAGTCTCTGTGTCTTATTGCCTCCATGGTACAGAGAGAAAATTAGTGTTGTACTTTCCCACCACAAATTACCAAGTGCCCTCCAGGATAATATTTCCTAGGCTAATAAGCTTCTGGGTACGTATCTCAGGAGATCTTGAGTATCATGCTACTTATAATGCCTTCCTGCCCACTGAACTCCAAGTCTAAATCTTTTGGGGATAATCCTTACCCACTCACAGAACACTAACACTCAAGCTATTCATCCTAATTGCTTTGTGGTCTTCCAGCAAATTTTGATGATGATAACCCCTCTTCTAGTATCTTGGGGTCTTCATACAACTTTTAATTGGTTTCAAATGTTATGGTCCTATTATTCCTGAAGTTGTGTTTGGGGCTGGTCAATGGCTTCTCTGTTATGACAACCTAGGGAATAGGGAAGATGAATATTTAGGATGCATTCCAATCTTCTTTTCAAAGAAGGGTCCTGGAGCCTTTCCTATGATTTTTCTAGCACTGCAATAGAAAGTAGGCTCTTACAATCAAATTATACTTGAAAAATCTGTCTATGGAGACAATTGGATACTCTGTTATTTATCCCTTAAATAGACTAATTTTCCCACAAAACTCTAACACAGACTGAACCCTCTCTGTGCTTCTTCACTTCATACCCAGAGGATTTTGGGTCTTCATGCCAATGATGATACTGCTTTATCCCTTTTCCAGCGCCTTGTGGTTTTATAATAATGTTAGTGATATTTTAACCCTCTTCTGGATTCTTCATACTTATGTTGGTACTGCTTTATCCCTATACTGTTGCTTTGTGCTCTTTATGCCAATGTGTAAATGCAATGCATGCCTTTGAGATTGCTCACTCTGTGCACCGCCTCTGCCCGGGCCGTGGAACTCCTGCTCGGGCACGGGTGGCCGACATGACCTCATCGGGACTTCTGAAGGGGGCGCCTGGGCTGATCAAGTGGAACGGGGACCCCCTGGCATGCAGGGGGGTGTGCCGCCGATGTACAGAGAGCGGAACCCCTCCACCCTGAAAAATCAGGATGCCATCGGCAGCGGGGGAAGCGCGCCGTCCCTGCCTGGGCCCTGGAACTCCATGCAACAGTGATGCCGAGAACTTTATTATCAGTAGCTGAACTACTGTATTGTCAGGGTCTTCCAAGATGAACAGGTTTCTATTGAGGTAACAAACTAAGACAAACCACTCATCTGGGCGGAAGCAGTATGGGATAGGTTGGTGGCAAAGGATCACATTTCTGTGACAATGGCAACAAAACTGGCAGTACCTGCAAGGAAGAAAGGCCTGGCAATCTACTTTCATATCATGAAAATCCAGTGTTGGTGCATAGACCTAAATAACAGTTGTGTTGATGGGCATTCCTCATAGATGAACAGAAATTAATCATTTACTGATTGCATTATATTTTATTACAGTTCTTGCAAGTGTCTTCTTAATTATCTATGCAACACCATTTCTTCTTTGTCTTTCATTTACTGCATAGTAGACCATCAGATACAAAGTGCCTAGTCCATTTCAGTTCACTGATGCCTTACAGATTCAGTGGTATACTTTTCATTTCATTCTTGGCCAACTCTATCTTCCCTTGTTTCATTCTTCATGCATTCCATGTCCCAGTACATAAGAGATCTTTGCAACTTCTGACTTTCATAAACATTCACAGTTACATCAGCAGTCAGACATCCCAGGGTCTTTTTTCCAACTACATCATAAATGCTGGATTTACTCTGAAGAGTCTTCAGATCTTCCCCAGTAGTTCACTGAATATCTTCCAACCCAGAGGGCTCATTTTCCAGCACTATATCACAATTTGTTTTGTTGTGATTATATATACTAGATCAAGGCCTTTGAATGCATAAATCATAAAAACTCTGAGCCACATTAAGAAGCAATGGTTTACCAAAGCACCTGATAGTTCTCATGAGCAACCTTTACATAGATCAAGAAGCAACAGAACAGAACAAGGAGAAACAATGGTTTAAAATCAGCAAAGGTGTATGGCAAAGCTGCATACTTTACCCATATTTGTTTAATTTATATGCAGAATATATCATCAGAGAAGCAGGACTGTATGAAGGCAACCAAGGTGTGAAGACTGATGGAAGACTCATCAACAACCTTCTCTATGCTGATGATTCCATGATACTAAATGAAAGTAAAAATGATCTAAAACATCTGCTTATCAAGCTCAATGCACTTAGTCTTAAAATGGTCCTGCACCATAATATGAAGAAGGTTGTTGATTTTGCATGGTTGTATGGTCAATGAAATAGAGAAAGACTGGCAATGCAATTGATCAATACAATAACAACAGCTATGAATGCCACTTTATCAACAATTAACCACCTGACTGAAGACTGAGCATAATTTAAGGCAGCCATGCAGAGGGTCGCTATGAGTGGACATGACTCAATGGCACTTAACATCAACAAAGTCAAAGCAAATGGGCAATTGAACTGAAGATCAAGCAAACCAAAAATGTTACTATGTACATTTTTATTATCTACAAAAGAGGGGAAATTTTATTTGGTACACCTATCTGCACCTACTTGTTCCCAATTTTAATTTGATAAGTATTTGTTCCAGCTAACTATTCCTAATTGCCCAAGTAGTTTATGATACTTCTATCTACATAACAACATGTCAAATGATGGCAGATAAAGACCAGCATAGTCCAGGTAAGGTGGCTAGAGTTGCAGAGCCATACCTGCCACTCTGCAGAGATTACCCCCCCCCCCACCCCATGCCTTTGCTTAAGCTTGTACCTGCTGTTCCAGACAGGTTACCCTTATTTATGAAGTTATTTTTGTTAGCTTTAATTCTTGCTCTTGCTACTGTATGTAGTGATCCTTAGGGGCATGTTTACTAAATGGGGCACTTTTGCGGGGCGCACCTGAGCGCCCTAAAATGATGCATTTAAGTGCTCTTAAGCACCCCGTATGCGTGTGCGGCACATTAACGGGTCCCGCACGCGTGTGCCGAAAACGCGCACGTTTGCGGGGCGCTCATGTGCGATAGAGGCGTGGAAAGGCGAAATGAGGGCGGAGGAAGGCCCCCGAGGGGCGGAGAGATGGGGTCAATGGGTGGAGAGTGGGAGGGGAGAGGCTCCCCGCACAGTATCGGGCCCGAATTTGCATGTAAAAACTACCGCGAGTGAAAGCATTTAAAGGGAAGAGAAACCATTTCCGTCAGCAATGTACAGGAAAACCGGGGAAACCAGCAAAACGTGAGCAGTGTGATACATGTGCACAGCACAAAAGTGAAAATAAAAATAGAAAATGACCACAACAGAACTATTAAAAATAGTCATTCAGCTGGGGAACAGTTATAGTGATGGGCAAATACAGAAATCACACCCAGCAAAGCTCCAGAAAAAAGAAATGAAGTTTGGAAGGGTCTACTGAGAGGAGACTCTTCCAAAAAACATTTCCACGTTTTGGAGCTTTCCTGGGAGTGTTTGCTATGGTTGCCCATTAATATCACTGTTGCCCAGCGTGGTGATATTTTGTCCCACATGTCCCGTGGTCATTTCCGGGGTTTATGTGCACGTTTGTCACCAGACAGGGTGCATATGCCCACAGTAGAATTGCGTAGAGCAGGGTTCGTGAATCCATCCTGCCAGGCTTACTGCCTCCAGGGGCTGCACTGTCTCTGTGGCCAAAGTGTGGTACAGCAGACAGAGTTATTACCTCTAGGACCAGAGGGCAGAGGTTCAAAACCCAGCTGGGGAACCTGCCAGCCCAGTCCCTATATTTTACCCACCACTAAATAAAGATAGCGCAGACACCCCTGTATGCATGGGGAAAACACCCATATTTTACCCAACACCGCACACACCCCACAACAATGGGCATTACCTACAGCCAAGTCCCCCAAATGCAGTCCCATACTGCCACATTGCAATCAGATCAACTGCTTTTTCTGAGAGAAGTTCATGCCAGCATGTTGGCAGACAAGTACATGTGGTGCAGGGGGCAGTGGCTGCTAACCACAGAAGACAGAGGCCTAGCCATGTGCAGGCTGGCACAGTCCACTGCAACAGACAGGTCCTGCCGGATCCACAGTCATGGACAGTCCAGGGAATCCAACAAATCTGTGGCTACACAGTGGTGCAGTGCACACAGACAGTGCATACAAGAACAGAAGGTCACAGGTTCAAAGCCCAGCTGGGGCTACTGCCAATCCTGCCCACATATTTTTCCCACAACTAAACAGTGATAGTAAGGACACACCTTTCATGGCGGGGACATATGCAATGGTAAGACATCTATCTTTTACCCCACTGAGCACAGACACCATGAACAGGGGCAGTACCTAGAGCAGAATCACCCAAATGCAGTCCTGGTGGGCCACACACCAGTCAGGTTCCATGCTGACACTCATACAAATGCCTGTGCTGTATATCTATGCACCACCCCCATGGCATGTAGATGTAGCCCATGCATATTCATGAGGGATAGCAGGAAAACCCGAACAGTGTGATGCAAACCTGGACTGGAGTTGGGAATCTGTGCCGTAAAGCAGCAGCCATCAAGGGCAGACACACCCACACCCACAGGCCCCATTGGCCAATGTCTCCTGGAAAGGCAGAACATTGGACCGTGCATGCAGCACCCAAAACGAGCACTTGCATAACTTACCAATGTCACCCTACACCTGAGGTATACGGTACACAGCTCGGAGACGTTTGCTTGGAGCACAGGCAGGCAGTTATCCATACGTTACGTACATACTGCTAGTTGACCCCATCCAAACAATCTGTTAGGTGTTTGCGGGGCATGCTCCAGGCCTGGCCTCTGACGGTGCTTACCACCCTGGGGAGTGACCACCAGCTGTAATGCGTACCATATCCATGCCTTGCCGTGCTCAGGACCGGTTTGGTGGGCAAGGCTACTTACCCCCTCAATCGTAGCACCATGATGGCAGAGGTGTGGAAGTGTGTGTCTGTCTATACAGTGGGTGTTGGCTGCAAGCCCCTTCAACAGCCCGCACTGCCAGCACTGTTGCCAGTATTGGCCAGTCAATGTGCATAATGAGGTGCAAGGTACCATGGGTATAGCCAGGGCAGGGTGGCGTGGCCAGGATGCATCTGCACTGGGCATAGGGCCCTGGCAGGGACATTGGCTGGGATATTGTAGTGTCCGGCCACCACCTACACAGACAGGGTGGCCAAAGCATGTCCTTCTGGGGGATCACGCTCACCCTGACTGTGCAGTGACCACAGCATGGCTAGGCCCCCCCATAGTGCTGTATAGTAGTTCTCTCATGTGATAGATATGGGTTTCTCTTTGGGGCCCAGTCACTGATCTATCTGCTTGCTGTGTATGCAGACAGCCCAGTTCTGGGTGCATGCATGCATCTCCATTGGGAACATGCACTATGGACTAACCAGCAGACTGTTTGTAGCTGGTAAATGTCTTGCTATAATGGCTTGCAGGGTGCAGGACTGGGGTTAATGTTGCCCTCTACTGCCACCTTTGCAGGGAGGTAGAGTGTGGATCCCTTGATGGGGACCATGTTTGCCACTGGGGGGGGGTGCCTGAGGGCGGCAGACAGGGATATCCATGGTGTTTGTGCAAAAACTAGCTATCTTACACATTAACACTGCTTTGGAACGCCCGCTTGGCCTCCATCAGCCATGGCAGGTGTTGTTGACCTGGTCCTGGCCACCTCATTGCACACTCAGGGTGAGCACAGTACCCGCACGATGTAACGGTGTGTGGCTACTCTGTGCCAGTAAAACACCCGGTCAGTGCCCCCTACTAGGCCAAGGTGCTGTGTGGGTGCACCCGGTCACTTCCCCCAACAGGGCCGAGGTGCTGTGGGGATGCATTCCCCATCTTGTGTCCATCTGCGGACAGCTAATTTGCATGTGCAGTGCATCATGGGTACGGGTGGCCTAACCCTATCCTGTTGACACCAGCAGACTGTCTGTGAGGTGACGTGTAGGCTATCTGCAACCAGCCAGGGGCCTGCTTACAGCTATGGAGCTGTAGCCCAATGGTTACATCACTACCTGTGCAGCCAGAGGTCATGGGTTCAAACCCACAGTGGGGCCCTTTGGTAGGGCTGTCCACAGCTTTATTTTTATTTACTGTACATATGTCTATGCCGGCAAGACCACCCTCAGCTTACTATACCCATTAGGTGCCTCTGAGGGTGCTTCATAGGGCGCCCTGTAGGCCACCTTATGGTTGCCATCCCTATAGGGTGCACTATACATTATCCTGTGTCGCAACATACATGCTGCCCTATAGGGGTCATTCAAGGGTGCCTTGGCGAACAGTGCACTGTAACATGTGCCTTATGGGCCGCCGTATGTTAACATGCTGGGAGAGTGCGTTTGCTAGTAGTGATAACAAAATATAATTATACAGCCTCCTACAGCACTCCTCAACATAATACATACTGCCTCAGCAGGCATTTTTCACTGGGTATTGTGAGGAGTTGAACCCCTGATCCCTGCACCATTGGTCAGTGTTTTAACCATTGTGCTGTGGCTCTGTTCCTGTGCTTGTGTATCAGCGCGCCACCTTGTGCCTATCAGCGCGCCGCCTTCTGCCGCCCAAGGGGACCAGTGCGCCGCCTTCTGCTGCCCAAAATTAACTGTGCGCCGCCTTATGCCGTTCCAAATTAATTTGCCTCCTAAAACAATGTTAATCATTACAGTTACTGCCTCAGCTGACCTTTGTCGTTGCACACACTGGGGGATTGAACCCATGGCCCCTAGCACCATTGGTCAGTGTCTTCACCGTTGTACCACGGCTCTATTGTTTTGTATATTCAGCAGTGCGCCACTTTGCCTTTCCACGCGCTAATGTCGACCCCCGCACATTAGCGCGACGCACACACATCCGGTTGCTTAATACCGTTTTTTTTCTATTTTCTGCCTGAACCGCCCACTCCTTATATGGCACAGGCACACTAGCACGGCCCCGCACGTTAGGAATGTTTAGTAAACATGCCCCTTAGTGTCTGAATTCCGTCACTGTGTTTGGCAAACTCCATGGGAGGCATATTCAACAATGGCAGCTAGGGTAGTTAAAAGCACCGAGCAGCCACATTTAAAATTGGATATTCAGTGGTGAAAAATATCTGCCACAGACTGTCCGGGCTGTTAACCAAATAGCAAAAACTGGTTAAATCTAAGACAGTCATGCAGTATACCGATGTTTAGCCTGTTTAGCTATCTTGTTAGTGGGTAAATATTGCTACTAACTGGATAATAGCTGCCACCCCCTTCCCAATTGACCCACAAATGGCCCCAATTTTAACCGGGAGACTTCTCAGTGGTCTGTAGGGATATTTAGAGAAACTAAGCAGTGCAGCTGAATATCGGGCTGACTATGTTTTAACCGGTTACCCAGGTCTGCCAACTGGGTAAAACGCTTTGAGAATGGCCTCCCCCTTCCACCACAAACACATTTTTAAAAACAGAGCTGGTTTTCTGTTGTCAATTTTTTTTTGTCTTCTGGAGAGAGTTTGTTCCTGCCTAAGTAGCACGGTCAGTGGGATTTCTTGTGCCTCCCATTAATTCATCTCCGCTGCCTTGCTTTGCTTTCAACTACAAGGCTGAAGGTTTTGTTGAAAAGGTGAGGAATAATATGGGTTGGGGAGCTCTTCCCTTCTTATACTCAACAACTCTATATCTAAGCTAAAGCTAAGTTTTAAACTGTTATGTCTTCTCTTAGGTTTTGTCTAGTGAAGCTCCACCACCATTGGAGCCAATGGTACAACCTTCTGCAGATTAGAGCCCCATGATGACTTCAAAGCCCTAACACTGCAGAAAAACAGGCATTACTTCAACATGAACCATTAGAAAACTATCTCTACTTTCTTGGTTGGTGATGTCTTCTCAAGAGCTGTAGTGACAAGCAACAAAAGCAGCTAAGAACTTCAAGATGGAAAGTCAAGTAAGCAGCTTCTATAGTGTCTCACAGCTCCTATCTTTTGTTAAGGTAATCTATGACAAGTCTGTGGTGTCACCAAGCGGACTTGTAGGTTTCTCCTGAAAATGCCTTTCTGTGTGTATATCTATACCACCATCTGATTTGTCTTTGGTGTTGTATTAGCTTGAATGCTTCTGCTATATGAGCCATGCTCAGTGTCTAAGGGACGGGGTTTTTCTGCGCCTGATGGAGACCTGAGCTCTAAATTACTGCTGTGTCTTCTACACTGTCTGTTTGCTGCTTACAGCAACTGAGCTTCCCTCTGGTCATATGTGCTTCCTGTTGCAAAGTAAACAACTTTAAAATTGCTGTCAATATGCATGGAAAATTATCTGGAAAATATTTTTTAACCGTGCAGTGCCAAGAGTCCAGTTTTGCAAATAAGATGCGCTATGAGATATCAAAATAGTAACTTCTGATTTAATATATTCAACTGCACTAATAACAAAGACTGAAGAGAAAAGTAATATTATTTCAAAACAGGGAAACTTAGCTTTTAGAAACTTTGTCAATGCATTAAGATTTTATGCAGCAATATTTTTCCTTACTGGTTTGATTAAAAGGAAGGAATTTGTGTTTAAATAGATGTAGATGGCACTTAAAAAACCTTGTTTTCAAGTTCTACATAAAAGACAGTCTCTTAGAGATGTAAATTTTGCTTTGACTGAATCACTGAAAGAAAGGAACTTTGGTACTGGTAGAAAATGCATTAATGTTTGAAAAAATAATGAATGAAAAAAGAACTCGGCACAGTTCAGTTCAATTCCCCTATGTTTATCCAAGTTGTCGTACCTGTTCTCTGTAAAACCAAACAGTTTGTTGTTCTGGTCTATTGTTATAATGTAAACCGCGTTGATGCTAAATAGCGCGGTATATAAGAGCCTGTAATAAATAAATAAATAAATGTTAACAGTTTCAATCCACTTAAGAATTTGACCTCATTGATATAATTTTTAAAAACGTTAGGAATTAGGAACCCTGGCTAATAAACCTGAATCTGCAATCAATAAAGTATGGCAAAAATTTAGTCACCGTGATGTAATTGTTTATCTTTATCTTTATCACATTTGATTATCTACCTTTCTAGGTACATCAAGACGGGATTGAATCTAAATGAAATCGTAAAAGTATGCATAATATAATTGAAGTTTATAAAAGATAAAATCCAAAATAAAAGAATAAAAAAACAATTTAGATAGATAATAGGAAAAGTAGGGAAAGAAGAAAGAGAAAATATAATACAGAAGAGAGGGAAAGAAGGGAGGAGAGAAGAGAGGGAGACAGGAATATAATCTAGAATGACCACAGTCTTAGCTTTCCTTTAGTCCGGTAGATCACCAATGGCAGTTCAATAGGCCTTAGTGTTTTTTAAAAATCTTTCCCAGGAGGCTTCCAGCCTTAAATATCGCAACAGGATATTCCAAAAAGTAGGAGCCAAATAAAAATTTCTGATTGGCAAATTATTTCATAATGTACTTGGCAAGGGACTAGAGACTAGAAGTAAATTGCTAATATTATCGCATAGCAACTACCAAGCCTCAGTTTTAACTGCTGGAGTATGACCAGCCTCTGCCCTTGCAATTAACAAAAAGACAATACACTTGCCACACATTATTCTATTATTTATTATTTATTTATTTGAATGTATATACATTCCATCAAATCTCCAAGGGCCCAATATTTTTTTGGTACAACTACGCACTGCTACAGCACATAGCTATCGCCGGTGAACGTTAGGTTTTCAATGCTAGGGTCATATGCGGTCCTGACATTGAATATCCATACAGCCCACCAGCCCACAAAAGCTAACTGCGAAGAGGCGATATTGAGCCTCTGTCCGGTTAGCTCACATGGGTAAAGATAGGCCAGCTTTTGCTTCATCTTTTCCCTGTGGGTGCTAACTGGGCAGCGGAGCAATATTGCTGCTGCCCAGTTAGCAACTGATGCTGCCCCTGGAATATCCATGACATGCCCCGATTCTAAGGAGCATTAATCGGGGATATTCAACTGTAGCTCTTTCAATGGCATTTACATGGTTTATAGGTTTGTAAACCATGTAAATGCTTTTGAATATCGGGCCCCAAAGCTTCAAAGAAGATTTACAATGAACATATGAACATGAAACACAAACAATCAGTAACAAGTGAATCAAGGAAAAACATTACAAAGGAAATTAGATACTGATTAAAAAACCCAGGCTAAAAAAGTTTCTAGCCATGGAAAGGTGCACTGAATAAACAAGAGATAGTTAAAACAAATGTTTCCTAAGACTAGCACTGTGTATATAGTATTAAGTGCATGACAGATAACGCTGATCGCTCAATGCCTCCTACTGAGGTGGCACTAAGTGGACTGCCTTGTCTCCTATGGTAACAGCTAATGGGCATAAGTTACCATGCATTAACTGCAAGACGTAGTCCCCACAAGTTCCCTTCCCTTTCTCTGCCCCTTTCTATATTATACAGTTGATGTGTGGATTAGTACCCACTAAGGGGGTTATTTTAAAGGCTCTGTATATATTTTGGACATCTGAAAATGGACATGCAGATCTCCAAATCACAGAGAAGTCCCAGAGCTATTTTAGTAGTTGGCTCTATATACAGTATGGGGGCTATTCTGTGCCACGAATAGCGGGGTTGGACCCCCGCCATGTCTAACCTCCCCACCGGTTGTGCGTGGAAGTTAGATGGGGAGGGGAAGGGGCAGCTCGGGGGTGGAGTCTGGGCCGGTGGTGGACAGTCACTGGCCCTGGACATACAGGGCTGATTCTAATGTCGGGCCTATACGTCCAGTGCCATTTACTTGTCAAGGATCGGTGGCCCGGGGCCCGGATGGGGCAGGGGGACACGAAGACTTTCCCCTCAGCCCGACCCTGGCCTTAGGAGGCCAAATAGGGGGTCAGACTGCAGGGAATGCAGTGCTGGAGTCTGGCGGCCGGCATCATGGCTCTTCAATGGAGCCGCGGTGCCATGGCAACATAATGCCATGGTGCCACCGATCCATTGAAGAGCCTTGACAGAGTTAGCCTGGAAAGTCCTGTATGTGCAGGCTATGCTGAATCGTAGCCACAGCCTGCACGTACAGGACTGTTTGTGATTCTGATCCCATGGGGGCTAGACATGCTCCCTGGGATCAGAATCGTGATCCCCTCTGTATGTCCAGCTCAGACCAGACATACAGAGGGGATCTACGTCTGGAATGGAAGGAGCCCTTATGTCACCAGCGTGAGGAAGTCCAAATGGTGAAAGGAATTGCAAATACGGGAATAGAGCATTACTGGCAAGATGGATGGATGTGCCTGATTTCAGAAATGGGGAGCATGTTGCCATTCATTAGCAGGACCATCCATGCCTATTCCTATGCCAGGGAACACATAGGCATCAGAAAGGTTTTCGTCCTGCCAGCTGTTTGAACCGAACTGTCCTGTATAGATTCATGCTGTTTTACTAACTGATGATCATTGAACCGTATGACTCTATATACAGGAAGAAAAAGGACAGAGATTCTGGCTGCCAGACTATCCTGCAGAAAGACACTATAAGCTGGTAAAGCTGCTAGCATCTTTGGTGGTGCATGGTATGCAATCTACAGTACCTAAATTGGTGCATGTGCACCATCATACACTATTGACACTACACCCATGTATTTAAGTGTAATTGTTTTACATTTATTTTAAGAAGTTGGTTTTTGTGTCACAATGAAATGAAGATGGGAGATTCATTTTCAAAACATAACCTCGGAGACTAATGATGAAAACAGAGGAGCTCTCTGGTTGGCAGCATTTATCCTTCATTGCAGCCTTTTAGATATCACCTTATGCATTTATGTATTTGTTTGTTCCTTTAACAGGTAATTTTATACCACTTTATCATTTTAACCAAAGTGGTTTACATTGTAACTTAAACTTGGTAATGCACATTAAACAGGGACATTGATAACTCGGATTTTTATGGGGCAATAGACCTTGAGATTAATTAGCTGAATTGGATTTGCCTCAATATTTTTTGTCTATGACCTGTTTTTTTTTCCTTTTGGTTGTTGATTTTGTATATTGGGGCATCATGTTTTTTTGTATTCCAAACTGATAAGTAGCAGCACTGATTGCCTCATAAATGCATATTCATCAGTGCTACTTAAAAGGATAATATCACTGAATTCACTTGATCCTTAGTGGAATGCAGAATCTGCTACAAGAGATAATGATGTTGGGGCTACTTAGCCATAGTCATCATAGCATGATCACATTTAATTTAATACAAGGAGAGAGTACAATCCATGGCACTAGCATTTAATTTTCAAAAATGAGCTAATGCTAAGGAAAAAGCAAAAGGAACAGATGCAAAGGTTAAAAGTGTACATCATGTCTGGGTGTTGTTTAAAAATACTATCTTGGAAGCCCAGGCCAGATGCATTCCATGCTTTAAGAAAGATGGAAGGAAGGCCAAATGATGGTTAGCGTGGTTTAAATGTAAGGTCAGAGAGACTGTTGGAGCCAAAAAAGGCATCTTTCAGGAAATGAAATAAGGAGGCAAACAACAAAAACAGGAAACAACATAAGCACTGGCAAATTAGATACAAGGCACTGACAAGGCAGGCAAAGGAAGATTTTGAGAGGAAGCTTGCTGTAGAAGAAAATACTCAAAATTAAAACTTTTTCAATCATATTCATAGCAAAAAACCTAGGAGTCAGTTGGACCATTCGATGATAAATAGGTAAAAGGGGCTGTAAGGAAGGACAAGGCCATAGCGGAGAAACTGAATGAATTCTTTGTTTGATCTTTACTGAAAAAGATATAGGAGGTCTTTTACTAAAGGACTTTAGTTGACAACCCATATTCTGGTGCATGCTGAATACACTTTGGGACATGCATTGACAGCTAGCTCGGGGCAATTACAGTTAGTCTGGGATGAGTCCTGCACTAACAGTCTAACTCGCTATAGGGTCATGAGTGAGAGGGGTAGGGACAGAAAGTGGGCATGATGTGCTCTGTGCAAGTTAGCACAGGGTTCACACTGCATGTCCCGATCTGGCCTCCCAAGGCCAGGGTCTCACTGGGAGAAATCACCTGCACCCCCTCTATCTCTTCATTCACTCGGGCCTGCAGTTCCCCGTAATCTAGAAGAACTTATTCCACCTCAGAAGTTAAATAAGCTCCCTGTTCAGGCTGCTGGCCCCAGATGTACAGGGCCAACATCCGAATCGGCCATCTATGTCTGAGACTGTGAACCGCCCACTGCCCGCCCTAACTCTGCCTCTGCCACACCCCTTTCCCACCCCCATCTAGCCTCCCCGTGCAAACACCATGTATGTACGGGGAAGTTAGTTGACCCACATAGCATCTGCGTGCATTAGGAACTTAACTGGGCTTGTACAAAGGTACTACCTGTATAGATGCCTTTGGAAAATCCCGGTTAAGACGTTTCCATGGGTAGCATGGGCTGTTGCCCATGTAACTGCCTTCGAAAATCAGGTCCTTAGAAGAAAACCAAGAAGAGGAAGTGATAAAGGGAGACCAGGACAAACCTAATCTTAAAAATAAAATGATCATACAACAAATGTACAAAATAGTGTCAGTTTTAAACAGGGGCGGCCCAAGGGGGGTGCGGGGCCTCATTTGCATAAGTGGCCTTATTTGCATAAATATTTGCATAATGTTACCATACACCAACTTTTAGTAAACATGTCTCTTAATGAGTGTATGGATAAAGAAAGACTAAAAGATTTCTACATTACCAGTGCCAACCGCCAGGCACATTAGGAACTACTACAAACGCTGCCCATTTAGAACACATAGCAAACCCGCTGTATTCTGACAGCATTACCAGGACTCACAAAGCACCATACCCTACCTATCAAAGTTCAACACTGCAAATATTAAACCAATACATTTCAGAGAATACTGGGGAAAGAGAACAAGTGGCAATGTCAATTAGGAATTACATAAACAGAATACCTCAGCTCAGTTACACATGCAGAACATAGACCATCACCAAAAAAGGAATCATAATTCAGAAACAGGAAGGCAATAATTAAACTGGGAACCCCAAAAGCCAAACTTGGAATGTACAACAACACTGCAGAAATAAAACTATAAATTAATTTCCTCTTGTACCAAACAAAGTGCAGACGTTAATGATGTACATTTCCCAGAGCTTTCATATTCCAGTTAATAAATTCAAAATAAAGAGATATCTTTCTACTTTTTGTACATTTTTTTTCAGTTGCAATTGTTCCAGCCACTTTCTTCTGGTTTCTTCATGTTTTCTGCTAACTCTCCATCGTTTGCTGTCCATTTGTCCTTACTTCTCTCTTCTAGTTTTTTTTTTTCCATTCTCTCTCTCTACATCTGCTTTAACATACTAATCTTTCTCCTTTTGCTCTTTCCTCATTCCTATTTCATCCACACAAATTTTACCCCTCCATTCTCAATCCCCACTTACTCTCCCAATACCTGGCCAATTGTAGACTTTTCATCCCTCCCACACAAAATATTTTTCCCCTCTCCATTTTACTCTCCCAGCCCCATCCCATTATAATCCTCCCCCAACATCAGCTCCCTTCTAGTTCCAGTCTCACTCAGCATCCATTCCCTTCTAGTCCCTGCATCAGCCCATTTCCAGTCCTAGCCCCCAATCAGCCCATTTCCAGTCCTAGCTCCCCATCCATTTCCAGTCCGAGTCCCTTCATCAGCTCATTTCCAATCCTAGCCCCCCATCAGCCCATTTCTAGTCATTTCCTAGCCCCACCATCAGCCCATGTCAAATCATAGCTCCCCTCCACTCAGCCCAATTCCAGTCCAAGCCCCCCCATGAGCCTACTTCCAGTTCTAGCCCCTCCATGAGTCCATTTCAATTCAAGCCCCCACCACAGCCCATTTCCAATCTTAGCTCCCCCCAACAGCTTATTTCCAGTCCGATCCTAGCTGCTCCATCAGCCCATTTCCAATCTTAGCTCCCCCCAACAGCTTATTTCCAGTCCGATCCTAGCTGCTCCATCAGCCCATTTTCAGTCCTAGCTCCCTTCCCTCACAGCCCATTTCCATTCCAAGCCCCTTCCCCATCAGCTATTTGCAGTTCAAGCCTCCCCTTCCACTCAGCCCATTTCCAGTCCTAGCCCCCCATCAACCCACTTGCCGTCCTAACCCCCATCACCCCATTTTCAGTTTAAGCCCCCCCTATAACCCATTACCAGTCCTAACCCCCCATCAGCCCACTTCCAGTCCTAACCCCATCAGCCCATTTCCAGTTAGCCCCCCCATAGCTCATTGCCAGTCCTAACCCCCCATCAGCCCACTTCCAGTCCTAACCCCATCAGCCCATTTCCAGTTAGCCCCCCCATAGCTCATTGCCAGTCCTAACCCCCCATCAGCCCACAGCCCATTACCAGTCCTAACCACATCAGTCCACCTCAAGTCCTAACCCCTCCCCATCAGCCCATTTCCTGTCGTTGCCCCCCCATAGCCCATTATCAGTCCTAACCCCCGCATAGCCCATTACCAGTCCTAACCCCCCATCACCCCATTTCCAGACAGCCCCCATCAGCCCACAGCCCATTACCAGTCTTAACCCCTCCCATAGCCCATTACCAGTCCTAACCCCCCCAACAGCCCACAGCCCATTACCAGTCCTAACCACATCAGTCCACCTCAAGTCCTAACCCCTCCCCATCAGCCCATTTCCTGTCCTAGCCCCCCCATATCCCATTATCAGTCCTAACCCCACCATAGCCCATTACCAGTCCTAACCCCCCATCACCCCATTTCCAGACAGCCCCCATCAGCCCACAGCCCATTACCAGTCTTAACCCCCCCATAGCCCATTACCAGTCCTAACCCCCCAACAGCCCACAGTCCACCTCAAGTCAAGTCCTAACCCCCTCCATAACCCATTACCAGTCCTAACCCCCCATCACCCCATTTCCAGACAGCCCCCATCAGCCCACAGCCCATTACCAGTCTTAACCCTCCCATAGCCCATTACCCGTCCTAACCCCCCCCCCCCAACATCCCACAGCCCACCTCATCAAGTCCTAACCCCCTCCATAGCCCATTACCAATCCTAACCCCCCACCCCGGCTCATGGAAAATTAAAAAAAAAAAAAAGCTGGCTGCTGCCGCTGCCGCCACGGCAGCAACAGAATGGAGTGTCCCGCGGGGCCCCCTCTGCCCGGCTGAGCCCCTCTGCACCGGCTTTCAGATACGCAAAGGGAGAGTGTCTCCCTCGCATCTCTGTTAAGCCCGCAGGGGCAGGTGGGAAATTTCCCATCAGCCCCTGCTTCCCATCAGCCCCTGCGGGCTTAACAGAGATGCGAGGGAGATACTCTCCCTTCGCGTATCTGAAAGCCGGCGCAGAGGGGCTCAGCCAGGCAGGGAGAGCTCAGCCGGGCAGAGGGGGCCCCGCGGGACACTCCATTCTGCCACTGCTGCGGCTGCCGCGGCAGCGGCAGTAGCCAGCTTTTTTTTTTTTAAATTTAATTTTTAAAAAAGCAGAATGTTCTTTGCGCGGGGCCCCCTGAAACGTGGGGCCCTGTGCAAAAAACATTCTTGCTCAATGGACGGGCCGGCCCTGTTTTTAAAGAATGAAATATGCATTTCTTATAGTTCAGTACAGGAGAAAATGCATTTCTGTTTCTCTTTCTTCAGTGCTTCATAGCTCACAGTGTCTGTCTTTGGGATTTTCCATTTCAATTTTTGTCTGCATGTTTGTTTGTAATTTGTAGTTATATTCTCTACTAGTTGATGTTCTATGTGTTCTATGTACAGCTGAGGTGAGAAATTCTGTTAATACGCTGGTTCTGTGTAGGGATTTATGGTAGTTGTTCTCTTTCTCCAACTGGGGGTACACTGGTATTCTAGACTACTTGCAGTGCTGACTTGACATAAGTAGGATTGGTGCAATTTGAGTTTATGGACTTTGTGCTAGTATGGTATGGTAAGGTTTTGAGTGTCCATCTGCAGGGTTTTGTGATATGATACACAATGTCTAGCAGTGGAGGGAGTTGGTGGTGTGGTCACTGATATGAGAATAGAATTTGAATAGAATCTTTTTTGTATGTTGATTTGTAAAGTGAAGCATCCTACTTCTGTTCTGCACCCATTGTTGGGAGAGTTTTATTGCTTATTTCCATATGAATGAATAATTATACCCTATTAGACTGATATTCAAAGGCAATATCTTTACCTATCCTTGCAGTGTAAATAGCCTATGCATATAGTTAACCCTGTTGTCCAAGTTTGTACTCCTGTTCAATGTAAAACCAGACAGCTTGATTAAATGATAAATAATAAAAACATCAAAGTTAAAGTGACACATACCTGTTTTTATCCTTTAAAATATATTTATCTAATATTACACCTTTAATGGGAGAGGAAGAGAACATGTATAAATTAGATATGTATAATCAAAACAAAACAAAAAAGCGCACATACAAGACCAAACATATAGAGAAGTGTATCAATAGAGTCTACATCATTACCTTTCAGGCTGATTTCCCAACGCGTGTGAAAAAGGAGAAACCTCCTTTACACTATACAGCAAATTGGAATTTCACCAAAAAAAGGCGTCTGCACTAAAGGATTATAAAAATAATTATCAATTGATGTTAACAAACGGGCACACTTTAACTTTGATTTTTTTTATTATTTATCATTTTGTATTAATTTTTGTTTTATCTGGATATAATTATTAATATGATTTTCTCTATTATTTTTATCATTTTATATAAGTATATACAACTTATTACAATTTTGGAGCTTGTTTGTTTATATTTATTAATATGCATGTTATTTATATACCACTCTAAGACTTATGGTGTCTTATTGTTCTATTGGTGTTATTAACATGTCTATTTATGTATTTGTAGCTTTTAAGTCCACTTTAGTGCCCCTGAGGAAGGCAGCGAAACACGGCCTGTGTCGGGCTAGTGGCATTTGGTTTTCAATAAAGACTGTTTTATCCTTTGGAGTTATCCACGTTTTTTGTACTGGTTCTGTTCCTGTTGACGTGGGTTTGTGCCTGAGCGTTGGACTGTGCTGGACCAGGCCAGCCAGCACAGGCTGAACAGCCAGAGGTGGGCCCAGAGGTGGAAGCCAGCATGGAGGCCTAAGAGGAGGGGTGGCCTGGAAGCATGGAGGGGGAAGGGGAGGTGTTGGGGAGGAGGAGGTGGTGGTGGTGGAGGTGGGGGAGGTGGAGGGGAGCGAAGGGGGGAGCGAGGATCTGTGGGGGCCCCATGAGGGGGAGGTGTGGGGGGAGGAGGGGGCTGGGAGGGGGCAGAGTCAGAAGGGAGGGGATTGGCAGTCTTGAGTGACACAGGCTTCCACAGGGCACTGGGAGCCCCAGCTACCTGCCCCATGGTGCTAGTGCTGTCCCCCGACTGGGCAAAGGCCTGCCATACAGTGTCACAGGCAGACGTGCCATACATGCAGGCACACAGACAAGGGGGACAAGTGTCCGTGTGGCTGCATGTGTGGCCTACGCCTGGCTGTGGCGATGCATGCCCAGGCCTACACACAGCAGGAGCACACACACGTCCTGAGGCAGCTGCTGATGGCCCTGTCCATGGTGGATGATTGGCTGCGCATGCTGTGGGAGAGAGGTGAAGCAAGCACAGCCGGCCATCCACCCGGCCTAGGAGGCCCCCAGGGGGCGTGAGGGGCAGCCACACATGTGACCCCCTGCCTGTGACAGCCTGTGCCCCGGGACTGCCATTGCCGCTGGGAGCAGGAGATGGAACCCAAAAGAATGGCATAACAAACCTGTAAATAAATATGTACATACATTAAACAAACACACACTGGTCCAGTGTCCCATCTAGTCACATGGAAGAGAGGCAAGAATGTCAGTTGTATGCATGCCTGTGTGTGCATGAGTGTATGTCACCATACCCGAACATAGTAGATGCCCCATGGCAAGGGCATAGTAGATGCCCCATGGCAAGGGCTATGGGTGCTGATAGATGCATCACCACAGGTACAGGGGGGGTAGCATTGCACCGCCATGGCCAGACCCATGGTGACAGGCAGATGCTAACATTGCACACATGGCACGGCGCATGGCATGGGTGCTACACAGCACAGCTATGCACCTGATGTCGCATGGACAGAGCACATGCCCCATGACATGTGTGGCGTGTAAGAGGCATGGCATGCCAATGGGTTGGTGTGCCATGGCCATTCGCCTGGCTGTGTACACCCATTCCTCCATGCACTGGGCAAAGCATGTAGCATCTGGCTTTGCAGTAACATATGGCAGTATGGGGATCTGCAGCTGCTTGGGGTTGGGGCCACCATGGACACCATGATGGACAGGAGAGAGATGTGCAAGGTCAGGTGTGATATTGGTGGCAGGGGTACAGACAATGGTGCATGGTGGGACACTACAGAGGGGGCACGACAATGCACATAGGCATGGGGGTGGGGGAGCAAGGGGGCAAGGAGGGTGTAGGTACCGAGCAGTAGCAGTGCCGGACCCACACGGGCCACAGGGGAAGGGTCGGATATGGTTATGGGGGTCTGAATGGGGGGTGGATGTGCTGGACCCCCTGGATGGCTGTGGGGGGTGAAAGGTGGACCCCAAGTGGCGGGACAGGGGGTATGGGCACAGAGGCAGAGCGGGGATGTGGTACACTGAGGCATGGCTGCCTGCCAGGTGGGCAGGGGGTGATGGTACATATGCCCTCTGTGGGTGGTCCAGGGCATACATCTGAGGAGCAGGGATGTACCCTCACTGCGGGGTGTGGAGGGGTACCAGGTGGATGCGCCCTGGGAATGGCCACGTGACAGCGGCCCATGCCATGCAGACACTCGAGACCGGTGCAGGCCCAGGGGGGGAGGTGGGGAGTGTAGGGGAGGAGGTGGGGAGCATAGAGGTGGAGGAGGGGGTGGGGAGGGGATGGCAGAGAGCAGGGAGGGGGCATGGGGAGGGGAGGAGGGTGGTAGGAAGGCGGGGAGTGTGATGGGGAGGAGGCGGGTGTGGGGGTGGGGGCAGCCATTGAGGCGTGGACAGCTGACAGTTGCACATGCTGTCACAGGGCACTGTGGGCCCCTGCCATCTGCCTCACAGCTCCGGTGACTTACCCCTTCGGGGCGAAGAGCCTGCGCATATCAGCGTGGGACGGCAGGTCACACATGCAGCCACACAGACAAGGGTCGGTGTGTGTCTGTGTTGGTGAATGTGTGGCCTCCACATGGTTGTGGCGATGCGGGCACAGGCATATACCCTGTGGGAGCATTGCAAAGCTGTGGGCCAGATGGCAGTGACCATGGGCATGGTGGCTGACCAGCTGCACATGCTGTGCAACATACTCACAGCAGGTGCAGCTGACCAGCCACCTGGCCAGGGTGTCCCCCAGGGGTGTGAGTGGCAGCTGGACCCACATCTCCACTGCAGTCTAGTGTCCTGTGCCCCAGGGCTGACAACACCAGCAGCATAGGGGCCGGCAGGGCCGGGGCCCTTGGAAGCACACAGCATGCATATGTAACCCCCCCTATTGTAAATACACCTCTGTTGTTGCCATGTTCAATGCATCCCAGGGTCTCATTTCTCAACATGGCATGTGGGGTGTGTTTGCCAGGTGTGTGCATGTCCCTGTGTGTCCCCCAGGAGATTCCAATACCAGGGGGTATCATGGCAGTGAGGGGGGAATGTCCTCTAGGGACGGGCCGAGGGAACAGCCCAGACATCAGTGGGCAGGGGTAGGAACAGCGGTGTGGGTGGACTTGCGTTTGGAGGCACAGGCTCCAGAGGGCATAGATTGGGCCGTGACCTGGTGTGGACCACTATTGGGTGCAGGACAGGGGAGCAGTGAAAGGGGTGGGGGGTCACCAGGAAGGTCGGTGGGAGGCCATGAGGGGGAGGGGGCGATGGCAGGGGACCCGTATGCAGTACAGTAGGCCTGCGACATAGGGACAGGGGTGTAGGGCGGGGATGGAGGTGGCTGCTGCGACTGTGGGGCGGGGACAGACCGGTAGGCAGCACGCAATGTGCATGGGGTGCCATCAGCGGAGGTGCTGCAGGATGGACACGGGTCCTGCATAGTGCAGTACATGCAGATACGATAGCGATGGTGTCACAGACAAGCGTGGGGCAGATTGGACAGACAGGGGTGGCTCCGCCACGGATGCCCTGCCTGGTTGGGCTATCCATGGGGACAGAATGGGCCAGCATGAACCCAGGGGCAGCGGGTATGCTGGGGGTGGTGGTGGAGGCAGGGGTAGGTGGTGCTGGATCATCAGGTGGTAGGGGCTATGCCATGGCCCGGATACATTGCCAGTGGCAGGGGACACAAACACACGTCAGCAGGTCACAGGGCATCTGGGGCGGGGACCTGTATGTGGGTTGTGGCATAGATGTGGCGGGGGAGGGTGGGATGTGCACGACAGGACTGTGTTCTTGGGGGCCTGGGGGATGGGCACAAGGGAGGGTGTGGTGGCAGGCATGGCCATTCCGGGTGATGGCTATGTGTATTGGGGTTGGGGGGTTGGGGGGGCCTGGGTCACGACCAGCAGGGTCTGTGGGGTGAGGGTGCACCCTGAGCAGGGAAGGGTGAGGGGCATGTTCCCAGGGTGGCCACATGTGTGACAGGGGGACATGGGCCATTCAGCTGAAAGCATGGGCACATGGCCACAGGTTACACCTGTGATAACATCCTTTATTGTGCACACCGATGCCCCCCACCTACACCTCCCCTGCATCCTCTGCCACGTCTGCCATGTTCCCGAGCATCACATGGGGAGGGTGCTGCTTCTACCATTGGCACTGCTGCGACCGGCTGGACCATGTGTGCCAACATGGCCTCATGCACGGCCACCATCCTGGCCATGTTGGCTTCCATTGCCCCGCCATCTTGTTAAGTGTCCACATCTTGTGGCGGAGGTCACCCAGCTGCCAATGTTGGCAGCGCACCTCCCACCGCAGGTGATCCTGTCCCGCCGCCATCTCTCACAATGCCATCTGTATGCCTGTGGGTGAGACATGGTGGAAGCCTTGAGACATGGGCTGCACATTCCACCTGTACACTTGAAATGGCTGGCCAGATGTATCGGGCACTCACCCTCTGCATCCTCATGTGCTGCCTTGGAGTGGGAATGCATCTCCCCGATTACCTGTTGGATGGCTGCCTGTGCAGGCCATGATGCTGTACACAGGGATGGTGTTCCAGCTGAGCCACCAGCTGCAGCCCCCACCGTGACATTGCTGTCGCCTGCCTCATTTCCCATTGCACCGTCCTCTGGGAGGTGGTGAACTGCTGCATCCCCCTCCAGCTCCAGCTCTGCCTCATCCTCCATGGGCACCTCAACATCCATGCCTGCCTCTGATGGGGGACACGGTCCTGGACCTGGGGGTCCCACCTCCGCAGCCACCTCCATGGCATATATGTCACCTGTGGGGGTGGGGTACACAGGTTAGGTGTGGCGTGGCTTACATGTACCTGTCCCATCGTGACCTGCCAGGTGGGGTGGGCCATGGGATATGTAGTGCAATCGGGGCCCTCCCCAGCTGTGGATATGTGGCCAGGGACTGTTCCAGGGCAGGGACATGTGGTGAACCAGCAGTTGTATGTGTCCTTGGTGTCAGCGGCGCCTCACTGGTGGTTGTGTATGCTTGCAACTGGATACAGGCTGCATACACTGCTGGGACTGCTGAGGTACTATTGGGGTTGGCGGTCCACCATTGCCTTTGACAGGTGTGCCCTGTGGTGGCTGGGATCCGTGCACAGGGGTGCATGCCCTGTGGTGGTGTGGGGTCATAATGGCACAACCGGCATTCAACACTGGGTGCCTGTTCAGTGCGGGTGCATAGATACGTGTGTGCCACATGGGTCTGGCCTGGCTGCGCAGGCCATCATGCCCATGCCACCCCCTGAATGGTGCCCCACCCTATGTCCAGCATCTGGGGCTTCCCTCGTATCCCCCTTGCCCCCTGCCCTATCCACCTTGGCACACCCATCCCATTGATTGCCATCGCACATTGCAGCCATCCCACTACCACCCCCAACCACCACGCATATGGGTGCAGGGGGACACTGTCACCAACACACCCTACATCACCGGGTGCTTTGCTGCCCCCGCCCCCTCCAGTGTGGCGCCACTGCACATAGGTGGTCAATGGTCCCTGCCCCTGCCTGACCCCCTCTGCAACTGCTGCCTTCTGCCCACCCACCCTCACCATGTGCACCGTCATCACATCACCCTCCCATGGCCCCCTGGGTCCAGTGTGGCTCAGCCTGTGCCAGCCACCCTCAGCTGCTTTATCACTGTCACAGGTATGCAGTGAGATGCCGATGACATGCCACATTGGCCTTTACTTCTGCCATCACCCATGGCCGCTCTGCTGCTCCTGTCACTGGTAGCCACATTATCCCTCTTGGTACCCTGTCTGTGCATGGTCCTATGGCTGTGACCTGTCCCTGGCCTCCCCCCAATCCCTGTGTGTTGGCACACCCTGGAACACATTCCTATGTCCCACCTGCACGTGGGTCCACTGTATCCAGCTCAGGCAGCAGGCCGTGGAGGTAGATGGGCCCAAGTCTGTCGGCCAGTTGCTGTTCCAGAGGTGACAATGTGGCTTGGTGTGGTGCACCCCCTTCTGTTGCATGGGCATGGCATCGTTCAGCAATGGAGTGAGCCCGTATAGAGCGCTTGATGTCGCGGAATCTTTTACGGATACTTTCAGTATCGCGGGTGGTTCCCCCTGCTGTGGCCACTGCTGTTGTTACCTCCTCCCATGCATCGTTTCTCTGGCTGATGGTGGTGGTGCTGCTGAGCCACCCAAATAGCACCTCGTAGCGCTCCAGGATGGCTGCCAGGAGAAGGTCATTCTCCTGTGTGTAGCAGGCTGCCCTCCTCCTGGCATCGTCTGGCAGTTTCCTGCGATGGCACCTGCCACATTCCACACCTCCAAATTGTTGATGCACCCCCTGGCTGTGGCTGGATGTGCCTGCCTCACACCCCTCCGGCTCCCCCTCTGTTGGAGACACTGCTGCTGCTCCCGTGCTCCACTGTGTTCCATCGTGTGCCGCCATTGCTGATCTGCTGTGCCTCTTTTATGTATGCAGTGTGTGGTTCATGTGATGTGCAGTCTGTGCAACGTGCGACGCAACATGTGGCACAACACACATTGCTGCTACCCAGGACGTGTTTCCTACGTGGCCAGCCATGCCTTACCTCTATGCTACCTTCAGGGGGTGGCATACATGATATCTCGCGTATGTGTTACAGCGTGCTGTATGAGCCCTGCCCCCCGTTCAGCATTGCTCTATGCTATGCACGCACTCAATGTGTGTGTCGAGCGTAACACATGTCCCTAAGTGCACTATGCCATTACACACCTGTGTGTTCCATGTTCTGTACGCATCATGCTCTGCCATCTATACAGCACTCTCTGCCACGCTTAGGTGCCCTACGCATTGCATCCACACGTATGTTGTGCAGGCGCATGTTGTACATTCACTATGCGAGTGGGACACATGGTGTGCCCCTCCCCTTCCTACGTGTGCTCTGCATGCTCCAATAGCGAGGCACACTTTTGTGTTGTGGTACGTGTGCTACTGCACGTGCTACATCGTTCCGCTTCCATACGTACTGTGAAGTTTGCAAGCCTGTTGATTGTGTACGTTATTGCAACTTCAGCTGTGTTATGTTGGTTCCGATTGGTTGCCATGCCCTACAACATATTTAGCTCACCACGTTGCTCAAGGCCTCTGTCCATGATGGCTCACACTGACCATGCGGGTTGTGCAGTGGTGGCGTTGCAGGGACTCGATGAGCTGCGGTTGCCTGAGTAGGGAGATGGTGTCCTTGGGTTTTTGGAACTGGGCATGGGTGCAGTCCTGCTGCAACACAGGCCTACAGCTGTGGAGGCCCCACAGGCCGAGGTAAGTCCAGCATGGCACCATAGGCGTGCTGAGGCATGCCCTCACCTGCCTCGCCTCTACAGGCCCAGGCCCCTGCTCCAGGACATTCATGAGGACCAGGTCATTTCCCTCTACCGTCTGAGCACAGGGGCTATTAGGGAGCTCTATGAGGATCTGAGACCTGACCTCGAGCCCTGGACTGCCCAGTCACATGCCATACTGGGATTGGCCAAGCTCCTGTTTGCCCTACATTTCTTTGCCTCTGGCTGCTTCCAATCCTCGGTGGCCACAGTGGGGGGGGGATGAGCAGGCCCACCTTCTTGCGCTGTCTCCATCAGGTACTGCGGGCCATGGTCAGCCGGGTTAGGAATTACATAACAATTCCTAACAGTGGGCAACAGTGGGGGCCCTGGGCCAGGCATTCCAGCAGATTGCGGGGATACCATATGTGATGGGAGCTATTGATTGCACACATGTTGCCCTGGTCCCGCCCAGAGACAGGGAGGTGGTGTTCTGCAACCGCAAACACTACCATTCCTTGAATGTTCAGGTTGTTTGTGATGCAAGTATGTGTATTCTGAATGTGGTTCCCCAGTTTCCAGGGTCTGCCCATGACTCCCATATCCTGCAACACTCGGCACTATTCAGGCAATTTGAGGCCACACAATATGGGGACTGTGTCCTGCTGGGTGGGTATTAGCCATCTCTAACATGCTCATGTTGTCTGTGTCCTGTGGGCTCTACACCTCGCACAGTTGGGACAGGGTCACCTTCTGTGTTTCATTTGGCGCTTCTGACTGCATATCCCCTGAGACACACATGACATGGTATTCTGCACCTCAGATGTTTTTTAATACCACATTACAGACACAATCCTTCATGCTGTCGCATATCACTGCCCATCTGATGTCTCCCATACGTGGTCCCATTGCTGGATATGACCCCTGCATGCCTCTCCCTGCATTGTGGTTGTGCATCACTGACATTGTGTGGGGCGGTGTCCTCCAGCATGCCATGTCACTGTCACAGGGGACATGGACACATGTTTGTGTGTTGACAGATGTAACTATGTCGGCCATATGTGCGTCACTGCTCATTTGTGTGTCCCAGTACACATGCAGGTTATACTGTTTCCAGGTGCCGTTGCTGCACTGCACATGTCTTTTGGTGTGGTCCCGCATGTTGGTGTGTTGCACAGATTGTTTTCCATCACCTACTGTGCACAGCCTGGACTCACACACATACACCAATGTACATATGTTGGTCTGGGTTGTGTGTTCCTAGTTGACTCTGTCTACAAGGTGTGTGTGTGTGTGCTACTGGAGGGGGAGGCCTGGGTTGGCTCACCTATTTATTTTCCTGCTGTGCTGTGTGTTGGAGGGCCCATTCCTGTTGACCTCATCTGTAGCATCACGTGGCTGGCATTGTGGTGTGATGTTGCATCCCACATGTCTGCTCTGTGTTGGTCAGTGTTGGTGTGTAGTGTAATCCTACTGTATATGTTACTGTGACAGCATATGTGTGTGCACTGTACCATGGCCGTTACATTATTGCACGCATGCTGTTCTCTCTCCCAGTCCTGGGACACTGCCATGCATCCTCCTGTTGTGTTTAGGGATGCCACTCGTGGGTTTGGGCTGCAGGAGGTTGGTGATGTGATTGGTCTGGTTACTGTTGATATGTGCTTCCCTCATTGCCTCACCCCCATGTTGTGTATCTCACACCCCAAAATGATTGTGCACAGCTGTCGTGTGCCATTATGAGATGTCATCTGTGTGTGTCATCATGTCATCTGTTGACCTTTCGCACGTAGATGCTTGTGCGTACTTGTGTGACCACCAGTTCATGATTGACCTTACCACATTTCTGTCTACAGGTGATGCAGGATATGGCTGTTGTGCCTGGCTGCTGACACATGCAGAGAGGAGGTACAATGAGGCCCATGCCTCCAGCCACTCAGTTATCGAGCGCACCTTTGGTGTTTTGAAGAGTCACTTCAGGTGTCTGGATAGGACCTGTGGGGCCTTAGAATACAAACCCATGACTGTGGCACAGATCATTCTGGCCTGTTGCATCCTACACAACATTGCACTCAGGCACAATATCTGGGTCAACATTAATGAGGATCTTGAGGAGGATCCATTGTGCCCTCCTGCAGGTGGCCGTGGTGACACACATGTGGGAACGGCAGCCAGGCAACGTCTGATCGAGGAGATGTTCTCATGTAAGTCCTGCATATGTGGTGATATGCATATTTGTCTACATGTACATGCTGCCGTGTCTGTTTCTGGCCTCTCTTTGCACATATCTATGTTTCCATTCTGTCTTTACATCCCCAGGAGTAGTCAAAGTTCCTGGCCATTGCAGCAGTGCAGTGGTACCTGTGAGTATGTCCTTCAACCTGCTGGTGACTGTGTTGGGTGAACATAGCGGTATATGTATATATATAATAACTACTGTAATTATCTATATTATGTTCCATGTTTTATAACCTGTACATAGTTTAAAAAGTACTATTCCAGCTAACGTTCAAAAGTATGTTCCCTGTATCTACTGTCAGATGGCTGCCTGGGTGAGAATCTTCACAGTCTTGGCAAGTGCATATATCTATATGATTTGCAAGGGATTGTGGGCAATGCAGTTCATTCACACCAGACACAGCTGCTCACAATAATTAGTTGTGCTTTTGGGTAAAGCCAATAAGATATTTATTTATGGGGTTATTTCTCCCAACACAGATATGCTTGGTAGCACATAAATCAGGTTACTTGCTTTCAGTGTTAAACTTGGAAAAACAAAATCAGGAAAACAACATTTTAACTTGTCAGGCAATCAAAGCAAAAGAAATAAGACCTGGTTGGCAACAAACTGGTCTTTTCTGTAGGCTTTAGCTAATATTCTCTTAGCAATGTCAAACAACAAACCAAAAGCCACAAAGAAAGAAAAAAACTGTTCTTTTCAGGTAAACTTCTTATATCTTCCCACATAGATTCAGAAGTGATTCTCTCAGAGCTCACAAGCAATTAGGTAAGACTCAATTGCTAGCAGTTATCCAGCTGAAACCCCTTAGCTGGCTTGCTTTCTACTGCGTGGCTAAAAATCCTACTCATGAGCTTTTCTGAGTAGATTAAAGAACAAGTTTGTATTTCTTTGTGATGGTTGCTGTACTTTATAACAGAAAATCACCAAAGGAGTTTAGACAGAGAGCAGTCCATGTAAACAGATTCTTCATCCCCCTCTTCTTCAACAAGCATGGGTTCAATATCATAGATTGGCACAGATGAATCTCCCAATGGAGCACTTTCAGGAGAATACTTGTTTCCCTGCTGTCTTTCAAGGTTATAGCTAGGGCATAGATCAGTGTTCATACCTGAGCTTCCATTGCTGTTAGAGTTCCTCTCTATATAGCCTGGCCAGTATGTAGTCCAGTTCTTATGTCCAGCCTTCCAATCCAGATCCCTGGACACTGGATCTCTCTTCACATACCTTCTGGCACGGGTCTTAGGGTCCCTTCTTCGTGCAGCCGTCTCCCTCACAGGTACTGTCTGGAGATTCCTAGCTCTGCAGCACCATTCCTCTGGCTTTCCCCAGTCCAATGGTGTATGCTGGCCCTTGGAATGCCTCCCAGTATACGTACTGCTCTGGACTCTTCTAGACCTCTCAAAGGCTTTTCTCCTCTTTCTTCCAAAGGGTTTCTTTCCCTCTCTGTCCATCCGGTTTGGCTTCTGCTTCTGATGATCCTCCTGATGATGAAGATGATCAAGCTCAAGCTGATTCTCTGTAGAATAAACTCTACCTTTATTCTGCTTAGATGAGTGCTCCTCCCTAACACAGCGCAGCTGTGCTGAATCAGGCCCTGCCCTTTGAGATGAGTGCTTAGGGATTACCTCATAGCCCTCCTGATTGAACACACGTTTCCCCACTTCAGCTCCTCTAAGGGCTGTTGGAAACCTGGTGCATTCTGGGACTGGTAGTCTTTTATGGGAAAATTCTGTTTTATTATTTCTACCAGAACTGACAGGTTGCTTGTTCAGAGTCACTTCACCTTTCCTATAGCTCCTTCCTGAGCTATGATAAGCTTCCTTATCACACTACACATGTATATAGTTAAAACATTGTTCCTTGTAAAGTATACAGAAGTATACTAACTCTCTGCTCAATGTAAACCGACCCTGATCTCTGGAAGAGGCGGTATAGAAGGAACTGTTAAATAAATAAATGTACTGTGGGGGCACTGCGGCATAGCATATTTCTGTTGTTCTCTGTCCACTGCACATATCTTATTGTGCGCCTGTTTGGCCTGTGCCTCCCTACCCCACATGTTCGCTTTGGCAACCATATGGCCATTAGTTCAGGTCAGGTTCTTGTTTTTGTTTTAATTTTTTATTTACATTTTTAACACAGACAAACAAAAAAAAAAACATAACAGCTCTACACATAATACAACCTACAAATAAATCAACCCAACACCCCCCCCTCCACCCCCCCCAAGCCCAAACAATGGACACCTCACAGCTGGTCAGGCTATAGGCGCAGAACAAGCAGATGCCTATTTGCAGCAAAGCCCCTTCACTCTTTGGACCCCTTAGCATTTAGCCGCCTCCCTGAGCTCCAATAATGCCTTCCACTTAGTCCTTTGATGAGGTGAGTGCAGCTCTCCCTTCCGGGGCATTTGCTCAAACTTACTATAAGTACCAACTAGGCCCCACCATACTTGCCAGTGAAGACAAGTGATTGCCTTCCAATTTCATATCCGATGACAAAAAATCTAAGAGAAAGGTATCCTTCCTATCCCGTAGGGAGATGCTCGAAAGTGAGCGATAAACTAAGATTTCCCATGTAAGGAGGAGACTGAGGCCAAGAACCTTTTGAATGGAGCTCCACACCTGCAACCAATAAGTTTGGACCTTAGGGCACTCAAAAACAACATGCCTAAAAGTGCCAATCTTCTTCTGACAGAGCCAACATTTATTGCTTGCCTTTGAGTCCCACCGACTGAGGCGTACAGGAGTAATTTAAGCCCTATGGGCAAACAAAAAATAGCGTTTGAGTAACTGAGGTAGACCTAGTAATTCTTACTTGGGTAGACCAGAATTTCTCCCACTCCTTTTGCGATAGGGCAACACCAGTGTCCCTCTCCCAAACCTCCCCCCCCCCCCCAAATTTCCCAAATCACCCAAACTACTTTGCTTCGCAACTTTGTACAAGAGGGAAGCCTTACCCGTAGCTCCCTGCACTTGCTCAATTGTGTCACCCAGCTTTCCCCCCGCTTTCATTTGTCGCATATCTCCAAGGGCACCCACAACACAATGCTTCAACTGGGCCCATTGGAAATAAGCCGATCCCGGGAGATGATACTCCCTCCGCAACTCCTCAAAACTCTTCCACACCTCCTGAGTACACAACTGCCCAACAGTCCATACCCCCCTACTATACCAGGGTTTCCAAGCAATGGACTTACTCTGCACCTTAAAGAGCGGATTGCACCACAAGGACAAATCCTCCGATAACACCCCCTCCAGCCTACTATCCTGCAATAAAATCTGAAAAGCCCTTTGCGTGTCCAAGACAATTTGGGGTCTCAAAGATACATCACTAAATACCATATCCAGAATTTGACACAGCGGAAAGGGGGCCGCAATCTGCTCCTCAAGGCTTAGCCATACCGGTCTTTGCTCATTCACCTGTTCTGCCCACCTGACCCCCTTGCTTCATCAAAAAGGCGCGATGATAAAGCCGAAAGTCTGGGAAGTTCACCCCCCCCCCCACTTTCTTTACAGGCCTTAAGCTTCTTAAGTGTGATTCTAGGAGGCTTATTATCCCACAAAAAATAAGTTAATAGTCTCTCCATCTGCTGATATATCTGCCCCGGGAAAAATATAGGCAGCATTTCAAGGATATAATTTATTTTATGAACAATTGCCATTTTAATGGTCTCTAGACGCCCCCACCACGTTAAGCGCAATGGAGACCACTTTGAGATCATTGACCGAATAACAGCACTCATCGACTTTGCGTTGAAACGCACGGTTTCCTCTAAAGGGTGACAGTAGTGAACGCCTAGATATTTCACTGGACCGGACTCCCACACAAAAGGGAACTCCGACAGCATTGCCTTAAAAGCACGAGAATTAAGGGTGAAAGCTACTGACTTATTCCAATTGATCTTATAGCCCGAGAGAGCCGAGTACCTTCCCATCAGCTCTAAAATATGGGGGATTGACTCTGGGGTAGTGAATAAGAGAAGATCGTCAGCATAGGCTGAGAGTTTGATCTCCTTGCCTAACATATTGAAACTGTGGATCCGATGATTTTGCCGCAACAGCAAGGCTAAAGGTTCCAGCGCAATATTAAATAGCATAAGGGATAATGGGCACCCCTGCCGTGAGCCACGACCCAGTAGGAGTTCACGGGATTGAGCATTATTAACACAGACACACGCTACAGGCCGAGCATACAGAATTTTAACAAACTTAATAAAACCGGCCCCGAAGCCAAACCATTTAAGAGTCGAGAGCAGAAATGCCCACTCCAACCGATCGAACGCCTTTTCAGCGTCCAATGACAAACTGACCACCGGGCCATCTATTGCCTCAGCCCCTGCTAAAACATGACAAAGAAGTCTGGTGTTATCCGCAGTTGACCTCCCTTCAACAAATCCACATTGATCTGGGTGCACCAGAAGAAGGAGCACCTTAGCTAAACGCCGTGCCAATATAGTCGCATATATTTTATAATCCACATTAAGTAAGGAGATTGGCTGATAATTAACCACCAACTGCGGATCCCTACCAGGCTTCTCTATCACAATCACATTCGCCGAGGCAAAAGAGCCTACCTGCAGACTTTCTTCTGCCAATGCAAGAAAATATTGCTGCAAAAATGGTCTCAAGTCATTAGCGAAAGCCTTGTAAAATTCTGAAGGCAAACCATCCAGGCCTGCAGCCTTCCCAGTTGCGAGAGAGTTAATGGCGTCCTGTATCTCCCCTAACGAGAACGGTTCATCAAGACTAGCTGCCAGCTCCTTGTCTACCACCGGTCTTTGAATCTCGGCTAATAAGTGTGAAAAGTCATCTGCCGAACATCCCCCTTCAGAAGCGTACAGTTGCGCGTAGAAAGTTCTAAACGATTCCGCAATTTCAAAATCTTCAACTATCAACGCCAACTTTTCCTGATCCCTAATAGCATCTATTCTGCTGGCATCTTTGCGGCCTCTTAACGCATTAGCAAGGAGTCTGCCAGCCTTGTTCCCCTCATTATAATACATGCCCTCCTGGGCTTTGACACATTGTGACGCCTCTGATGTCAAAAGCTGATTATACCTCAGACACAGCCTTTGCAGCCGCAATAGAATACAGGGATCTGACCTCTTGGTAAACACCCGCTCCCCTGCTCTAATTTGCATTTCCAGAGCCCTCAACTCCTCTCTCCACTGTCTAGCCAGTCCAATACCAAAACTGGTTATGACAGCTCTCAAAGAAGCTTTCAAACCCTTCCACCTAGCCCATCCTTTAGACACATGCGGGGTATTAAAAAAAAATACTCCTGTATAGCTGCCTTTATTTTTACACGAAAATCCTCATTACTCAACAATGCTCTTTCAAAAGACCACTTTCTAATTGAGGAACTCAACGTACCATCCTGCAGCACCACTGAAACCGCAGCATGATCCGAGAGGTGCATCGCATGAATCTCTGCCACAATCAACTTTGGGGTCAAACTCTTGGAGATCAAAATATAATCAATTCGCGACAGAGATTGATGAGGGGGCGAAAAAAAGGTAAAGTCCAAATCTCCCGGGTGCAACATTCACCAGATGTCCACCAACCCCATCTCCCCCATCATGGACAATAACACCCTCTGCGCTTTGGTAGGCCCCAGCGACTTAGGTGGTTTCCTATCAACCAGGGCATCTATCACTAAATTCAAATCACCACCCAATACTTTCAACGTTGAGGGCACAGCCTGCATTTCCTCCGCCAATAAATGAAAGAAATCCAGGCAGTCCCTATTAGGAGCATAAACATTCATTAAAGCTAGATCTAAAGTCCCAATCTTAACCCCAGCTTTAACCCATCTACGTTCCTGATCCACTTTGACACAATGTGCAGTAAGGTTGAGAAACTTATGGACCAAAATGGCTACACCATTACGTTTGCCCCTCGCTACCGAAAAGGCTAAAAGCATAAAAGGCTTTATATTCAACTTTATTGATTCCTTCTCGTTAAGATGAGTCTCCTGCTACATCAGAATGTCAGCTTTTTCTTGTTTACCGTAAAGAATGATTTTCTTCCGCTTTATAGGACTATTTATGCCCTTTACATTTAAAGATAGTAATTTAATAGGCGCCATATCTTATCCAGCACCACAAGACCCCAAGTCTCTCAACCAAGTTGTTAACTGCCAAAAATACACATAGCCCCTTCCTGACCAAAGCACAATCCCATTTCACCTGTCCTCTTTGTCCTACTTCCAACATCTTACAATTAACAGCACATAGCCCCCAGCAAGCACCCCACATAAAACAACTCCTAAAGGGCCCCGGTGGGGGGGGGGGGAGAAGGAGACCTAACATCCCACCAGGTAAACCCAGATTAAGCAAAGCAGGTACAGAGGGGCACAACAAAAAAAAATATAACAAGCTCCACACCAATTGTGCAAGCCCTCAACCTACACAGAGTGAACAACATAAGTCCTGCTCCATCAAATAGAGACCCATTATAGACATTGGTCTCTCAATACTGGGCCCCCAAACAGCACCAAAAAGAGTCTCCAACAGCAGAACTCAACACATTAATTCCTGCTCTTTCTCATCGACGTACACAGATAGCAACTCAGGCTCTTCAAAAGTCCTTGTAGTATTATGCAACGTGATTCTCATCCTTGCGGGGTGAAGTAAACCAAACCTCGCCTGTAGCCTCTGCAATCGGGGCCTCAGCTCCAGGAACCTTTTCCTCTTCTCCACAGTACTTTTCGCAAAATCAGGAAAGAACATCAATCTATGCCCTTCAAATTCGATTGGCGCCCTAGAACAAGCCGCGTCCATAATTCTGAGTACCTGCTGGTGCCTCAGAACGTTAATGATTATTGGACGAGGCCTTCTACTCCCCACCAGGGGCTGCAAGGGTACCCGATGCTCTCTCTCCAACTCAAAAGGCATGTCAAAGACAATCTGTAATGTTGTGGAGATCAATTTGTGCAGAAAGGCAAATATATCCTTCCCTTCAGCCCCCTCAGGGACACCCACAAGCCTTATGTTGTTCCGCCGAGATCGATTGTTATTATCCTCCAATTCTTTCTGCAACTGTTTTATTTGCCTGGCCTGCTTGTCCACCATCTTAAGTCTTTCCTCCTGCGCCAGCACTCTCGCCTCATTTTGTTCCTGTCAGAGACTGAGACTCTCCATGCCATTCTTGAGTCTGACCAGATCCTCTTGCATAGTAGCAAGCGATTCACAGTTTGCAGAGACTATCTCTCCTATTGCATGCACCTCCACCAACAGCTCTTGCATAGCCTCGGGAAGCTCTCGCACCAGCGCCATTTTCTGCAGGGACAGAGGCTCCATCTTAGATCTCTTCACGCTTGCGCCCTGACCCGCAACAAAGTCCAATTGAGCAGGTTTGGGTCCCAACATCTCTCCGGACCGTCGGGGCTTAGCAATTTTTGTCGCTCTCAACTGATACCGGCACAATTGCAGGATTCTTGACAAGGCCCTTCCGGAGCTTTGCTCTACACAGCCACTTCACTTCGCTCCAGGCTCCGCCTCCAAGGTTCTTGGTTTTCACAATTATATTTGTGCAAATGTGACGGAGTTGTGTGTGTCTGCAGGCACAGGGTGTGTTGGTGGCGGGCGCACATACACCCCTTCCGTAGCATTGTGCCATTATACAACATCTGTGTCTCCTTGCATGGACTGTGATGCTTGCCTCCAATGGTCTCAGCTTGGGCTCACAGGGGCCGCATGCTACTGGCGGCATGCTCTCCCCATCTCACGGTGTGTGTGTGTCTGTGTTTTTGGGAGGTGTCTATGTGACGGAACACTCTCTGCTACCCTTGTGCATTGTCTGGTGATGGGATATGCCTGGACACCTGTGCGGTGATGCTCACTGCTCTATCTCTAATCCTGTGCTGGTGCCCTTGTGTACATTGTGCGCACGCATTTACGCATGTCTTCTATGATTTCTACTGACCTGTCTCCTGTTTGCTGCCAGTCAACTATACATCAACACTTCCGTTTCAAGGATATCAATAGACCTTGGACATGTGGCATTGCTGGCTCCACGTGCAGCCATGGTGATTGCATGAATTCCAGTGGCATACCCTACCTTTACTGTGACCTCCTGTGGCCTTTGCCTGTGTTGGACAGTCCCTATCAGACACCTGCTGCAGACAGATGGTACATTGCATGCTTGATCTGTTTTGACTCACATCACACTTCACATGTTTCTTATGGGCTGTTTGTTTTGGTGGGGACCTCTGTGGGATCTATGTGCACCAACACTGCTGGACATGCTGTGGCCCACTGGGCAGCCTGTGTTACATGGCCATAGACATGGCCATGTCAAGATGGCAACCTGGTCAGCCATGCAATCTGCAGCTGTGGGCAACACACACTGTTCTCTGTGTTCTGATCATGTCCTGTGTAGATGTTTGAGATCTCATTATGTACATATTGAGGTTTTTCTCTCTCCATTGTGACCTTATTTTGTGTACAGCATACCATGACCTGTTTCTCCTTCCTCTATCACAGGGCGCAGCAAACACACATGGCATATCATCTACATTGTGGCTGGCCTACCCATCACAGTACCATTGGTGGACAGAGCAGCTCCATGCAACAATCCCTGAGGGATGGTGCCATTGGGTTATGGGCCTCAGCGAGTGGGACACACGCCTATGATGGACATTATTGTTTGACTACTACTTTGTGATGAGCAGGGACAACTGACACAACATTGCTGCTGTACTCTGGCCATGTGTCGTGATCATCGAGATGGATACGCAGTACAGTCTGCATTACTGTGGCACATTGAGTTGTCACACATAACTTTGCATGCCCATGGATCTGTGACAGCCATACCGGCACATGTGTACTTTCAGATGACATTTTCACTGGGGACAATGTGCACTGGACCGAATATATACAGCAGGATGTCACATATGCACTATATGTTGTCCATCTATCTGATAATGTGTTGATGTGTGTGGGTCATGTGTGTGACCTGCAGTGCAGTATGTCTACATATGTTTGTGTGGACAGTTGCATGCAGCCACATGTGTGCCACGGGGGTAACATCCTGTAGGCCCTGTTGCTATGTCTGGCTACCTTGTACTTGGACATTACAAACTGTTAGCCACCACACCACTGTGATGCGTGCCACCATCTGTGATTGTGGTTTGACCCTCGCAGGGGATGTTACAGTTCATCTGGGGCAGCACTCTGTCATGATTTAAAGTATATGGTGCATGTGCATCTGCCTGATTCCAGGTTAGAAATGGTGCATGTGCCTACTTGGATTCTGTGTGGGTTCGTGCACCATTTTAGTTCCTTCATTCAACCTCCACATACATGTTATTGTGTGTGGTTCCTCTACAGATGTGCCGCTGTACATTGATTTACCTCCCCATCAATGCATGTGTGCCCAAACCTCCATATGACATAGCAGGAGCTCCCCCTTCCTCCCCGAGCAGTCAATCACCCACACAGCTCAACGGCTGAAGAACTGCCGTTGCTGGGGCGCGCCCGCGCCTTGCGGGCCTGCGCCTGTGGCCCTTAGGTGTTGGTTCGTGGCGTCGGTCTCTGGAGGCTATATTGAAGTCCTGCTTATTTATCTGGGTAATGTGCTGTTCCGTGTCTTTCTCCTCTTATCTGTTTGACTGTGTCTGTACTCTACTCTGTCCTATTTTATAATTGGCGTTCCTTTCTTTTTCCCTAAATGATGAAGTATTGTAAACCGCTCTAATACCTTTTTGGTCTGAGCGGTATATCAAATTCAAAATAAACATAAACATAAACATTGTGCCACAGACATTGCACCATTACCTTAGCTGTAGTGCGGGGAGTGTCTCATATTTCTGCCTTAGGTTGTGCATCCGCTGTTCATTGGCATATCTGTGATGCGTCTGTATCCACGACACGCATTGCAGCAGGCCTTCTGCATTGTGCTACCTCTATGTCTGTGAGGTTTGTCTATGTTTGTTTTTTAATTACTCCGATCTGATGGAGATATAACACAATTAATCTCTAACTTCCCAAGTGCAATATCTTAAGTGTTTAGCCATGGGTCTCAGACTCACAGGAGCTACGGCAAAAGCTTATTGTACCAAATGCTCCGATTTGCATCAATGACCCAAATAACTGTTTTTTTTGTAGTTTTTCATAATATTATTTTTTAAAACTCCTTTTTCAAAAATAAATAAGTCAGGCTTATCTTTTTTAGAGAGTCCCAATGCCAGCCACAGCGCTGCTACGTTTCACGAATGAATCGTTTCTTCAGGGGTGAATGCTCTGACTTACACAATCTTCAACTGTAAACTAGGGAAACAGATGTAAATTACTCCATTTGATAATCCATAATTCAACAAACTGCTTCATGAAGAAATACATAAAACTTCACAGCAGCAACATAGTCTTTTCAAACTTTAGAGGTTTTTGACTCACTCACCATATTACGTCCCCATTGTTAAATGTTCGTGTGGTGAAAAAACGCCGCGCATGCGGCTTAGGCAATCGTTTAGCCCTTTTATTGTCTAATTCAACTCGCACCTCTATAATCCCAACAGCTTATGTACACAGGTTCCAATCTATCTGAGAATTAAGGCCTTCTGGAGAAATAGTTTGTAAAGTAAAGATCCAGCGTTGTTCTTTATAAATTAATAACTGATCTAAAGATTTTCCTCCACTGCCCTGCGACACTCGTTCTATACAAAAACAGCGGAGTTCAGTGAATGAATGATTATGGGTAACACAATGTTCCACAATTGGAGCTGTCATAGTTTTGCAGCGCAGCCGGCTGCGATGTTCCGCCAGTCTCACCTTAAAAGCTCGTAGTGTCTTCCCAATGTACAGCAGTTGACAAAGGCATTGAATAGCATAAATGACTTGTGTAGAAGAACAATTTGTGGAGTGCCGTAGATTGTAAATCTTTCCCTTGCTATTGAATGAGGTGAGTTCCCAATTTACTTCACATAGAGAACAATCGCCACATTTAGTGTGGCCTCTAGGGGTTGTTAAACTAATCTCATTTAAGGTGGGCACAATCGTAGGACAGAGAATCTCCTTCAAATTACGGTTGCGTGTCCAAATGCACCGTATGTGTTTGTCACGTAATGCAGGAATGCTGTGAATGACATTCATATGCTGTTTAATAATAGTCACTATATCGTTACTATATGGAGAGTATGGAGTCACTAAATTAATAGATGTGTCAGATGTCATTGATGATTTAGGGATCAATAATGCTTCCCGATGATTGTATAAGGCACGTTTATAAGCCTTCTTTATAGTACGTTGTGGATACCCCCTGTTGGATAATTTAACTTTCAACAGGTTAGATTGAGTCTTAAATTCCTGAAGATCAGTACAGTTCTGCCGATACCGGAGGAATTGAGAAAGTGGAAGACCATCTTTTAACTTTCGCGGGTGTAAACTATCATAATGGAGTAATGCATTACGGTCCGTGGGTTTTCAAAAAACCTTCGTTACCCAACCTTCGTTGCTTTTAGTGACTTCCACGTCCAAAAAAGTCATTTTCTCTTGGCTGTAAGCACAAGTAAATTGAATAGTTGTTTCTCTTGTATTCAGCCAACTAATAAAATCTAGTAGAGATGATAACGTGCCAGACCAGATAACAAAAATATCATCTATGTAACGGCACCACAACCGAACATATTGATACAAAGTGGACTGAGTAAGCCAATCAGCTTCAAAAGTAGCCATGCCCAGGCTGCAGCCTCTACATCCCTGCCTAGGATGTGTATGTCGGAGATAGCTGGCATTGGTTTTCATTGGCACTGGTGCTGGTGGTGGCTGAGGGACTGCTTGGATATGTGCCTGCCTCCTTGTCTACACATCATCCACTGCAGAGATGTTGATGTGTTGGTGTGGCACTATGGTTCTCTCACTGGTCTGCACACCTGGGGACCTGGATTCAATTCCCCATATAGCATTTGTCAGGCCACATTCCCTGCATTGCTCTGACGGGGTCCAGTTAATCATTGTCACCGTTTGGTGTACATTATGGGGGTTATGTTGCCATGTACACTGTTTTGCTTGATATCATGGCCAGGCTCTGACACCCATTACATATATCTGTGTGTAGGCTAGCAGACATCTAGCTGTATATGCTTTTCCTGTCTTGTGTGTCCTGTATTCCCAGGAACATATGCCTTGGTGGATATTTCATGACTCCTGTGTGTTTGGGCCTCCACATGCAGCACCCACTGTGTACATGTGCACACCTTGCATCTCCTGGACATGATCTCTCCTGCTCCTCATCTGTGGACAGACCAGTGGCTTTTGTGTGACATTTTGTACAGATATCTGTCTCTGCTGCTGCATCACCACACTGACCATACTGGACCACTGGCTGTTGCCTGTGTGCCAGCCATCTGCTGCCTCACATGGTGCTATGACTTTCCATACACACATGCCATTTAGTGGTACATATTAGCATTGCAGTTGCTGTGGTTGTTTGGCATAGTGGTTAGAGACATGCATTGGGCCACCATAGGTTGTGGGTTTGATCCCAGCATGTTCTCTTCCTCTTCCTCTTCTTTTCTTGTGTTCTGCTACCCTTACCATGCAATGGCTGCAACTTCGTCACCTCTCAGCACACCCTCCCTTCTCTTCGCTGTGCACCATGGTGTGCCCTCTATGCAGCCTGTCTTTCACATATTAGCTGTTACATATGGTTCTTATCATTATGCCATCCAAGTGAGCAGTTGGTTTGGGGGGTTGGTACTGCTGTTGTGATGCTGTTGTTGGACACATTGTTGTGTGGGTTCAATTCTCATGTGCTCCTTTTTGGTTTTGTTCCACGTTTTGCCCTGGTCCACTGACCATGCACACGGCTGTCCCCTCTGCAGGCACCTGCCACCCTTTTTATTTTTGATCTTCGCTCCTTGGCATGCTATGTTCAGGGCATTCCATTTCATGGTGTGTGTGCATATGTTTATCTATGTCTCTTGTCCCACTTACAGACTGCGATATCAGCTGTGGATGTCTGCTCTGCATTTGTGTTGGATCATGGGTACTGGTGGGGTTGCCCTATCCTGGCACACAACAGGCTTTTTGTGTGGTGTCCTGCAGTGTTCTTGTATGCAGACATTGCTGTGGAACTCAACATGGTGCTGTAGCCTGCTGGTTTGTTCACTGACTTTCATTAAAATCATCTGTAATACCTGAAGATTGGAGGGTCGCCAACGTAACACCAATTTTTAAAAAGGGTTCCAGGGGTGACCCGGGAAATTAAAGACCGGTGAGCCTGACGTCAGTACCAGGGAAAATGGTAGAAACCATCATAAAGAACAAAATTACACAGCATGTAGATAGTCATGGCCTAATGGGAGACAGCCAACATGGCTTTAGACAAGGAAGATCTTGTCTTACTAATCTGATATGTTTTTTTGAAGGTGTGCATAAACAGGTAGACAAAGGTGAGTCGGTTGATATAGTGTATCTGGACTTTCAGAAAGCTTTTGGCAAGGTCCCCCATCAGAGACTTTTGGCGAAGCTAAAAAGTCATGGGATAAGAGGCAGTGTACTATTGTGGATGGGGAACTGGTTAAAAGATAGAAAGCAGAGGGTAGGGCTAAATGGCCAATATTCCCAATGGAAAAAGGTGAATAGTGGAGTACCCCAGGGATCTGTGCTGGCTCCGCTACTTTTTGACATATTCATAAATGACCTGGAAAAGGGAATAACTAGTGAGGTTATCAAATTTGCAGATGACACAAAACTGTTTAAAGTTGTTAAAACCCAAGAGGATTGTGGAAAACTACAGGAGGATCTGGATAAATTGGAAGACTGGGCATCCAAATGGCAGATGAAATTTAATGTGGACAAGTGCAAAGTTATGCACCTAGGAAAGAACAACCCACACTATAGTTACACGATGCAAGGCTCCACATTAGAAACCACCACCCAGGAAAAAGATTTAGGAGTCATCGTGGATAACATGTTAAAACCCTCCACCCAGTGTGCAGCGGCGGCCAAGAAAGCAAATAGAATGCTAGGTATCATAAGGAAAGGGATGGAGAATAAAACAAAGGATATTATAATGCCTCTGTATTGCTCCATGGTACGACCGCACCTTGAATATTGTGTGCAATTCTGGTCACCGTATCTTAAAAAGGACATAGCGTTATTAGAAAAGGTACAGAGAAGAGCCACCAAATTGGTGAAGGGTATGGAAGGCTACTCCTATGAAGAGAGGCTAAAAAGGTTAGGGCTCTTTAACCTGGAAAAGAGACGGCTGAGGGGAGATATGATAGAGGTCTATAAATTAATGAATGGAGTGGAACGGATAAACGTGGATCAATTGTTTACGCTATCAGAATATAGAAAGACTAGGGGACATGTAATGAAGCTACAGGGTAAACTATTTAAGACAAATAAGAGAAAATATTTTTTCACTCAACGTGTAATCAAACTCTGGAATCTGTTACCGGAGGATGTAGTAAGGGCTGTTAGTATAGCTGGGTTTAAAAAAGGTTTGGACAAGTTCCTGGAGGAAAGGTCCATAAACCACTATTAAGAAGGGACCCAGGATATCAATGCTTGACCCAGTACAAGCATTTTGGAACCTGTGTCTTTTGGGGATATTGCTAGGTACGTATGACCTAGATTGGCCACTGTTGGAAACAGGATACTGGGCTTGATGGACCTCGGTCTGACCCAGTATGGCATGTCTTATGTTCTTATGTTCTTATGACTTTCTGCCCACTGGTCATGGGTTCAATTTCTGTTTATCTCCATTTTTTATGCCTGTCCTTTACAACTACTTGTCATTCCCCTGGACAGTAATATCTCTGCAGATCTTTGCTGCTAGCCCATAGTACCCTCACCACAGTTGCCAACAATCCTTATAAGGCATTATAGGGCTCCTAATTCAGCATGTTATAAGGCACGTTAGCAGGTACCTTATTAGGCACAGTACATGGCACGTTATTAGGCACAGTACAGGGCACGCTATAAGGCACGTTGCAAGGCATGTTAGGCACTTGCCTTGTATTGTATCTTATAAGGTGCCTTGTAACGTGCCTTATAACGTACCTTATAACGCACGTTACCTGACATGCTTGCCATACTGATGCCCCGCCCACGCCTTTATATTGGCAGCTGTACCTTTACCGTGGAAACGAATGCAAATGACATTACCACAGTTTAGTAAACATGCCCCTATAAGTTAGCATGTCTTATCCATTGGAAGCTATATAAATGCTATACAATTGTTGAGAATAAAAAACAGTGGGATTGTGACTTCAAGAGAATGTGAAGAATGAAGAAATTGTGATCACCTGACATTCCTATTGCCATTGATAAAAAGCTTGATGCAAGGAAGAATATATTATAAAGGAGGAAGGAACAAGAACCACCTTATTAAAAGAAATGTAAAGGCCTATTTTACAAAAGACGTGGAACTTGGAATCGAGACACCGAGATGGTAATGTTTACAATTCCAGCGGTATTTTATAAAAGGCTCTGTGGATAGCGTTCCCGTTTTGCAAACGTAAACATATAATGCTGCCAATTAATTGCAGAAGCCACAAAAAGAAACACAAATTTTCCCAAGTGCCTGTATATATGACACTTTATAAACTTCCGGAGGCACTAAAGTTTCTTTATATAATAGTGCCGAAGTAGGGACCTACTTTACCTCTCAAACTAGTTGCCCCTTATCAAATTTCCTCTATTCTGGTAATTTTATAAACCATTTTCACATGTAAAACAGCATTTCATGCATGTAAATGGACTCTTATAAAATTAAGTCACTTCTAGAAGTACGCACAGTGCAAGCCAGCATGTACTTGTGCAGTAGGCATGCACATGGACAGAGTCTGAGTGGAGTCGTGATTTATGTATTTTATAAAACAGGTAGATAAGTGCATAAAATGCACATTAGGAGTTATACCTGCTCTTCAGCCAGCTTAATGCCTGCTCCTTCAATGTAGGTGCTATTGCCTCCACATATGCACTCTGTGAGCTGAATTGTCAAATGCTTTTATATGGGCTCTTATGTTTCCCACACTCTGCATATGAAATTAAGAGACTGGGTGTCCCAATGGCAGAGGAAACTTATGGTAGACAAGTGCAAAGTTATGCGATTAGAGAAGAAGAACCCAAACTAGTTACATGCTACAAGGTTCCACCTTAAAAAGTTACAAAAGCACCTATGTGTCCCTTAAAAAATAATACCTTGAGAAACACACTTGTGTGGTGGTTTTGCATTATACCAGCTCTTTATTTCCACGCTGTTTGTGTTTCTTGCTGTTGTGTTGTGTCTGAAGCTGTTGGGCTCCATTTTAAATTTCTGGATTTGGATTTCAGCTGGCGTACTTTTACTGTGATTTATTCTATGAAATGTTTTGTAATAGTCAATAAAACAAGTAAATATTAAAAATAATAATAATAATACCACCAAAATAGACACCTTCTTGCTCACTGAACCTAAATGCCCCATTAAAAAATTACTCCCATAGCAGTGCTAAATATATGTGATAAGTTCAATGCCATGACTGGCGTTAAGCCTTTGCCAGTCACTGCTGCTGCTCAATATTGACCCCATGACCTTATGACAGATATCTCAATGCTCATCCAAAAGTTATGCAGATAGAAAAGAGAGGGGTCAGAGACATTTCAGGAGCAAGGTTTAAACATAGAAAAATAGCAACAACAATCAATTGCAATCCGGTTAAACTTCTCCATTGAAGCATGACCACACATATAACTGTCCTAACCTAAATGCATAACATCCATTTAATGTTTAGGACTGCATATTCAGCAGTCTTATTTGAACAATGTAGCAGAAAATTTGCCTTAAGGTAAGTGGAAAAATCACCCACTTTTCTTCATGCAGAGACTACCCAGCTGAATACTGACCTCATAATGTTTAAGGAGGTCGATATTCAAAAGGGGTTTATGTGGTTTGCAGGACCTGAACATTGCAAAAACCCTGTTCTGTCCAGTAAGACTTGAGGACGTTTAAAAAGTCATTTGATAGGAAGCAATGTACTATTGCAGACTGGGAAATGGCTAAAAAACCGCAAATAAACAAAAAAAAGAAAAAAAAAAGAGTAGGGCTAAATGGCTAATTTTCTCAGTGAAGAAAGGTGGATAGTGAGTAACCCAGGGATCTGTGCTGGGTCCACAGCTTTTTAACATATTCCTAAATTATCTGGAAATGAGAACATTAAGTGAGGTGATCAAATTTGAAGATGACACAAAATTATTCAAAGTTGTTAAATCATGGACTTCCGGTGACGTCACCCACCTGAATGGCGGCGTAGCGCGGGAGCTCCGCCACCAACAAGCTTTTAAATGCTAAGATAGCCCCTGCGGGCATCGAAGGGGCAGCTTGGAGTGTGGACGCGACCGAGGGGGACACCAACGTACCCCAACAGAGGTCAGCGAAAGTGGGGAGGCGAAGCGGAGAGGCGCGAGCCGACCGGGAGCGGCAGCCCAGCCACCCGCTGGCTTCTTAGTCAGAGGCGGTGGGGAGAAGGAGGTGAGAGAGCGGTGCTTGCAGGGCTGTAAATGGCCCATGAGAGGGCAGACGGATTGTGCTCACAAGCGGCAGGAGCAAGTATAGCCAGGCTACACACACAGCGCCGCTGCACGAAGAGCCGAACCGCTGCACGCTGTGCTCAGAAGAAGCATGGGCCACGAAGGGCCTAACACGTGGCTGGTGCAGCAGAGAGGCAGACACACCAGCAACCTGCTCCTCCAACAAAGAGCGAGAAAAGCGGGAGAGAGGACAGAAACGGTGAGTCTCAAAAGCCCCAGATACCAAGGGCTGAGATAGAGGCTGAGTGAGCCTGGGTGTGAGGCCTACGCACTGCAAAGGCCGCAGAGAGGAGAGAGGGCGGTGAGTCCGGAGCACAGGCCGTGAAGATAGCAGAGGGCAGTGTGAGCCGGCCTGCAATGGAGAAAGTCAGTAAAAAAGAGAGCCTGATGAAAAAAAAATTGGCCGAGTTCCGCTCCCCGTATGCAGCCTCCAAAGGCGGAAAGGAGGGGGAGAAAGCAGGAAAACCAGCGATAGAGGCCCCACAGAGTCCGGGGGGGGGGGGAGGTATGATGGAGAAGAGTGCCTGACTGCTGCAGAGCAGATTAAACAATGGCTCCTCGAGTTGAAGGAGGAATTGAAGGTGGAGATGTGTGGGGTGAAGAATGAGATTAAGTAGGTTGTGCAGACCATGCGCCAAGATATACTGGAGCTGGGAGAACGAGTTGAAGAAGCGGAAGCCAAGCTGGAGAGTCAAGGGTAGACTCTGACGCAGGTCCAGAGAAGCTGGGAAGAGCTACAGTTGGCGCAGGAGGTACTTAAAGCCAAAACTGAGGACCTGGAAGACCGCTCACGAAGATGCAACCTCCGGGTGCGAGGTGTGCCGGAAGAGCCTAAGTATAAGAACAGTGAGGAGGTGGTCCAGCGGATCTTCAGGGATCTCCTAGAGGCAGCTGGACAAGGGGTGGCCGAGGAAGATACTCGCCCTGGAATAGAACGAGCGCACAGAGGTATGGGGCCTATTCAAGAAAATAGGCCGAGAAACATAGTCGTATGCCTGAGCTCCTTTAAGAGCAAGGAACTCCTGCTGGGGGCTAGCCGCAAATTGAAAAGCTTCCAATGGGAGGGACATAAGGTGGAGTTGTACCAAGACCTGTCCCAGGGAATGCTGCAGCGAAGGAGAGAGATCAGAGAAGTCACAGCGTATCTCATACGAGCTGAACTGCGATACAAGTGGCTTTTCCCTTTTGGATTACTTATCACGGTGAAAGGGCGATCGAGGATGGTGAGATCCAGTGTGGAGGCTTGGAAGGCTTTGCGGGAGCTTGGAGCAGAGCAATTACCGGAGATGGCAGACGGTCCGTCTACTCCAACGAGGAAGGAATCCAGGCCCGGACGAGCAGAGAATATGAAATGGCAGAGGGTGAGCGGTCGGAGATTGGCCAGGACGGCCAAGGATAACCACCAGAATCGGGAGTCAGAGCAAGAGACTGGATGAGCTGTGGCAATTCCTTAAAGGACTGGTATTCTTGAATGAGTGGGGTTAGAGGGAGTGGGGGAGGAGCCGGGCTGAGTAGCAGGCCAGGAGGGGATAGGGAGGGAGAGGCGGGGGTTAGAGCGGAGAGGGAGGAGGTATAATGAGGGGGGAGGAGAGGGGGAGGTAAGGGGTGTAGGGGGTAGTGGGAGGAACGGGGTTAGGTTGGGGAGAGGAGGGGCGAGGGGCTACTGGGATAGAGTAGGTGGGGAGGTGGAGAGGGTCACTGAAATGGAAGTTGAATCTCGGTGGAGGAGAGTCAGGATGGGGGGAGGGGGGGAGGAGGGGGGAAGGAAGGGGGAAGGGGGGGCGGGGAGGGAGGGAGGGGAGGGCGGATGGGTTTACGGGTGGGAGGAGGGGGAATGAGGGAAGGAAGGGTGTTGAAAATTCTAACGTTGAATGTTAAAGGATTAAACTCACCAATGAAAAGACAGAAACTGTACAAGGAATTAGCAAGGCATAAAGCGGATATAGTAATGTTGCAGGAGACACATCTAAAGAAAAAGCATGAGGCACTGGTGCAACCCCGGGGGTATAAGCATCGAGTATTTGCCTCTAATTTTAAAGAGAAAAAGAAAGGAGGGGTGGTGGTCTTCATTAGCGGGGACGCTCCAACAGAGGTTCAGGTGATATCCCGAGATAAGGGGGGAAGATATCTCTTGCTGAGGGTGAAGCTGGGGGAGGAGTGGTTTTGTGTGGTAAATGTGTATGCACCTACAGGTACTCAAACTGAGTTCTGGAAAGAACTTGGTGAGCAGGTGGCGGCAATGGGGGATGGAGTGCTAATTTGTGGAGGGGATTTCAATGTGGCCTGGGAGGTTGGGAGAGACACGACAGGGCAGAGGGAGGGGAGAGGAAAGGATAGGAAGCGCTATCACAGATTTGTGCAGGAGAATGGCCTGATTGATGCATGGCGGATATTAAATCCAGGACGGAGGCAATTTTCCTCTTATTTGGCGGCACATGGAACCTACTCCTGCTTAGATGCCATATGGGTGGGGAGGGAGCTAGTGGGGAGGCTTCAGGGGGGCGATATAAAACCAATCACATGGTCCGACCATGCTCCAGTGGTGGTGCGAGTGCATGTGGCAGGGGAGGATAAGGGACGTCAATTCTGGAAACTGAATGAGGATCTGCTAGAGGATGCTAGGGTGGTGAAAGAGACTGAAAGCTTAATCCCGATGTATTTTGAACAGAATGGCGGCGGGGAGGTAAAAGAAGGAGTAGTATGGGATACCTTCAAGGCTGTCGTAAGGGGGGTGCTCATTAAGTGGGGTGCACGTATAAAGCGGGAACGGGCAGAGGGTGAGGAGCAGTTGCGCCGCCAACTGCGGGAGATGGAGGAGAGGGATGGGCAGGGAGAAGTGGACAGTTTTGGGGTGCGGTTTTGGAACTACGGGCCAAAGTGAATGCACTTGAGGCGGAGAAGATACAGTTCCGCCTGCAGTTGTTGAAACAGAGGTTCTTTGAGGGGGGGAACAAAGCAGGGAAATTCTTCGCGAGACAGTTGAAAAAGCGGAGGGAATGGAATAGGATTTCGCAGATTAAGAGTAAGGGGGTGGTGGTGCGGGAGGCTCAGCGTATTCGGGAAGAATTTGTGTCCTTTTATAGTAACTTGTATGCGGCCCGGGAGGCGGGGTCAGGGGAGGATATTCGGGAGTATGTGAGGGGAGCAAAGCTCCCGGCCTTGACGGGAGACGAGCAAGAGGGGCTGGATAGGGAAATACAAACCGAAGAGGTCTTGCAGGCCATTAAGGCTTTAAAGAACGGCAAAGCTCCAGGGCTCGATGGCTTGACGGCAAGGTTTTATAAACAATTTGGGAGTCTTTTGCTGAACCCGCTGACCAGGGTATTTAATGGGCTGCGAAAGGGGGAGGCCTTGCCAGATACAATGGGTTGGGCAGGTATTACTCTTATCCACAAGGAAGGGAAGGACCCTCAAGACTGTGCGTCCTATCGCCCAATCTCGTTGTTGAATATTGACGCGAAATTACTGGCAAAAGTGATAGCGACGAGACTTAATCGATTGTTAGGGAAATTGGTGCATGAAGACCAAGCTGGGTTTGTGCCGGGCCGGCAAGTGGCAGACCACATCCGGAAAGTGTTAAATGTGATGTGGTCGGCGCAAAAGAAGGAGACGGAAGCTCTGTTGGTATCATTGGATGCCAAGAAGGCCTTCGATCAAGTCTCCTGGAAATTTCTGTATTTGGTATTGGAACTTCAAGGGTTTGGGCCTGGTTTCATGCAGTGGATAAGGGCTCTATATACTAGGCCGACAGCATGTGTCCGAGTGAATGGGGGCTACTCGGAGTTTTTTCCGCTGGGACGAGGGACTAGGCAGGGATGTCCCTGTCCCCTTTATTGTTTGTGCTCTCCCTCGAACCTTTGGCGGCAAGGTTGAGGAGTAGCTTAGACATAGCAGGGGTTAGGGTGGGACGTCAGGAATGTAAAGTGTCCCTCTTCGCGGACGACATATTATTGACCATCACGAAACCTCGAGAATCACTGGAGGAAGTGATGAGGGAGATTCAAGACTATGGCGAGTGGGCGGGCTTTCGGATTAATTGGGGAAAATCAGAGATCTTGAGTATATTGGGGGAGAAGGATGAGCAACGGGATTGGCAACAGAGCTTTCCATTCAAATGGGCAAAGACAATGATTCGTTATCTAGGGGTCCAGCTGGGGAGAACTTTGGAGGACTTGTACGCTTTAAATTATAAGAAATTGGTGGGGCAGGTAGAGGGGCGTTTACAGGGTTGGAGTAGGGGGTATTACTCATGGTTCGGGCGAATGGCGTCAGTGAAAATGATGCTTCTTCCCCAGTTTCTGTTTCTTTTTCAAGTCTTACCTGTTCAGATACCCCGGAGAGTGCTAAGGAGGATACAGCAGCAGGTGGAGCAATTCATCTGGGGGGGGAAGCGGCCACGGGTGGCGGCAAGAACGATGCAAGTGTCGGTAGGGGAGGGGGGATGGGGGTTCCAAACTTTAGCCTATATTATGCGGCAGCGCAGCTGCGAGCAGTTTATGCGTGGCTGCGGGAACCACATAAGCAGTGGGTACAGATGGAGGTGGATGAATATAGGCCGGGAGAATTAGAACGTATAGTATGGGAGGGGAGGGGGGTGAAGGGGAGGAATCCTATAGTGGGGCACACACTGCAGGTGTGGCAACAGTATAGGAAGCGGTTGGTGGGAGATAAAAGGTGGTCGACTACCATGTCACTGCAAGCCTGTTGTGCGGAGAGTACGGGGCCAAGTGCAACAGTGCTCCGTACGTGAGCGGAGCTAGGCTTGACCCAGGTGTCCCAGATAGTGGTAGGGACACAGTGTAGAGGCTTTGAGGGAGTGAGAGATCTCTATCGATTGGGGGAGGTGGATAGGTTTGCGTATATGCAGATATGCTCGGTGGTGCGCCAAAAGGGGAGGGAGCAGGGGGGAAGGGGGGGAGGGGAGTGGTTTGAAGGAGCATGTTTAGGCTCCATGGGACGACAGGGGATGCTCTCTAGGATTTATAGAGGTCTGATTGCCAGGGGGGAAGGTAAGTTGAAGTATATGGAAGTGTGGGAAAATGATTTAGGGGTAAAGTGGGGGGTGGAAGAGTGGGAGGCCGTAGCACTGGGCATAGCTAGATTCTCCATTGCCACGTCATTGTGAGAGAATGGCTTTAAGGTGCTGAGTCGATGGTATCTCACACCGGAGAGATTATGTAAGGCGGGGGTGTTGCAGACGGATGAATGTTGGCGAAAGTGTGGGGAAAGAGGATCCTGGATGCATATGTGGTGGATGTGTCCAGTTGTTGGAGAATATTGGAGCAAAATAGGGGAGAATATTAACAACATTGTGGGTGCGAATATTGAGCTTGGACCTGAGATGTGTCTCCTACATAGACCTGATGGGAGGTGGGATGGGGATTGGAGAATCATTTGGTATTGTGTAACAGCGGCACGGTGCGAAATAGCATGGTTTTGGAATAGGCCGATTTTGCCCTCCATAGCGAGTTTCGCACGTAGAGTGTCGCATCTTTATGCCATGTATAAATTAACGGGGAGAGGGGAGCAAATGGAGAAGCGGTGGGCGGGGGTGTGGAAGTGGTTGCGTGAAGAGGGGTGGAAGTAAGGGGGAAGCATAGGGGTAGAAGTAGGGGGGGAGGGGGGTCATAATTCTGGGGGCTAGGAAGCGGGAGGGGGGGTTTGGACTGGTTTAAGGGACATTGGGGGTAGGTAAGAATAAGAATAAGAATGACTTGATTATGTCAATTATTGCTAATGTTATGTTGGTTATATTGGTGGTTTGTTGTATGACATTTCCATCCTTACTTATATAGCAATGCTTGAGTATAAGGGCATGGGAGGGGAGGTAGGGCGGAGAGGATAACTTATGCTGGTTCTGTATATCTGGTATTGTGTACAAGATGTTTGTTCTCTCTTGTGTTGCCGGTGGAAAGTTTGGTGTATTGTAGCTGTTGTTCAGATGGAAATGGAAATGACACAGATGGTAATAAAAATTTAAATAAAAAAAAAAAAAAGTTGTTAAATCATAGAAACATAGAAATATGATGACAGAAAAAGACCACATGGCCTATCTAGTCTGTCCTTCCATAACAACTACAACAGTCCCCAAGAAGTTGTGAAAAATTGCAAGAGGACTTATGAAATTGGGAGACTGGGTGTCTAAATTCCAGATTAAATTTATTGTGCACAAATGCAAAGTTATGCAATTAGGGAAGGATAACCCAAACTATAGATACAGGCTCCAAAGTTCCACCTTAAGAATCATCACCCAGAAAAAGGATCTAGGTGTTATCACATATAATACATTGAAACCCTCTGCCCAATATGCAGAGCTGACCAAAAAAACAAATAGAATGCTAGAAATCCTAAGGAAAGGAATAGAAATCAAACCAAGGATATTATAATGCCTCCGTATCGCTCCATGGTGTGAGCACACCTTGAATACTATGTGCAGTTGTTGTTGTTATATTTAAAAAATGATATAGCAGAATTAGAAAAGGTACAGAGAAGACCGGCCAAAATGATAAAATAAATGTAAGGATACCTTTATGAATAAAGGCTTAAAAGGCTAGGTTTCTTCAGCTTGGAAAAGAGTTAACTGAGAGAAGATATGATAGATGTCTGGAATGGGTAAATGTAGATTGGTTATATACCCCTTCAGAAAGTAGAAAGAGTAGGGGACATGCAATGAAGTTACAATGTAACACATTTAAGACTATTTGGAGAAAATACTGTATCTTTTCACTCAGTGTGTAATCAAACTCTGGAATTCATTACTAGAGGATGTAGTGAGATCTGTTAGTGTAGCTGGCTTTAAAAGAGGTTTGGGCAAGTTCCTGTGGGAAAAGTCCATAAACCATCACTAAAGTGGACTGGGGAAATCCACTGCTTACTTATGGGGTAAGCAGCAAGTAATATGTCTACTTAATAGGTACTGAATTGACCTCTGTTGGAGACGTGCTATTGGACTTGATGGACCTTTAGTCTGACCAAGTATGGCATATCTTATGTTTAGCTGCTAACCAGATTGGCGAACTACATAAAGTTACGGCAGGTCAATGGCTGTCCTAAATTTATGTTGATCTCGCTATTTAATTAATGGCTGAATACTGCCGCTAACCAGATAGCAAGACCAATTGCCAGTGGATATTCAATGTCAAATGCCAGATAGGCTCTAACACTGAATATCCAACTTCATTTTTGATCACAGTGGTGAGGCACTTTAGCAGCACTGACCGCCACAATCTGAATATCTACGCCAAGGATTTTTGCATGAATTTAAAAATTATCCAATTCTAGAGGTATACAGAGAGAAAGAGATAATTATAATAGTTGCAAACCCCAGTGTTGATCTTGCATCAGGGATTATTTTTTTCCTGATTTCAAAAGGCTTTGTTACTACTTTTGATCTAAACCAGCAGTTCTTAAATGCACAAAGGGGTTCCACAGCCAGTTAGGTATTCAGAAAATCCAGAAAGAATATTCATGAGATAAATTTGCATGCACTTCATCCATTGCAAGCAAATTTATGTGTTGCGGGTTCATTATGAATATCCTTAAAATCTAACAAGCTGATGATCCCTAGGATTAAATGAAGGTTTACAATCATATTCCTACACTATATTTCATTAGTTTTAAATTATATTCTAATTATTGAATATGTCATCTACTTCTCAAGATATTTTATCAGTTATTTCTTCCATAGCCTCAAGCAATACTAAGATGCACATATCCATTTACACTTCTATTAACATAGTTTTGGCATTTCAAATGTTTGTTGAACAAAACCATTATTCGTTATTTGGTATAATGCTGAATTCAACAATGCTCATTGAGCACACAGTTTTGCCATTTGTCTCACATGTGCCATTCAAAGTTAAAGCCATCTGCGATCTCTTTCCATTGTCAGAAATCAAATTCATCTTTGCCAGAACCTCTCAGAAATATTTCAGCAGCAAAATGCCTAAAAAGGATAAGTGCTTGTTACAGTGAAAAGAAACTGCAGCATATATTGTGAATAAAGTAAAATTTTAGTGTATGTTTTCACATCAGAGGTAATTTTATATTTATTTATTTATTTATTTACATTCTCTTATATACCGCGCTATTCTGCATCAGTGCGGTTTACATTGAACAAACTGAAATTACATTGAACAGGGCATTATAACTTGGAGATAACTATTTTACAGGGAACATGGGCTATGGAGGGTTAAGTGGCTTGCCCAAGACCACAAGGAGCACCTGTGGGACTAGAAACCCCAGTCCTTCCGGCCCAAGGTTGCTGTCCTCTAGTGGGATTTGAAGCTGGAGCTGTACAAAGTTATGCATCATCAACGTGTGTAAGTCACTATTTTTAAAAGACTTGAGTGTGAGAATGGACCTTTACACTCCTACTTTAAGCAGGCACTATCTGTAAATATGCATGCCAGACCGATGACATGTACTTTTGGTATAGGCATGGCTAGGAGTAGAGTGTGAGCAGAGTGTGGGTACAGCACAAATTTCCACATGTAAATTATAAAATGCTATAATCTATGCAAAATTTAATTTATTTAATGGGTTTTATATACCACCTTATCATATATTCAAGGCTGTTTACATTACAACTTAGAATTTACTTTAAACAAAGGTCCAATAACTTGGAAGCAACAATTTAACAGGGGATGAACTTGGAGCAAAAAGAGTTATTATCTAAAGTGTTCCACCCATGTAAGTACCATGTAGGTACTTAATGGGGATTGGCAGGTATTGGGTATGTCCATCTGGTTGGAGTCATTATATTGTCTGAGGTATTCTGTGAAGAGGAGTGTTTTTAGTGTCCTTCTAAAGTCCCATAGGTATTTGATTGCTCTCATGTTTTCTGGAAGGGTATTCCATAAAAGTGGTGTACTGTGAGAGAATGCCCTGCTGCAGGTCGAGTGGTTGCATTTTTTCCTTAGACTCGGGACAGCAAGGAGGTTTTTGTAGATTGTTCTTTTTGTTCTGTTTTCTGGTGCTCTAATTAGAGGATGAAAGGTGTATAGATTAGGTTGTGTAGTATTTTGAATGTGATAGTTAATATTCAATGGAGCTGCAGCTCCGATATCGGGCAGAAACCGCTACTGTGGCTTTGTAAACAAGCCCCTTAGTGTGCATATGCATTGGAAGTTGGTGAAGTTGTCTTAGAGTGGGCGTAATGTGGGTGTGCTTGCCGTTCCTGTGATTATTCATGCAACTGTATTCTAAACCATCTGGAGTGGGAGTTTGATGTATTTTGGAAGGCCTTGATTTTATATTACAGTAGTCCAAGATAGGTGATATCATTGCTTGGCAGACTGTTCTAAAGTCGCTTCCCTTGAGGAGAGGTTTGAGCTTCCGTATTGTTTTATTTATTTATTTATTATTTATTTATTACTATTTCTTATATACCGCACTTCGACATCAGCGCGGTTTACATTAAAACAAAAAGGCCGTAACAACAGGCTGTTCGGTATTACAGAGAACAGGTGAAAAAAACTTGGACAACATGGCTGAACTATTTACATAAAGAATCTACAGGTAAGTGTAATGACAAAGCTCTAGAAGCAGCATGTATTGTTCTCAATTTATGATATGCTGATTTGGTCGTGATGTTCATATGAGCTTGGAAACGTGGAGGCCAATTTCAATCTACCTGTCCTCCTCCTGTACAGAATGTCAGAATTGGGGCATGCAGCAATAGTGCCCAATTCTGATCTCTTGGGGGCTAAACATGCCCACAGGATCAGAATCAGGTCTACCGGCCTGGACGTGCAGGTCGGCCTTCGATTCTGACAGGTCAAACATCCCATACTTACCTGACTAGCCCAGCCTGGCTCATGAATGGAGTGGTGGTGGCTAGGATTCCTTTTGCCATGCCACCGTGGCTCCATTCACAAGCCGTGATTCCCAGCAGCGGGGGCAAACCCCACATTCTCCGCAGCCCAACCCCCGATCCAACCCCTCTTACTATCACCCCGTCTCTTACCTCCCCTTTCTTTCTAAAATTCTTGAACAATTTGTCTTTTTTCAATTCTCTCTGCACTTGGAATCTACCCATTTTCTTCACCCTCGGCAATCTGGCTTCAGGCCTGGGCACTGTACTGAGTCCATTCTTCTTTCTCTTCTGAACGAACTACTCACCTCACACAAATGTGTTGACATCTCTCTCGCTGTGCCTCTTGATTTATCATCTGCATTTGACTGGTTGAACATTTTTCCTCTCATTTTTCATCTACAGTGTCTCTGGGACAGTTCTGCAATGGTTTCATTTGTTCCTCTCCTTGCACTCACTTTCCATCATTTCAGGTACTACATCCTCAGGCCCTGTTTCACTTTCCTGTGGTGTTCCTCAAGGATCAGTTCTGGGCCCACTCCTTTTTAATATCTTCCTAGGAAACTGATTTATCAGCTTATTATTACATCAATGATATTATCATAGTCCATCATACCTCTCCTGTCTCACCTGACCTCTCTCTGTTATACCCCTGCCTCACCCATATCTCTGCCTGGTTTGCCTCTAGTTTCCTCCATCTTAATTCATCAAAGACCTCTACCCTCTGGTTCTCCTTTGATAGCCCCCATCTTCGGTACCTTCCTTATCTGGTTTCCAATCTCATTGGTTGCGTCCCTTCACTACCTTGTTGTCATCCTGGATCCTGCCATCTCTTTTCATGAACATATTTCCCATCTGGTTCTTCGCTCCTTTTTCTCCCTCAGACAGATCTGAGCCCCCCCCCCCATGCTTTTCTGAACTCCTCCTCATATCCCTGGTTATATTGTGTCTTGACTATTGTGACGCTATTCTTTCAGGTCTCCCACAGTCCCAGCTCTGCCATGTTTAGCTTATTCAAAACACTGCTTTCAGGATCATTTCCTATGCCTCTTCTACGGCCACGTTATACCGCTATTCATTAACCTCCACTGGTTTCAGTTCAAAATTCTCATTACAGTTCATAAGGCTATCTACATACATGCTCCACAGTACATCTCTGATCTTTTTCAGTTCCATACCCCATCCCATAGTCTCCGCTCTGACCACATCAACCGGCTGCATCTTCCCTCCCCATCCCCTGCATACTATGAATCCACCCCCTGCTCAGCCTTTTTATTTCTGGGCCCCTCCATGTGGAACTCCCTACCAACTGAGCTTTGACTAGACTTCTCTTTCGCAAAGCTACCTATGACCTCCCCTCCCTCCTTCCCTGATTCTTCTGTTATTCTCTGCTTCTATTTCTTTAAGCTGTGTGACTGTATATTCTGTCCTGTAGCTCCTTTCCTTTTCCTTTGGCGATGCCAATTTTTTGTATTAATTTTCCATTGTAAACCACCCTGATGTTGTAAAGGTGCAGTATAGAAAATGTGCAATAACGATAAAGATAAAGATCATGCAGGAAGTTTTACAAATAATCTTACCAGTATGTTTTCATAACTTATTTACAAGTGTAACTTATTTACAATATGGTGTCATGCTTTGTGTTTGTGCAGTATTGTTCATTATTCATTGTCCGGTGCCGGAGTGGATGGATAGTACAGGTTATTCTATGAGATTCTGCCAAAATGTTCAATAAACAGAAATGTCTTTGTTTTTTTCCTGATTCCTTGGTATCCTTTGTATTTCTGATATTCTGTGGGAGGAATTCCATAAGCACGATGCATAAAGTGATAAAGCCCTTTTGGATGATGTCTGCTTAGTTTTGGAAAATTCTTTTTTTTTTTTTTTGAAACTTTTATTTTCATTTTGCAACAAACAAAAGAAACAACACACCAAAAGAGACAAAACAAGTATACAATAAGGAAAAGTAAACCCATTACCCCCCACCCCGGTGCTTCTTCTCTACCCGTTTGTATCAGCATGTGAGCGCTTCCAATTAACAGTGATTATACATCAAACGATCAAAAAAGTATCCACAATACAGCATGATCATGAGACAGAGATATATACAAAGTTAGACAGTCAGATGAGAGCATTTAGCAAAATGTACATATTCATTGAACATCTTCCAGTAAGACCAATAAGAAGGAGTCTGAACGGAGGAAGCGCACAGATGAAGTATTTGTTCATATTTACTGTAGAGACAGGCATGATTCCACCATTCATTGAGGCTCAGAGGGGAACTAATTTCCCAGTATTACTTAATGAGGGAAACAGCAATGCCAAGCATAAAGTTCAAAAGGAGATAAGCCATTTCTTGGGAGAGGGGGGATCCCCGCAACTGGGCGAAGTCCCACTATCTTCCAAGAAAGGGACTCCTGAGAGTGCAATATAGACTAAATACGACCCCAGACCCGACGCCAGTTATACTGTAGTGCGGGATATTCATGCATAACATGAAATGAAGTAATAAACCAATGGCCACAGGACATGTCCAGCAACCATTACCCTGAGTAGTGTTCCATTTGTCTAAACTGTGAGGAGTGTGAAAACACCGGTGGGCTAGAAAGAAGAGGGTCTGAGTGAGTGAGGCGGGTCGGAAACCCGTGTCCCTCTGCTCCAGATAAGGCTCCATTGCTCCGAGGTTAAAGTCACATGCAATTCTCTCTCCCATACCTTCTGCGCTATAGAGGTATCTCTAGTGATAGCATTACATAAGGTTTAGTAAAATTGGATGCTACACCCGGTAAACTACCGAGAGATCGGAAGTTTCCAATCAACCTTATGCAGAGAGTGCCGATGGCGGGAGTACTCTAGCGCTCCGAATGCAATGCTGAAGTTACACTGACCAGAGTCGGGAGTCGAAAGGTTGCATAGGAGTATTAAAGGCACCTAAAGTGTCGAAAAACATTGGTGGATAGTGGGAGTCTAATGGGAGAGTCATACCAGGGAGTAAGGTAAGAGGAATCGGTGAGCAAAGGCCCGCTACTATATCTAGCCACACAGGTCTGCTCGGTACTGGAGCCTCCAACCAACAAGCACCTTGTTTGAAAAGAAAAGATTGAGGGAACACTTGAGTAAAATCACCACCAAGTATTAATGGAGCATTGGCGGAGGCCGAGGCCAACTGCGCAAGACTTGCATAGTGAGCAGGGTTGTCCACATTCTGGACATAGTGCAAATACACGTGAATTCACTATCTCCAACCTCAAGGTGTACACGGGCCCATCTACCCTCCATGTCAGCGCTACTATCAGGTACAGTAGCGTGCAAAGACTTCTTAACCAGAATGACTATCCCGTACCATTTGGAAACGGTGGGAGAATAGGCAGCTACCATGTGAGGCCTAGCATTGAGTTTCAGTGTTTCAGCAGAGTGTAATGCGTTTCCTAAAGAAACACCTAATCAACGTGCTCGTGGCTAAGATAGCTAAGGATTTTCTTTCTGCTGAGTGGACCAGCAATGCCTTGTACAATGAATAATAAGATTTTACATGAGGCCATTCAGAAAAGTTGAAATTCTGAGCATGATAGCACACATAATTTCACTGTGTCCCTCAAACTGACTGTATCTGGCTGTACACATGACATAGAAAAAATAAGCTAATATAATACAATGAAGCGCCCCACATTAACAAAGAAAACCGCAGTACGGTAGAGGAGAAGCAAAACCCCAAAATTACTGGCGACCATGTGTCTGCGGGGAGAAACCCCAGAGAAGGCCGAAATTGAAAAAACATATAACCTGTAGGACTGTGCGTGCTCCGAATCCGACCGAGGCACACATCATGAAGGGATAGGAGACCAAAGACAAAAGTCATACAGAGAAAGAAAGAAAGTCCAGGCTATTTCTGTGCTGGGCTATGACCGCCGCATCGGGCCCTTCAAAATGGCGGACAGAGCCGGCAGATAAGAGTCCAAGATTTGGGATTAGCGCATCTGTTCTGCTTCTTTGGAGTCCAAAAATGTTGATAATAGATCAGGATCCTCGAACGTCCTGGTCTGGTTGTGGAGAGTCACTCGGAGCTTCGCTGGATACAACAGGCCAAAGCGAGCCTGTAGCTGTTGAAGTCGAGGGCGAAGAGCAAGGAGTTTCTTCCGACGGTCAACGGTAGGCTTTGCCAAATCAGGAAAGAAGGAGACCTTACGACCTTCATATTCCAAATGATGATTCGCTCGGGCAGCATGTAAAATTTGTTCCACTTGTTGATATCGTAGCAAGCTAAAGATAATAGGCCGGGGGGTCGTGCGGTTGAGCGCCATGCGGGCAGGAACACGGTGTGCTCGATCGATTTCCAGTTCTCTGTGAAAAGTGATCTTCAGCAAGGAGGGAAGAGTTTTGAGCAAGAATTCTCTTATATCTCCTGCTTCCACCCCCTCCGGCATTCCGAGGAGCCTCACATTGTTGCGACGGGCGCGATTATTGCTATCTTCCAACTCCTTTTGAAGATTCTGTATCTGGCGCTCAGCCTCGTCCAGTTTGCCCAAGCGCACCTCGTGCGAGTCGAGGACCCCCGCCATATTGTCCTGCCGTAATGAAAGACCTTCAAGTCGGTCTTGGAGCACTCCAAAGTCTTCTCGCATGGCTCGAAGCGCTTCTCCATTAGACTGCACCAATTCCTTCACGCCACGTATTTCCTCCAAAATCTCCAGGTGCATTGCGGGGTTTTCACGAAATGGAACCATCTTCTGCGGGGAGGACACCTCCGTTTTGGAGCGTTTTCCGTGAGAAGAAGAAGGAGACCCGAAGTCCAAGCGCGCTGGTTTGTGGGCCGCCATCCCCCCCGAGGTGCCCCGGTCAGCTCGGAGCGAAATAGTAAATTTATATAGGTATTAAGTCAGGATTCTGAGTAGGCCTCTCGGGAGCTTCAACGCAAAGCGTCCTACCCGCTGGACATCAGGCTCCGCCCCGGAAAATTCTTTTTTTAATTATTATTATTTAATATTTATTGAATTTTAAATGAAACCAAGACAAAGCTTGTACAAAAAAGGGGGTTTTCACACAGAAATCAGCAAATAATAACAAAGAACCACAACTTAGTGAATAATCCTATAGTTCACAATTATGGGAGGTATAAGCAATGAGAAAAAAAAAAAAAAACAACATGTAGTCAGGTAAAGGAAGCCTGAGTACCATAAGGAAAATTTAACTATAATAAGGACAAATGATGTAAGGCTCCTAAGAGAACTTTAACTCATGGTTATACAATACCTACAGGCTCAGATTGTATAGGTAATCTGGCATTTAAAAAATAAATTAAATCCCCCAGATTAATAAACCCAGCAGAGAGATTTCAGTTTAAATTCAAAACCCAGCAGAGAGCGTTCAGTTTAAATGTAATACTCAGTCAGGGCCTTGTAGCAGCAAAGAGCTTTAATTTAAATCAAATCAGAGTATAACTTAGCTTATAAGGAAGTACGGGGTCAGTATTCTTTGAGCAATAACTTGTTTCTAGAGACCTTTACAAAGAGGCCTTTTAGAAAGAGGACAAGATACCTGTGAAATTGTTTTAAATAGTGTTAGAGCCAAGTGACAGATGAAAGGGGTATTTTGAAAGACTCCCTCTATCAAAGCAAGGTCTGTATGAATCAACCAGATTACCTTAGAAGCACAGGTCTCAGACATGTGTAGCAAGCCAACCTTTACTAAGTGTTGTTCCCTCCCTCCCCAACTCCCACCCACCCCAGGTATAATCCTAGCTTTATAGGGTCCTACACCTATTAAGGGAGGAGTGGTATTCACATTCCTTTCTAGGTTCAGCTGGTTATCCTCACAGGGAATAGATGAGTTATGACTCTGAAAGTAATTAATCTTGAGGTGAACAAAGTCCCTTAAAATTATTTGGTATAGTTGTATTAATACAAGTATCCCTAGTCACTAAAATAACTTAAATAACTAAACACAACTTTAAAACCGAGATGCAGACAGCAGTCCAGCAATGAGATGGGGGTTATCCAGTCTTTTGTATTGAGTGTCACATGTACGATCTTCTCCCAATTGGTGAGAGGTCTTACGTGTGCACTAGGTGCAAGGAGCTCCTTGCCCTCGGGGAGCAAGCCCAATCTCTGGATGCTAGAGTAGCAGACTTCAAGGACATAAGGAAGTCAGAGAGGTACATAGACAAGACCTATAGGGGCATAGTATTGAAGCCCCACCTCCAGTCTGGCAGCATCTCAACTGCTATGGAGGAGAGAGGTCTTGTGAAAGGAGAGCATCACCTTGGTGAGGTAGGAAGTGATCCTGTACTAAAACCTGTCCACCAGGAGATGTAACAATATCTTGCACTGAGGAGGTTTCTACAGGGCCATGTGCCCATAAGGGAAAGGTTAGGACAGCATGGGGAGGAATCTGCTGTCTTGGCACAAGTTGGTACCAATTACATAGGAAAATGTGGGAGGGAAGTTCTGAAGGACACATTTAGGCTTTTAGGTAGGAAGTTGCAATTCAGAACATCCAAGGTGACATTCTCTGAAATGCTTCCCATGCCACAAGCAGGGCCCAAAAGGCAGACAGAGCTCTCGAGTCTCAATGCATGGATGAGACGATGGTGCAAAGAAGAGGGTTTTGGATTTATTAGGAACTGGTGAATATTTCTGGGGAAGGGAGGAGCTTTTCTGAAGGGATGGGCTCCACCTTAACCGGGATGGAGCTGGGCTGCTGTCATTAACATTTAAAAAGGAGATAGAGCAGCTTTTAATCTAGATAATAGGGGAAATCCGACATTCACACAAGAGCGCATGGTTTGGAAGAATGTATCCTTGAAGGATATTAACAAAACAGGGAAGTTAGGACATCCAAACAGAGAGGTTCCAATAAAGATAAAAGTTACCCAGATGCCATTAAGTACAGAGCTGAAAGATTCCAAATTACTCCTATCAACTGATAACCAGATTAATATGATTGAAATACAACCTCTAAAATGTTTGTATGCAAATGCTAGAAGTCAAAAAAATAAGATGGGAGATTTAGAATATATAGTTCTAAATGAGAGGTTATATATGATTGGTATCTCAGAAACCTGGTGGAAGGAGGACAAACAATGGGACACAGTGATATCTGGGCACAAACTATATTGCAATGATAGAATAGATCAAATTGGTGGAGGGGATGCACTCTATGTTATAGAGGACATTAAGTCACATAGGATTAAAGTTTTGTAGGAAACAAAATATACTGTATAATCTCTATGGATAGAAATTCCATGAAAAAAGATGAAGGCAATGGCTGTGGAGGTGTACTACCGAACGCCTAGCAAGAATGAACAGATGGATAATGAAATTCTGAAAGAAATCAGGGAAGCTAACAAAAGTTACAATACTGTAATAATGAGTGATTTCAATTACCTGGGTATCAACTGGGTCAGTGTCACAGCAGGACATGCTAGGGAAATAAAGTTTCTAGATGAAATAAATGACATTTTTTGAGCAACTGGTTCATGAACTGACCAGAGGGGAAGCCATTTTGAACTTAGACCTTAGTGGAACACCAGATTTTGTGCAGGAGAGAAGGGTGTTGGGGCCACTTGACAATAGTTGTCATAGCATGATCACATTTGATTGAATAAATGAAAGAAGGATGGCAAGGAAATCCACAGTACCTCAATTTAACTTTCAAAAGGAAGACTATAATAAAATGAGGAAAATAGTTAACAAAAGACTAAAAGGAGCAGCTGCAAAGGCTAAAGATTTGCATAAAGTGTGGGCATTGTTAAAAATACTATCTTGGAAGCCCAGAACAGATGTATTCCACACTTTAAGAAAAGTGGAAGGAAGGCCAAAAAAGTGCATCATGGTTTAAAGGTGAGATCAGAGAGGCTGTTGCAGCCAGAAAAGCATCTTTCAAGAAATGGTAAAAGGAGCCAAATGATGAAAATGTGAAACAACATAAGCATTACCAAGTTAGATGCAAGGAAGGCAAAGAGTGAATTTGAAAAAATGTTTGCTGTGGAAGCAAAAATGCATAATAAAAACTTTTTCAAGTATATTCATAGCAAAAAAACTGTGAGAACGTCAATTGGACCATTTGATGATAGAGAAGTAAAGGGGCTGCTAAGTGAAGACAAGGCCATAGCGGAGACACTGAATGAATTCTTTGCTTCAGTCATCATTGAAAAAGGTGTAGGGAATTTACACATGCCTAAAATGGTATATAAATATGATGTATCAGAAAAATTGAACACATTATTGATAAAATGGGAAGATGTATTACAAATCACCAGGATCAGATGGTACACATTCAAGGGTACTGAAAGAACTGAAATATGAGATTGCAGACCTATTATTAGTAATCTGTGAACTATCATTAAAATCAACTGTAGTACCTGAAGAGTGGAGAATGGCCAATGTAACACCAATTTTTAAAAAAAGGTTCTAGGGGTGATCTGGGAAACTACAGACCTGAGTCTAACATCAGTACCAGGCAAAATGATAGAAACCATTATAAAGAATAAAATTACTGATCATGTATATAGTCATGGTTTAATGGGAGAAAGCGAATATGGACTAAGCCAAGGAAAGTCTTGTCTTATTAATCTGTCATATTTTTTTGAAGGTGTGAATAAACAGGTAGACAAAGGTAAACCAGTTGATATAGTGCATTTGGATTTTCAGAAAGACTTTGGCAAGGTCCCTCATAAGAGACTCTTGGCAAAATTAAAAGTCATGGGATTGGAGGCAGTGTAGTATTGTGGATCAGAAACTGGTTAAAGATAGAAGGCAGAGTATAGGGCTAAATGGCCAATGTTCTCAATGGAGAAAAGTAAATAGTGGAGTACCCCAGGGATCTGTGCTGGGCCCACTGCTTTTTAACATATTCATAAATGACCCGGAAATGGGAATAGTGAGTGAGGCGATCAAATTTGCAGATGACACAAAATTATTCAAAATTGTTAAAACCCCAGAGGATTGTGAAAAATTTCAAGGGCAATTGCAATTGATAAATTGGAAGACTGGGCATCCAAATGGCAGATTAAATTGAATGTGGATAAATGCAAGGTTATGCACCTAGGAAAGAACAACCCAAACTTTGGTTACATTTTGCAAGGTAGTACCATAGTTACCACCACCCAGGAAAAGGATTTAGGCAACATCGTGGATAATACATTGAAACTCAGTGTGCAGCGACAGCCAAGAAAGCTAATAGAATGCTAGGAATCATAAGGAAAGGAATGGAGAATAAAACAAAGGATATTATAATGCCTCTGTATCGTTCCATGATTTGATTGCACCTTGAATATTGTGTGCAATTCTGGTCACCATATCTTAAAAAGGATAAAGTGGAATTAGAAAAGGTACAGAGAAGAGCCACAAAAAAGGTAAAGGGGGTGGAAAGATACCCGTATGAGGAAAGGTTTAAAAGGTTAGGGCTCTTCAACTTGGAAAAGAGAGAGCTGAGGGGAGATATGATAGATGTCTATAAATTAAATAATGGAGTTGAACGGGTTAACGTAGATCAGTTGTTTACACCATCAAAAAGTAGAAAGACTAGAGGACACACAATGAAGCTGCATTGTAACCCATTTAAGGCTAGTAATCAATCTCTGGAATTCATACCCAGAGGATATAGTAAAAGCTGTTAGTGTAGCTGTATTTAAAAAAGGTTTGGACAAGTTCCTGGAGGAAAGGTCCTAAAACCATTATTAAAGAGGACACGAGAAATCCACTACTTACCCCAGGATGAGCATTGTGGATGCTGTAGACTTTGGGTTCCTGGGCTTGATGGACCTTGGTCTGTCCCAATATGGCATTTCTTATGTTAAGTAAAAAGATGCCCCCAGTTGTATAACCCCCAGTTTAAGCAACAACATTTTTTTCCGACACTTTTGTGTCTCTCTAGCAATATCTGGGAAGATTGAGATTTGCAGCCCACAGAACACTATCTTAATTATTCAATTTCTGTCTGACATAAGGGCACATGAACTAATAATGTAGCCTGCAAACATGTTTCCTCAGTAGACACATTTAAAATGTCTGAAATATTTAATACCCCTGAAACATGATCACACTTGATTCACCTTATACCTTCTTTGCCAATGGTAAATAGTAAGCTTTAGATATAGGAGGGAAAAGCTCCACAGGGACAAGCAGGACATCAGTTAAATATTTCTTAAAAAGTTTCATAGCCGATATTCCAGCAACCTTAGGAGAGTTCAAAATATGAAGGAAAACTGCACGTGCTGAGTTCTTCAGAGTTTCTAACTTTTGATTCATAACAATGTTTTCTTTAATCAAGGCACCATCAGAGTCGGACACAGATAATAATTTTTGTTCACAAACTTCTAATTTAGATTTCAACTGTTCCAAAGTAGTTATACACGCTGACAGTTGTTCAATGTTCGACTGCACCCTAGTCAAAATGACCTCAGAATGACAAGCAATATTATTAGAGAGTAACGTTATGGCCTCCCATATGGAATCCAATGACACCCTCTCAGGCCACTGCAGAGACAGGAAATAGAGGTAGATACATCCCAGGTAGCGTCTGCCATCATTTCGCCATAAGCACTACTGACCTGGATCCTTCCGCCACCATAGCACTGCCCAGAACCCCTTCGGAATTACCGGGGGGTATCGTTTGGTCCATCAGCACAAATCCCCACTACTGCAGATCAACAAACTGCCAACATCCAATGTGGTTGCCTCTAACCCAGCATCCAATAGATCCAAACCTCTTGAATGGGTCGACGGGGTTAGTGCTGCGGGAGACCAGCAGGTATCAAAGTCGGAGGACTGCGGAGACCCCTCTACGCCCACAGCAGACAAGCCCAAACAAATCTCCCGCATAACTTCCTGGGGAACTCCAACAAAATAATCCATCGGATCGGTAACAAGCCTCTGAGGTTCAGCGGGGTAAGTCTTAGCTTTTCCTTTTCATTTAGACATGATAATGAAGCACACCCCACATCACCATCTAAGATAAACCACACCTGGAGAATTCATTTGGAGTAACTAATGTGTTTTTGCAGTTTGTTCTCATCAGGAGGCTTTCAGGATATCTCTTTATCAGATTTTGGAGTGACTCAGCTGATTCATTTTGCAATATTTTGAATATGTTAATTGTTGCCATGAATCTTGCATGTCTCTTGATTTGGAGTCAGTGCAATTGGGCCAATGTTGGCATTCTTTATCATTATCTTTATTAGAAACTTTATATACCGCTCACACTAAAAGTACCAGAGTGGTTTACAGTTGTTAAAAATATATACTGCTTAGAAAAGGAAACAGAACGCCAATTCAAATAGGAGAGAGATAGCAAGTTAAAGCAGAGGACAGCAGATTATGGGGTATGTTTACTAAAGAGTGCTAACATCGCAGTGGTGGAATTAGCATGCGATAAGGTATGTTACTGGGCAATCAAGGCGCGTTATCGCGACATAACGTACCTTATCGTGCGATAACGCGCCTGCGGCATTAAGACACCCTAACACTGTGAAATTTGGCGCTGAAGGGTGGAGGAAGGGCTCCCCAGAGGGCGGAGAGAAGGGGTCAATGGGTGGAGAGTGGGAGGGGAGAGGCTCCAGGCACACTAACGCTGTGGAATCCGGGTCTGATCACTAATGCCAGTGAAACCCTCACATTAAGGCACATTTGCAGGAAAGAGAAACCATTTATGTCAGCAATGTACAGTAAAGCCAGGGAAATCTAAAAAAAGTGATGGTTCTGATACATATGCACGGAACAAAAGGGCAAATAAACATGGAAAATGACCTGAACAAAATTTAAAATCACCATAACCAAGCTGGGCAATAGTGATATTAAAGGGAAAAATTAAAAAAAAACACTACTGAGAAAGCTCCAAAAAAAAGATATCATTTTTGGAAGGGTCTATGCTCTGTCTCCCTACAAGGTGAATGATCCCACATTGAAATAGCGCTGATCATGGTTTTCCCTTTTTATTGGACAGGTTTCTGATGGTGTGCACATGTGCGGCAACAGCAGGGTGGGCATGTCAGAAAGGGCAACTGTACAGATGCTGGAAAATGGGATACAGAGGGCTGCAGGTGGCACATGCTGTGGTGCAGCTGGGGCACAGTGCAGACTAGGGAGATGCCTAGGTGGCAAATAGGAATGCTGAAACCGTACAGCAGTCAGACAGCAACTGATGAGGGCCCAACATGGGCACGAGTGTGTTTCTCACAGTGTCACAGGGAATAGTACCCAGCAGGTACCCCCAAGGGCACAGAACCTTGGCAGGTGGTGGTGGGGGGGAAGCGTGGACATCTATGCAGGGACCACTACCCCAGATCCCGCACCATAGGCAGCCGCCTACCGGCACACTGGATGGCCTGAGACTGCATACCACCAGCATCACCAGCAGAAGGGCATGTCAGAATGGTGGTGGAGGGGTACTGGTGGTGGAGGGGAAAGTGGCATCTGCCCACAGCAGACCATGGCCTAGCCCTGTTTAGGTGGGTGCCATGCACTGCAACAGACAGGCTCTGTCTGATGAACAGTTATTGTATCCCTAGGGAATGAACTGCCCCTGTGGCAAGTGTGGTGTAGTACACACAGCCAGTGTGCTCCAGAACAAAAGATCACAGGTTCAAGTCCCAGCTGTAGCTCCTGCCAACCCAGTCCCCATATTTTACCCAGTACTAAACCATGGTAATGAAGATGGAATCTTTATTGCAGATAACATAAACATGCCTGAAACGCCTATACTTTACCCTACAGAGCACAGACACCATAAACATGTGCAATAGCTAGAGCAGAGTTTCCCAAATGCAGTCCTGGAGGGCCAAAAACCATTCAGGTGTCATGCTGTCTCTAATATAAGGGCATGTCAGCATGGTGGCAGAGGGGTACTGGTGGTGGAGGGGGCAGTGGCATCTGCCCACAGCAGACCATGGCCTAGCCCTGTTTAGGTGGGTGCCGAGCATTGCAACAGACAGGCTCTGTCTGACGAACAGTCATGGTATCCCCAGGGAATAAGCTGTCCCTGTGGCAACAGTGTGGTGCAGTACACATAGCCAGTGTGTTTAAGAGCAGAAGGTCACAGGGTGCAGTCCCAGCTGTGGCTCCCACCAACCCAGTCCCCATATTTTACCCAGTACTAAACCGTGGTAATGAAGACGGAACCTTTATTGCAGATAACATAAACATGCCTGAAACGCCTATATTTTACCTTACAGAGCACAGACACCATAAACATGTGCAATACCTACAGCAGATTTTCCCAAATGCAGTCCTGGAGGGCCAAACACCATTCAGGTTTCATGCTGTCTCTAATAAAGACGCCTGTGCTTCATTTCTATGCGCCGCCCCCATAGTATGCAAATGTATCTAATGCATATTCATTAGGGACAGCATCAAAACCCGAACAGTGTTTGGCCCACCAGGACTGGAGTTGGGAACCTCTGCCCTAGAGCAGCGGCCAACAGGGGCAGAAACACCCGCACCCACAGGCTCCATTATCCAAAGCCTCATGAAGAGGCAGGATGTTGGGCCCTGTGTGCAGCAGCATCTCCCAATACTAACACTTGCATACCTTAGCAATGCTGCTCTAAACCTGGGAATACGTTACACATATATCAAAAGGTTGCTATGATTAATGGCAGATAGCAATTTCTAAGTTCAGCACAATTTGCTGATTGAACTGCATAATAGCAACCTTTCTGATGTCTGTGGAGTGTGTTTCAGTTCTGATCTCTGACAGTGTTTACCACCCCGGAGAGTGACCCCAACAGTATTGTGTACCATACGCATGCCTGCACTGTGCCCAGGACTGGTGCGGTGGCCAGGGCTGCCAAAAACCTCTATATTTGCACAATGCTGGCATAGGTGTGGGAGTGTGTGTCTGTCTATCAGTGTGTGGTGGCTGCCAACACCTTACTCAGACAATACTGCTTGCACTGTTTCCAGTGTTAGCCTGCCAATGTGCATAATGAGGAGCAAGGTACTGTGGGTATAGCCTGGACAGGGTGGCCTGGGCAGGATGCATCTGCACAGGGCATAGGGCAATGGCTGGGACATTGTAGTGCCTGGCCACCACCTGCATGGACAGGGTGGCCACAGCATGTCCTGCTGGGAGGTCACTCTCACCCTGACTGAGCAGTGACCATGGCATGGCTAGGTTCCCCCATAGTGCTTCTCTCAAATGAAATTTATGGGTTCTCTTTTCTGGGGTCCTATCACTGATATCTGCTTGGTGGATGTGCTAACATCTCCAGGAACATGCACTATGGATTAGCTATCAGACTATCTGCAGTTATGTGTGTATGGCTGGAATGCCTTGCAGGGTGCAGTGGCTGGAGGCTCATTGTGCTTGCTACTGGAGAATGTCAGATTGTGGTTGGAAGAAGCTGAGCATTTCCAGGCCTACTGTTTGTCTGCCATTTTCTTATGGATGCATACAGAGCTGCATTGACTGCCCTGTAGTAGTTGTCTGTTCCCCAGCAGGGCTGGGGTTGATGGTCTCCTCTACTGCCACCATTGCAGGGAGGTAGAATGTGGATCTGTTGGTAGGAGATCCTGTATCCCACCCTGGGCCACAGAGGGTGGGTTGGGTGGTGGTACATAACCTGCCTATGGGTCCAAACACTCTCCCCTTTCTTCCATCATGTGACCATGGCACCAATGCAGGATATGCACTATTCTGGGTGCAGCATAGCCCATCAGGGCTAGACATGACTGGGAAATACAGATGTATCTTAGGTGCATCTGCAGAAACTACCCATCACACACTGGCACTGATGGAAACCTGCAGTATGGCCTAATTCAGCCATGAATGGTGCTTTGGACCTGGTTCTGGGCGCCCCACCTCACCCTCAGGGTGAGCACAGTATCCGCACAATGTGATGGTCTGTAGCTACTCTGTGCCAGTAACACACACGGTCAGTACCCCCTACGAGGCTGAGGTGCTGTGGGGGCGCACACGGTCAGTTCCCCCTACCAGGCAGAGGTGCTGTGGGGGTACATACCCCATCCTGTGATCATCTGTAGATTGCTGATTTGCATGTGCAGTGCATCATGGGTACGGGTGGGTTAACCCTATCCTGGTAACCACAGCAGACAGTTTGTGTGGTGACCTGCAGTCCTTCTGTAGCCAGCCAGGGGTTTATTAGCAGCTAGAGAGCTGTAACCCACTGGTTACTTCACTGACTGTGGAGGCAGAGGTCATGGGTTTGATCCCACAGTGGGGTTATTTAATAGGGCTGCCTGAGGCATTTTCATTTTAAATTAGTGCTGCCAGCAAAAACACACTCACAGTGCTGTAACCTTAAGGTGCCTCATAAGGCGCTCTATTTTATTTATTTATTTATTTATATTTCTTATATACCGCACTATTTGCAATCAGCGCGGTTCACATGGAACAGAAACATCCGACAACTTAAATATGTCTGGTCATTACATTAAACAGGAAATGCAACTTGGAAAAAGGGTACACTATATACATATGAGGTGTATATACACTATATACATATGACTGCTGGGTATATATATGTATATACACTATATACATATGACTGCTGGGTGCTAGACAACATTCAATTCAATTGAGGTGTACTGAGAAAGGATAATGTTTGGTGTTTAAATTGTAGGGGACGCCTGTTGCGAGGGCTTGCCTAGTTGACTACTATTATTGTTGAGGTGCTCGTTATTCGAGTGGGACTGAGGATCGGAGATGTCAGTGAGATATTTGGTGAGGAGGAAATGTTTAAGGGCCTTTCTAAATTGGCTCAAGTTGGGGATTGCTCTAATATGTGCTGGTAAGGTATTCCATAGACTTGGGGCACAGAGTTGGAAGGCTCTGTTAGCTGTTGTTTTGGTGCATTTAGTTGCTTCTTTTGGAATTACTAGCATGTTGGACTCTGCAGATCTTCTTGGTCTGTTAGGTGCAAGTGGTTGGATGAGGTCAGATAGAGAGGAGGAGGAGAGCTCATTGCCAGCTTTGAAAGTCATGAGCAAGGTCTTAAAACAAATCCTGGCTTGAATGGGGAGCCAGTGTAACTGCTTCAGGAGTGGTGTCACATAGTCTCTCCTGGATGCGCCAAAGAGTACTCGTGCTGCACTGTTCATAGCAAGTTGAAGGGGATGCAGGGTGGACTGGGGGAGCCCTTGTAGTATGGAGTTTGAATAATCGAAATGGGGAATAATCAGGGCTTTGTAAATGGTGCGGAAATCATCTGGTTCGAGTAACGGGCGTAGGTGTCTGAGGGATCTGATTTTAAAGTAGATCGCCCTTACGGTATTGGCTACATGTTTCTTCATGTCGAGATATTGGTCTAGCATCACTCCGAGGTAATAAAAAATAAAGCGCCCTATAAAGTGCCTTATAAGGCGCCCTATAGGGAACATTATAGGGTGCCTTTGTGGACAGTGCACCTTATAATGTGCCCTCTGGAGTGCCTTATAGGGTGCCTTATGCGGCACGTTAGGTTACAGCACTGTGAGGGTGTGTTTGCTGGCAGCACAGATTTAAATTAAAAAAGAAAATGCCTCAGATAGCACTGATTTAAAGTAAAGGGTTATGCCTCAGACAGCCTTATCCATGAAGCCCACTGGGGGATCAAACTCATGATCCCTGTACCATCATTCAGTGTATTAGCCACTGTGCTAAACCTCTGCTGCTATGCTTGCAGGTCAGCGCACCTACTTAAGACTAACATGCGTTAACATGGCACGGCTCCCTCTATCGCGTGATAATGTGTGCGGCACACTTTATTGCGCGATTGCTACATTTAGACTGGAACGCCCACTCTTTTTATGGCATCCTGCACATTATTGCTGGGTGCTCATTAAGACGGTTTACTAAACATACCCCCTGGTGTAACTGTTTAGCCAACCATTGCTATGTGAAAAGGCATAGCACACCAGTTAATACACTGCCCTAAAAGCCAGTGGTGATGGGTTTTAGACCCAAGTGTGCCAACAATGAGAGAAATGCATAATAAACAAATTGTATTTAAAAAGGTCAGACACATCACTGCAATGTGTGTCTGCAGCATTGATCTTTATATCTATTGTTTGCACCACCATTTCCTGTGTACCAGCTGTGGCAGAGGCACGGGCATGTTGCTAGCACGCCTCAAGGTGCATAGGCGTTGATTCGCGGTGTGGCATGGCAGCGCACGTTGCAGCGTGCATGTGCGTGCATGCATGTGTGCGTGAGCAAGGCATTGCTGAAAATGGCTACTCTATCAAGGAAGCCAGCCTTCACACAAAGGGACCTTTGCCACCTTGCAGGGCTGATCTGCACTAGGCAGCATAAACTATTTCCAGGATCCTTTAAGCAAGTCCAGAGGGGCAAGTCCAGAGGGCCTGGGACCGCGTCACAAGGCGCTATAATCGTATTGCAGACTACCCACGTGAGGTAAGTGTATGGGGATAGGTCAGTATATCCATATACATATCCAGTGTTGATTTTAGCTGTGCATGCTGCTGTGTGTAGTTAGTCTATCTAATTTATGTTTATTAGTTAAACCCACGTGATATACCATCTATGTATCACATCAGAGTGGTTTGCCCTATCCCCAGGAGGCTAAGGAACTGATCACAGAGTTCCAGATGTCATCCTAGTGTTATGGCAGCTGCTGCTGTTGATGTGTTAAAATACACCATAACACAATGAGCCCATAGATCTTCCTAAAGAGGTTTTGTAAACATCATGCTGATATGGTAGGTTCTGCAGTTGCAGGGTCACACATCTGCCCTACCCCTAGGGGTCCTGAGACGTGCTCCAAATGGTCTGTCAGTCACCCTGGTGGCATGGTTTATGCTGCTGTTGCTGTGCTATAATCCACCCTACCCCCAGGAGGCCTGAGACATGCCCAAAGTGGGCTGTCAGTCACCCTGGTGGCATGGTTTTTCCTGCTGTTGCTGTGTTATAATCCACCCTACCCCCAGGAGTCCTGACACCCCATCAAAGTGAGCTGTCAGTCACCCTGGTGGTATGGTTTATGCTGCTGTTGCTGTGTTATATTCCACCCTAACCCCAGGAGTCCTGACACCCCATCAAAGTGGGCTGTCAGTCACCCTGGTGGTATGGTTTATGCTGCTGCTGATTTTTTATCATTCACCCTACCCCCAGGAGTCCTGAGACCTGCTGAAAGTGTCCTGTCAGTCACCCTGGTGATATGTGTGCTAAGACACCCTACCCCCAGGAGGCCTGAGACCTGATTGAAAAGGTGGGTATGGCATCTAGATATTGTGGTAGGTGATGCCGGGTTTGGACACACATTTGCCCTATTCCCCGGAGGCCCAGACCTCATTACACATGTCTGTTATGGATCCTGATTGTATGGTAAGTGCAGCTGTGGATGTGCTGTAAACCATCCCACCCCCAGGAGCCATGAGACCTGATTATGAAGGTCTGAAACAAATCCATATATCATTGATGTGTACGCAGTTTCTGGTCACACATCTGGCCGCTCCCCAGGAGCACCGTAACTGATTGCAGAGGAACATTATAGATGCTGGTGTAAGGGTACAAAACTTCACAATGCCCACTCCACAAAAACAAAACGTACTGGTCCAAATCTTTAAATAGGTGGAGGCGTAGCCATCATAGCAAAAGCCGACCTCCACCTCAGGATCCATTCTTCAGAAACTACCAATGAAGCAGACATACTCACCCTCACCAATAAATACCTTTCAATATGTCTAATCTACCGTGCACCTACCACAAACACCGACCTACCAAGGATGCTACAATTCATATCTGAGAGCACCAGCTCTGCAAAAGAGCAAATAATCCTAGGAGACTTCAACCTCCCATCACTTCAAGAGGAACAAGCAGAAACCTTCACCACTGCCATGACAGCAATGAACCTGAGACAGATCGTACAAGAACCCACACACGAAAGAGGGAACACATTGGACCTCATATTCCTAAACTCCCTAGCTGCCTCCTCATGCAAGAACCCGGAGATCTTGCCTGTACCATGGTCAGACCACTACCTCATCGCCATATCCCACACCTACCAACATATGACTAACATGGGGAATGGACACCACGCTAGAAGATTTAAAACATTTAACAAAGAGGACTTCTTAGCGCAAACTCTACCTAAACTACAAACAAACTCCAGTAACATCGATGACCTAATTCACAACTGGAACACCACAATCTCCACAGCGTCCAGCGCACCGACAAACAAAGCCACCACCAGACCTACTTCCACAAAAGCCAGATGGTTCACTCCCAGTCTCCGAAAGCTAAAAACAAAACTCAGAAGAACAGAAAGAAAATGTAGAAAAACCAAAAATGACGACAAAACAAAATACCTATATGAACTCAACGCATTCCACTCAGAGACCGACAAAGCAAAAAAAACCTACCACTCGAAAATCATAAACACATCCATAAATAAACCTTGAGAACTCTTTCAGATTGTCAAAAAAATGACAAAAGCACCTAATAACTCTGACCAGCTACCGAAGATTCCACCAGAGATACTAGCCTGACAATACAAACAGCTTTAACAACCACAAAACCCCCATTTGAACGCCGAGGCAACCACAACAAACCACCACCCCAACATGTACAGAGACTGGACTACCTTCAAAGAAACCACAGCAGATGAGATATCATCCACCATCTCTCGACTAAACACCACCACCTCCCCACTGAACCCCTGTCCCACTGACTGGATAAAGAAATCCAAAGAAGATCTGAGCACACCATTAACCCATATTGTCAATGAATCCTTCTCCCAAGGGCGCATGCCAGACATCCTCAAACCACAATCATTCGACCGTCCCTAAAAAAGCAAAACCTGGATCCCCTAGACCCCGCATCCTACAGACCGATAGCAAGCCTACCATTCACCGCCAAGATAATCGAGAAGATAGTCCAGCAGCAGCTTCAAGAACACCTGGACATCAACAACATACTGGACCCACAACAACACGGCTTCCGCCCACTACATGGAGTCGAGACCCTCATGACCACACTGATGAACACCCTCATCATAGGAACCCAAGCAAAACACTACGGATATGCTATGATCTTCCTTGATATATCAGCAGCCTTCAACACCATCTCCCACAACATCCTCATATGCAGATTGCAAACAATTGGGATCAAAGACACCGTACTTCAATGGTTTCAATCCTACCTAACTAATAGACAACAACTGATCCGTACCAGTCACACCACCTACACACCTCAACATAGGAACCACACACATTCAAATACAGCCGCAAATATGATATCTAGGCATTATCATTGACCAAGCTCTAACCCTCAAGCAACAAATTACTAAAACCACCGGAAATATATTCCACAAAGCCAAAACAGTGCAACGTTTCAGACCCCTCCTCGAACCTCAAGACTTCAGGATGGTAATGCAAGCTATGACACTCCCACATCTGGATTACTGCAGCATAATCTACCATGGACTACCAGCCACACAGACCAACCCCCTCCGAACTGCCTTGAACACCACAGCAAGAATCATTCAGAGAGCAAAGAAACGCGACCACATCACCCCAATTTTAAGAGACCTACACATACTTCCCTTCGAAGCAAGAACTAAATACAAATCTATCCTACTCACCCACAAAGCCATCCACCAAACACAAAACACCCAGCTTCGCACCCTGCTGACTCATCCAGCCCATGGCAAAACAACCAGACAAGCCTCCAGCAACTCCCTCACCATCCCTCACAAAAGAACCAAATGCTCTCAACGGACATGCAATCGAGCCTTTGAACTTTACGCTCCGTCCCTATGGAATTCTCTACCGAGCCACGTCAGGAACAATGGTGATCTCCTATCATTCAGAAAACAACTAAAAACCATCCTATTCCAAGAATATCTCAAAACAACTCCCACCAAAAAATGCACCAACCCCCGAACCCACCCATCATGAAACTATGATTGAAAACTGCACTATGTTGTCCATGTCTAAAATCCGTCTTATGCCGAAATCATCAATGTTGCCCACCTGGTGACGGCCCCACCCTTATACCTGATTATCCCCCCCCCACCCCCTTATATGTTACACCGCTTTGACCCGGTGAAAAGCAGGATATAAATGCAGTTAAATAAATAAATAAATAAATAAATAAATAAATATTCATTATCTTTCAATATTCAAGTATATATATCAATAAACACACAATACTGCACAGAAGGTCTCAGTAACTACGGGCCTATAACACGCATACAACAGTTTAAACTGTCATAATGCACAAGCCCTTATAACATCAATGACCTTCCATGCAAATCCCGACAAGCCACCCAAACACAATCAATGAGACAGCACTTAACTTTCAAAACCATGCTTTGTGCCTCAAAGGGTGGCCGTCCTGCTTCCCATTCCCTGACACTTCAATGCAGAGCTCAAAAGCATTTTGCAAGCATCCTTGCTTCATCAGGGGAAAAGCAACTGTCCAACAAAACATATAACCAACATGAAATATATCGCCGGGCGCACATTAAGACGCTTTAGTAAACATACCCCTATGTGGGTTTTTTTTTTTTTTTTTTATATGAGAATGCAGGCAGCTGTGTTCTGGACCATCTGCAGTGAATGAATGGTGGTTACTGGCAGGCCTTGGTATAGTGAGTTACAAAAGTCTAACACTGGTGTGACTATGGCTTGTAGGACCATTCTGAAGTCATTGTGGCTTAGGAGGTGCTTTAGTTTCCAGATGATTTTCAATTTATGGTATGCATTCTGTGTTGTTCTGTTAATATGTGTTTGTAAGTTTAAGTTCTGTTCGAGGATGACCCCTAGGTATTTAACTTCATTTTTGATAGCTATATTTCTGCTATTTAGAGCTATTGCGCAAGGAGGAGTGAAGGTCTTGTTCCTTGTTATTGTGAGTGCTTCCATTTTGCTATAGTTTATGTTGAGGTTGTGGGTGATGAGCCATCCTGAGACTTCAGTGAGGCATTCAGGTATAGTTATGACATTGAAGGATATGTACAAACGTGATGTCACTGGCATAAATTTTGGAGTGGATGTTATGTTTCTGTATGACCTCACAAATTGGCTGAATGTATAGGTTAAATAGCAGGGTATAGTATTTGTGTGTAGTATAGTGCCCCCATAGCACTTGAGAAGGAGCTTGCCTATGTCTGAGATGTAGATGCAAAATTGAGGTCCCTAGGAATATGAAGGGTTTCCTGATGTTTGAGTGAAGGCATACCTTTTCCAGAATGTCTACTAGGTCTTCCGCTGTAGCATTTGATGAATGGTATGTCAGGCAGATAGACATGGCTTTGTTGGAGATAATTAAAACATTGTTTTTATCTGTATTCTGAGTGGATATTGTGGAGAAGTTGAGTTGTTTCTTTGCTATTATGAGGACTCCCCTGCCCCTTCTTGATCTGTGACAATTATGCAGTGTGTGTATGCACCTGTAAATGGGTTAAGGATACTATTGTCAGTATCGTCTAGCCATGTTTCTGTCATACACATTATGTTGATCTTTACAAATCTAGGCATGGACATTTATACCAACCCTAGGGCTGGCATAAGTGGTCATGTATCTCACCAAAGACACCTCAATTTTATGAAGTATGCGAGTGCCTTCCTTTATAAAATAGGCATGGAAAACACATGATGCAATGCACTTCAATTCCTCGAGAGTTCATAAAATTACCATCATAGTGATCAGTTATCATTGAAAAGAGAGGATGTCTGTGGTGATGCTTGTTTAAAAATGGCAAAATGCCAGGCTTGCAGGAAGATTGGCCACATTAGATACACATGCTGTTTAACAAGCTGTTCAACCTTTAAATGAAAAGATCCACACAGCAAGTAAACCAGATGGTTGAAGACTTTGTGAAACTGAATGTGAGGAATATGCTACGGGCTTTGTATTTCAAAACTGCCATATTGTACAGGTGTGACATGAGCTAGAATGAAAGTCAATACCCTGGTATCTTATAATGTTTTAGAAATGGGAATGCTATATTACTCATATCCTTCGCTACATTTACAATTTTATAAAACTGCACTGCTAGATTACAAAGACATAATGCAACATGATATGTTTACAACGTCAACAATGTTTTTGGGACCCAAGAAACATGAAAGAACTGTTCATAAGGCCATTGACATTTCTTCCACAGTTATTTTAAGAGGCATCACACAGGAAGGTGACAGAGGCATGGAAGAGGAGGAAGAAACCCTTGGAAAAACAAACAACTGGTTGAGAGATTTGTGGGAAATCTCACAGGATTCTGAAGGCACATTTTAGCAAGGTCATCCAGGTGGTGGTGGGACATGCAAAGTCCAACATGTGCAATGCTGTGTAGATTCTAGAAAAGGTGGCATGCACATGCACAGGCCTTCTAAAACTGTCACTTCCTGTTTGCAAAAATTCACATTCCTAGCTTGTGGGAAATTTGCTCAAATGTGTGACAGAAAATTGGCCATCATACATGTGCATAGCTGCCATTGAGAATAGTGGCCATGGAGATGTGCAATCACAAGACAAAGTACAGATGCATGTGCATGGGGGATTTTTTTGTATAATGTACATGTGCATAGGATCCATGTATGCCCGTGTGTCCAGCATGTTCCTCCCCATGGATCATCTGCAAATGCATTTTGTGGTGGAGAAGCAGCCGCTGAGGGCAGAAAAAAAAAGGGAAAACTGCCTTTTTTTTCTTTTAGCCATAAAACTGCAGGCACTGAAAGGGTTAACACCAACACTAAAGGTAAAGATTTCTCACAGAGAAGTGCAGACCTAAGCACACGCCCTGTTCCCATGGAGATAGAGGGAGGAGAAGGGAGTGGTTTGGGGGTGGAGTCAAAGGGGATAGGACAGCCCCAAACATTTAGGAATGGAAGCTGCACTCATACAGCAGAGAAGGGGAGAGAGAAGGACCCGTATGGGAGAGAGAGGACACAGACACAGAGGACACGAGGGTTCCAGGAAGGAAGGACAAGAAACCCATGGAAACCCCTTGCACAGAAGCAATTGAGAACCAGGAGTAAAGAGCTGACAAGGCTCATGGAAAGCTCAGGGGAGGAGTCCTCAGAGGAGGAAATATTCTCCAAGAGTTCCTGGCTCAACTCTTCTCCTAGTAAGGAATCTATAAGGAGGAAAAGCAGCACTAATAAGGTGAGCCCTTTACAACGTTTGAAAGGCTTATTAGACAAAGAGGGTTTTTCCTGCCCTTCTCCCACAAGCTCACACACTGTTAAGGGTACCTGGGAGAAGCTCCTAAGGGCTGTGCAAGCTAGTGAGGCTTCTCAGGAAGATACCAGGGGAAACAGTTACCAGGAAGAGTCTAGCATGGAGGATATGGACTTGGGAGATACTGTGGATTTAGACAATGTCTCAGACATGGAAATAAGCTGTGCAATCTGTGCTAAAGAAGTATAAAGGAACCAAATAGGGTTTGAAAGCAGAAAGAAACCCAGCTGGTCTTGATTACTGAATGCATCTGTGTTACCTCGTGCTAAGTAAAAGAACTGAAGGAAGTTGGTCATCTGGAATGAACCAGAAGTTCTTTTACAAGGACATTTTAAAGCCCATTACTTTTTAGCTGTGCTTTTAAAAGTAGCTGTCCTGTTTAAAGCTGCTTGGGAAGAAGCTGTGCTGAAAGTTTGTGTTATAATTGGAAAAGAATTCTATTGCTTGTGAAAGTATCTAGGTGGGCCAGGAAGTCTTGCTACACCTACTGTGAAGTAACAGAGGGTTGTATAGCGCCTCTTGGAGACCAGGAAACAGAATACTGCTGAAAATAGAATTTTATCAGAAAGCAAGTTTAAAAGCTGTATCAAGCCAAGGACTGTATAATAGGCTTGTGTGCTGTTATTTGGAGAATTATCCTGAATTTTGTTTTGGTCAACTTCAATCAATTCATGTCAAAGAATTGAACCGGTTAGGAAATCCTTGTTTCTAAAAATAAAGAAATATTCCTGCGACATTTGCACTTGGCTCTAATCCTTTCAGGGACACAACTACATGCTATCGGGCTACTTTCAACGAAGGACAATCGGCGCCTCCCCTGTAGCCCTAGGCAACCGCCTGGCCACACGGGAGCGTGCCGACAATTTCTTGCTGGGTCCAGGCAAGAGTGGAATTGGTGGTGCTGTTACTGGGGTGGTAGGAGGAGGGTGTTTCTGGTGCTAGGGGATTGGGGTGGTAGAATGGGGGAGAGGGAAGATATTGAACAGAGCTGGGGATGGGGGTGGTGGTTGTGGTGTGGGGGATTGCATAGGGCTGTTGCTAGGAAATGGAGATGGTAATGTGTGAAGGGTAGGACATGGATGTAGGAGGAGGGATGGTGGAAGATTGGTCACTGCATTGTACAGATTTTGTGTGCCAGCTAATAAACACCGTCCTTCATATGAAGTACCTATGTATGAGGATATCTCTTGCAGTGATATCTATTTGGTAAGGCTGGCCAGTGTCTTGGCCCTTCTATGTCTATGTCACTTTCTGGGTCTGCTCTGTCCTGTTCTTCAAGGAGGGGTTGATGGTGCTCCAATGCAAGATTGTAGAGCAGGCAGCAGGTCATGAAGATAAGGACATAAGATATGCCATACTGTTCAGACCAAGGATCCAGCAAGCCCAGTATCCTGTTTCCAGTAGTAGCCATTCTGGGTTCCAAGTACCTGTTAGGTTTCCAAATGTTATATAGATTCCATGTTGCTTGTCAAATTGGTAATCAGTTTATTTCTCCAGCCCTTTTTAATAATGGTTTATGGGCTTTTCCTCCAGGAACTCATCAAAACGTTTTTTAAATCCAGCTACACTAAAAGCTTTTACTACATCATCTGCTAACAAATTCCAGAGTTTGATTATACATTGAGTGAAAAAATATTTTCTCTGATTAGTTTTACCGTAAATGTGCTACATTGTAGCTTCATTGCAAGTCTCCTAGTCTTTCTACTTTTTGAAGGAGTAAACAATCAATCTACATTTAACTGTTCTACTCCATTAATTATTTTATAGACCTCTCCCTTCAGCTGTCTCTTTTCCAAGTAGAAGAGCAATAAACATTTAAGTCTTTCCTTGTAGGGATATCCTTCCATCACCTTTACCATTTTTGTCACTCTTCTCTGTAGCTTTTCAAATTCTTTTATATCCTTTTTAAGATATAGAGACCAGAATTGTACTTAATAGTCAAGGTGTAGTCACACCACAGAGCTATACAGAGGCATAATAATATCCTTTGTTTTATTCTTCATTCCTGTCCTTAAGATTCCTAGCATTCTATTTGCTTTCTTGGCCTGCCATGCATACTGGGTAGAAGGTTTCAATGTACTATCCTCCTGGGTGGTGGTTCCTAATGTGATCTGACATACCCTCGCAGAACTGTACAGCAGTTTATCCCAAACTGGATAAAGCACCAGAAGTGGTTCTTCAGCTGGCCAAATGTCCTCTCAGTGATGGCATGTGTGTGTCTCTGGGCCCTGTGGAACTATTCTTCTACCTTTTTGTATGGATGGAGAGAGAGTAGACACATATTAGGTTATTGCACTAGGGTGTTTTAGATGCTTGGTGGACACTGCAACCATGGGTTATGTTTGCCATATGTTGCAGTTATCATAGCATTGTGCAACCACAAGCAAAAACATGACTAGGTGATGGAGTGGGCTGGTATGGGGCTTACCTAGCAGCCATTCTCTGTGATATCTCAAACCTTTCCTAGATGTCATAGTGGGTAAGGATGTATTAGTCATAGCGGGAACCTGAGAATTTTGGAAAGACATGAGTTATCATACCCTATGAATTGCAGACCACCTGCATGTTGAGTGCCTTCCTATTGTGGAAGATTGTGTCCCTCCATCAGTGGAGCCTGAGGGCCATATTTGCAACTTTTAAGCCTGAACACCAATGGAAAGTGGCCCGCTTCATGATACTGGATCATGGTTTTCTGCCTGTGCTGCATGGTTTCCGAGAAGGTTACATATTGTGCAGTGTGGGTTAAAAAGGACCTCAGGAACTATGTGAGGCACTGTGAGATGATTGACTGGCTAAGACCCACAATGGTGGTCAACACAGACTGGAAATTGCCAGTAGCTATGAAGGGAGGAGCTATGGTGATCTTGAGGTGCATGGGCATGGGCAGCAGCCTGTGGTGGTGCAAAAGAGAGGCTCTAGCTCCTGGAAGAGATGGTGGATGGTTTTCTTCTCAAAATAGATCCTGGTGAAACACTGCTTATTTATAAGGTCCAGGAATTGGGTACTAGGCCTGTAGACCCTATGATATAGGTGCCTTCTAATGGTTCTCCTGTGTTCCCTGTGGGCTCACAGGGAACAGAGGTCATGTATTCATAGCATCCATGGCTCCTGCCTTCCTTCACCAGCGCCCGGTGACTCTCATCACTACCTCCCAGTGCCTCTCTTCACCAACCCGCAGTAACTCCTACCCACAACAATCACAATACTGCACATGCACCTCCATAACCCTCCCCTTCCCACACACACACATGTATAAGGTTGCAGGGAACATTGAGGCACACAGGTTTGCAGCAGCGAACCATACAGAGACACAGAGGCTGCAGGCACACACAAATAGTAGGCAGCAAGGAAATGGATAAAAAAGAGACAGATGGATCAAGGGCCAGTGAGTATTTCATTGAGGTTTGAGATTGGCACAGCTGGGGGTGAGTGGAGGAAGTAGTGGGAATCTAATGGGGTCCTGGAAAAGCAGAGGATGTGTTTGAGAGGGGCACAAGATACATGCAGAGAAACAAATGGTAGATTAAAAGACACCTACATGGAGACAGGTGACTGCAAAGTTAAAAACTCACAAGTCAAGCTTCTAAGTCACCAGTATCACACGCAGTCCCAACAGAGAACAAAGTTCCATTCTTATATGTGATTTATAGTGGGTATAGATTGGCACATTCAAAAATCCATGCTGCGCAGCTCTGGCCTATGCAAAATACTTTACGTCTTGGCCATGAAAGCACTGATGCTGCCCAAGCCATGGCCAGAAATTCCCCAGCATGCCTGGCACAGAAACATGCATCTCACAGCCTTTTAAATGTGGGCATGGCTTCCATGTTTTTCTATTGCCACTCATGTTTAAAACATGAAAAGGACTTTAAAAAATTCCCTAAAGGTTCATGACCAGCAAGATGAACTGTGTATTTAACAAAGATTTAAATTAAGCCACAGTTCTTGAAAGGATCAGCATGGTCAAGAAAGAACATTAAATAATGATGTTCACCTAGAGAATCAGGACATCAAGGGGTATGTTTACTAAACCGTCTTAATGTTACCGGCACTAGTTGCAGCGATAATGTGAAGAATGCCATATAAGGAGTGGGCATTCCAGTCCTAATGTAGCAAGCATCTGTATCACGCGATAGATAGTGGGCGCCGTGGCACGTTAACACGCGTTAACCCTAAGTACATGCCAGCACCAGGGCCGGCCCGTCCATTGAGCAAGAATGTTTTTTGCACAGGGCCCCACGTTTCAGAGGGCCCCGCGCAAAAAACATTCTACATTAGCACAAGTATATTAAAAAAAAACAAACTGGCTGCTGCTGCCGCTGCCGCCGCCACCGTGGCAGTGGCAGAATCAAATGTCCCGCTGCGGGGCCCCAACTGCCCGGCAGAGCCTCCCTGCAGCATCAGCTCCCGAGTCCCTCCCAATGTGCGGGCTTTCAGAGCCACGAAGGGAGAGCTTCTCTGACCTCTCGCGGCTCTGTTAATCCTGCTGGGGCTGATGGGAAATCCCATCAGCCCCGGCGAGATTAACAGAGCCGTGAGAAGAAAGGGAAACTCTCGTGGCTCAGAAAGCCCGCGCATTTGGAGGGACTCGGGAGCTGATGCTGCAGGGAGGCTCTGCCGGGCAGGCGGGGCCCCGCGGCGGAACATTTGATTCTGCCGCTGGCACGGCAGCGGCGGCAGCGGCAGCAGCAGCCGGTTTGTTTTTTTAAATCTATCAGGGCTGATGGGGGGAGGGGGATTAGGACTGGTAATGGGCTATGGGGTGGTTAGGACTGGTAATGGGCAATGGGGGGGCTAAGACTGGAAGTGGGTTGATGGGGGAGGGGGTTAGGACGTAATGGGCTTAGGGGGTTTAGGACTACTAATGGGCTATGGGGGGGCTAAGACTGGAAGTGGGCTGATGGGGGTTAGGACGTAATGGGCTATAGGGGGCTAGGACTGGAAATGTGCTGATGGGGGGGTTAGGACTTAATGGGCTATGGGGGTGCTAAGACTGGAAATGGGCTGATGGGGGGTTAGGACTAGTAATGGGCTATGGGGGTTTGGACTGGTAATGGGCTATGGGGGGGCTAAGACTGAACATGGGGTGATGGGGGGCTTAGGGCTGGCAATGGGCTATGGGGGGCTCAGGACTGGTAATGGGCTATGGGGGGACTAGGACTGGTAATGGGCTGGGGGGTGGATAGGACTGGAAATGAGCTGAGTGGAAGGAGGGCTTGAACTGCAAATAGCTGATGGGGACGGGGCTTGGAATGGAAATGGGCTGTGTGGAAGAAGGGCTTGAACTACAAATAGCTGATGGGGAGGGGGACTTGGAATGGAAATGGGCTGTAAGGGGACGGAGCTAGGACTGGAAATGGGCTGAATGAGGGGGCTAGGACAGGAAATGGGCTGATGGAGGGCTAGGATAGGACTAGAGCATGGGCTGTTGGGGGGCTTGGATTGAAATGGACTCATAGAGGGGCTAGAACTGGAAGTAGGCTCATGGGGGGCTTGGATTGGAAATGGGCTGAGTGGAGGGGAGCTAGGATTTGACATGGGCTGATGATGGTGGGGCTAGGAAAGAACTAGAAATGGGTTGATGTGGGGGCTGGGATTGGAAATGAGCTGATGGAGGGACTCGGATGGGGGAGCTAGGACTTGAAATGGGCTGATGGGGGTTACTGGTAATGGGCTATGGGGGTCTAAGACTGAAAATGGGGTGATGGGGGGGCTTAGGACTGGAAGTGGGCTGATGGGGGGCTTTGGACTGGTAATGGGTTATGGGGGGCTTAGGACTGGTATTGGGCTATGGGGGGGCTAGGACTGGTAATGGGCTGGGGGGTGGCTAGGACTGAAAATGGGCTGAGTGGAAGGAGGGCTTGAACTGCAAATAGCTGATGGGGATGGGGGCTTGGAATGGAAATGGGCTGAGTGGAAGGAAGGCTTGAACTACAAATAGCTGATGGGGAGGGGGGCTTGGAATGGAAATGGGCTGTAAGGGGAGGGAGCTAGGACTGGAAATGGGCTGAGTGAGGGGGGCTAGGACAGGAAATGGGCTGATGGAGGGCTAGGATAGGACTGGAGCATGGGCTGTTGGGTGGACTTGGATTTAAATGGACTCATGGAGGGGCTAGAACTGGAAGTAGGCTCATGGGGGGCTTGGATTGGAAATGGGCTGAGTGGAGGGGAGCTAGGATTTGACATGGACTGATGATGGTGGGGCTAGGAAAGGACTAGAAATGGGTTGATGGGGGGGCTGGGATTGGAAATGAGCTGATGGAAGGACTCGGATGGGGGAGCTAGGACTTGAAATGTGCTGATGGGGTTTAGGACTGGTAATGGGCTAGGGGTGGCTATGACTGAAAATGGGGTGATGGGGGGACTTAGGACTGGAAGTGGGCTGATGGGGGCTTAGAACTGGCAATGGGTTATTGGGTGCTCGGACTGGTAATGGGCTGGGGGTGGCTAGGACTGGAAATGGGCTGAGTGGAAGGAGGGCTTGAACTGCAAATAGCTGATGGGGAGGGGGGCTTGGAATGGAAATGGGCTGTGAGGGGAGGGAGCTAGGACAGGAAATGGGCTGATGGAGGGCTAGGATAGGACTGGAAATGGGCTGTTGGGGGGGGCTTGGATTGAAATGGACTCATGGAGGGGCTAGAACTGGAAGTAGGCTCATGGGGGGCTTGGATTGGAAATGGGCTGAGTGGAGGGGAGCTAGGATTTGACATGGGCTGATGGTGGTGCTAGGAAAGGACTAGAAATGGGCTGATGGGGGGCTGGTATTGAAAATGAGCTGATGGAGGGACTCGGATGGGGGAGCTAGGACTGGAAATGGGCTGATGGTGGGGCTAGGATAGGACTAGAAATGGGCTTATGGGGGGCTGGGATTGGAAATGAGCTGATGCGGGGACTAGAAGGGAGTGGATGCTGGGTGGGGCTGGAACTAGAAGAGAGCTGATGTTGGGGGAAGATTAGAATGGGATAGAGCTGGGAGAGTGAAATGGAGAGGGAAAAAATATTTTGTGTGGGAGGGAAGACAAATCTACAATTGGCCGGATATTGGGAGAGTAAGTGGGGATTGATGATGGCGGGGTAAAATTTGAGTGGATGAAATAGGAATGAGGAAAGAGCAAAATTAGAAAGATTAGTATGTTAAAGCAGATGTAGAGAGAGAATGGAAAAAAAACTAAAAGAGTGAAGAAAGGACAAATGGACAGCAGACGATGGAGAGTTAGCAGAAGACACGAAGAAACCAGAAGAAAGTGGCTTGAGCAATTGCAACTGAAAAAAATGCACAAAAGGTAGAAAAATATCTCTTTATTGAATTTATTAACTGAAATATGCCAGCTCTGGGAAATGTGCATCATTAACGTCTGTGCTTTGTTTAGTACAAGAGGAAATTAATTTATAGTTTTATTTCTACAGTTTTGTTGGGCTTTTGGGGTTCCCAGTTTAATTGTCTTCCTGTTTCTACATTGTGATTTCTTGTTTGGTGACGGTCTATGTTCTGCACGTGTAACTGAGCTGAGGTATTCTGTTTATGGAATTCCTATTTGACATTGCCACTTGTTCTCTTTCCCCGGTAGATCATGTATTGTTGTTCTCTGAAATGTATTGGTTTAATATTTGTAGTGTTGCCTTTCGATAGGTAGGGTCTTGTGCTTTGTGAGTCCTGGTAGTGCTGTTATGGTATGGAGGGTTTGCTATGGGTTCTAAATGCCATAAATACTTGATTCCCCAAACTACCTATTAAAGAACTACTCCCACCCACTTCTTTAATAGGTAGTTTGGGGAATCAAGTATTTATGGGATTTATGGGGTTGATTCCCAGGGGTGTTTTCTTTAAAAATGGGTTCTAAATGGGCAATGTTTGTAGTAGTTCCTAATGTGCCTGGCAGTTGGCACTGGATTATAGTAATGTAGAAATATTTTAGTCTTTCTTTATCCATACACTCATTAAGAGGCATGTTTACTAAAATTCAGTGTATGGTAACATTATGCAAATATATATATGCAAATGAGGTCCATTATGCAAATGAGGCCCCATACCGAGTCTCCACACATGGCCCCGCACCCTCCTTGGGCTGCCCCTGGCCAGCACAGTGTTAGAAGCTATAACGATGTAGCCCACTGGTTACTGCAATGACTGTGGAGACAGAGGTCATGGGTTTGATCCTGCAGTGGTGTAATCTGAAAAGGATTTCTGAGGCATTTTCCTTTAATTTAAATCAGTGCTGCCAGCAAAAACACCCTCACAGTGCCGTAACCTAAGGCGCCCCCATAGCACCTAGGCCTAGTAGGGGGAACTGACCGTGTGTGTTACTGGCAGAGAGTAGCTATAGACCGTGACATTGTGCGGGTCCGGTGCTCACCCTGAGGGTGAGTTGGGGCACCCAGCACCAGGTCTGCAGCACCTGACTTGACTGAGATAGACTATGCTGCAGGTCCCCATCATTGCCTGGGTGTGATAGTAGTCCTTGCAGACACAGCTAGGATACACCTGTACCCATCTGTATTTCCCAGTGATTTCTAGCCCTTGTGGACTACGATGCACCCAGAATAGTGCATACACGGTGTGGGGGCCATGGTCACATGTTATAGGTGAAGGGGGTGTTTGGAGCCAAAAGCGGATTATGTAGCACCACCCAACCTGCTCTCTGTGGCTGAGGGTGGGGGTACAGGATCTCCCACCAACAGATTCCACATTGTACATCTCTGCAATGGTGGCAATAGAGGGGACCATCAACCTCCATCCTGCAGGGGGAACAGGCACCCTCCAGGGCAGTCAATGCAGATTTGTACACATCACATAAGGCAACAGCAGACAGGCAGAACAATGGAGAAGCTCAGCTGCCCCCTCACCACTGACATTCACCAGCAGAGGGAACAGTCAGTCTTCCCCCACTGTACCCTGCAATTTGTGCCAGCCATACACATGCTAACTGCAGACAGTCTGCTAGCTAGTGCATGTTCCTGGAGGAACTGTGTGCACCCAAAAATGGGATATGAACACACACACACCAAGCAGGTAAGTCAGGGATTGGGCCCCAGAAAATAGAACCCATAAATATCACTTACAAGAAGCACTACCTAGCACTATGGGAGAACCTAGCCATGCTGGGGTCACTGCTCAGTTAGGGTGAGAGTGATCTCCCAGCAGGACATGCTGTGGCCACCCTGTCCATGCAGGTGGTGGCTGGGCACTACAATGTCCCAGCCATTGCCCTATGCCCTGTGCAGATGCATCCTGCCCAGGCCACCCTGTTTGCGCTATACCCACAGTACCTTGGTCTTCATTATGCATATTGGCAGGCTAACACTGGAAACAGTGCAAGCAGTGTAGGCTGAGTAAGGTGTAGGCAGCCACACCACACTGGATAGACATACACACACTCCTACACCTATACCAGCATTGTGCAAATATGGAGGTTTGTGCCAGCCCTGGCCGCCACACCAGTCCTGGGCACAGTGCTGGCATTGCTATGGTACGCAATACTGTTAGGGTCACTCCCCGGTGTGGTAAACACTATCAGAAGCAATAACTGAAACACACTCCACAGATATCAGAAAGGTTGCTATGATGAATCTCTATCAATAAATCGTGTTTAACTTAGGATTTGTTAGCTGACATTAATCATAGCAACTTTTTGATATATGTGGAATATGTTCCCAAGTTTAGGATAGCATTGCTAAGGTATGCAGGTGCCAGTATTGGGAGATGCTGCTCCGCGCAGGGCCCGACAGCCTGACTCTCCATGAGGCTTTGGTTAGTGGAGCCTGTGGGTGTGGGTGTTTGTGCCCCTGTTGGCCGCTGCTCTAGGGCAGAGGTTCCCAACTCCGGTCCCGATGGGCCAAACACTGTTCAGGTTTTCATGCTGTCCCTAATGAATATGCATGAGATACATTTGTATACAATGGGGGTGATGCATACAAATGCAGCACAGACATATTTATTAGGGACAGCATGAAACCTGAATGGTGTTTGGCCCTCCAGGACTGCATTTGGGAAACTCTGCTGTAGGGATTGCACATGTTTATGGTGTCTGTGCTCTCTAGGGTAAAATATAGGTGTTTCAGTCATGTTTATTTTATCTGCAATAAAAGTTCCTTCTTTATTACCATGGTTTAGTACTGGGTAAAATATAAGGACAAGGTTGGCAAGAGCTACAGCTATGACTTGAACTTTTGATCTTCTGCCCCTAAACTCACTGGTTGTGTGTACTGCACCAAACTGTTGCCACAGGGGCAGTTCATTCCCTGTGGATACCATGACTGTTCGTCAGACAGACCTTGTATGTTGCAGTGCACGACACCCACCTAAATGGGCTTGGCCATGGTCTGCTGTGGGCAGATGCCACTTTCCCCTCCGCCACCAGCATCCCTCCGCCACCATGCTGACATGCCCTTATGCCGGTGGTGCTGGTGGTGCACAGTCCCAAGCCATCCAGTGTGCTGGTAGGCAGCTGCCTATGGTGTGGATTCTCGGGTAGGGGTGCCTACATGGACATGTTTGCTTCCCCCCGGCACTGCCTGCCAATGTTATGTGCCCATGGGGGTACCTGCTGGGTAATATCCCCTGTGACACTGTGGGACACACACTCATGCCCATGTTGGTCCCTCATCATTTGCTGTCTTGCTGCTTTACAGCATTCCTATGTGCCACCTAGGCATCTGCCTAGTCCACACTGTGCCCCAGCTGGACCACAGCATGTGCCACCTGCAGCCCCCTGTATCCTATTTACAGCATCAGTATAGTTGCCCTTTCCTACGTGCCCACTCTGCTGTTGCTGCACAAGTGCATGCCCTAACAAACCTGTCCAATATAAACGACAAAAACCCTGATCACCGCTATTTCAATGTGGGATCATTCACTTTGTAGGGGGACAGAGCATAGACCCTTCCAAACATGATATCTTCCTGTTTACGCTTTTTCAGTAGTGTTGATTTGTTTATCATTAATATCACTATTGGCCAGCTTGGTTATTGGGATTTCAAATGTGGTTCTGGTCATTTTATATGTTTATTTGCCTTTTTGGTTCCTGCACATGTATCACTACTATCACTTTTCTGGGTTTCCCTACCTTTACAGTACATTGCTGACTGAAATGGTTTCTCTCTCCTGCAAATGTGCCTCTAACGCGAGGGTTTCACTGGTGTTAGTGTTAAGACCCGGATTTCACAGCGTTAGTGTGCCTTAATGCCTTTGCTGACATTATTGCTCGATACATGATGTTATCGTGCAATACATGATGTTATCATGCAATAATGTTGCATTATCACGCGATAATGTTACTTATCGCATGATAACGTCGCCACTGCTATGTTAAGACAGTTTAGTAAACATACCCCCAAGAGTCTCAATGGTCTGTAAAAATCTTTGAGTTTTTGATGGGGCAGATCCCTTTATGAAAGTTAAAACACCTAGGAGAATTCTGACCTCAGTAATACACACTGAACAGAGATCAATAACAGAACATCAAATGAAAAGGTAATTTTCATAAGCATTTCTGTGAGTAAAGCATCCTTTATATGCAAAAATAGGCTTTTATAAGATATGTGCATAAAGTTGCTCTTATAAAGCAGAATTGCACAATTGTTTGAATCAACATAGGAAATATTTTCTTTATCATTTCATGTCATTTTGGATCTGAAATGGAATAACCCCCCCAACATTTTGTTGTTTTCCATCTGTGATAATTAGTAGCCAGGTAATAAAGTAGAAGTCCATAATTTTATGAATTCTACAAAGCCCACATAGAGAAATGTATGTGCACATGTTTACGCATCTGCATATTTATTAAATTGTTTCCACTGGAAAACCTGGTATGGCTTTTCTGAACGAGGGGAAGAGATCTCAAATCACTTTTTTCTAAAACACCCATACCCAATAGTAAGTACCAGCGCCCTCAGATGGGAAAGACACCTTACTAGTGAGGTGCCCTTCCCTGGGTACAGTCATTATGCTTGGCAGGCTGAGATGTTTTTTTTAATTCTTTCACTCTTTACTCTTGGAATTACTGTAAATTGAATGGGGCCCATCATATGCTAGGAGGCCTATGACACTCAGGTTTCTCTCACACCTCTCCCTTCTCAAAATAACTGAGTAAAGTCCAGAATTTGTGTTCTGAACCCAAGTTTACTCTGATAGAATATTTATAACAATTGACAAAAAGTATCAACAAGAACTATGTAACAGGCAGTTTACTCTTTCTCTTTCCTACACTTGTTACTATTAGGTTACTCCTTTCTTCCTTTCACTCTAGGGTAGAACAACACTCTACTCTGAAAACTCTGTATCAGATGCTGAAACTTAGGGGTATGTTTACTAAACTGCGGTAAACGTGAATAACGTGCGTTGTACGATGTTAACGATCGTTAGCGTGCTATAGCGCATTAACGATCGTAAACGCGCTATAGCGCGCGTTATCACGCGCTAAGAAGCGTAATGCTCCGCGGCGCGGTAAAACAATGCAGAAGGTGGAGAGAGGGCGGAGAGAAGGGGTCAATGGGCGGAGAGTGGGCAGGGAGAGGCTAACGCGCTGATTTCCAGAGCTGAATTCCAACGCGAATGAAAACCTACCGGTAAAAGCACTTTAAAGGGGAGAGAAACCATTTACGTGTCAGCAATGTACAGCCTAGGCAGGGAAACCAAAAAAAGGTGATAAGTGTGATACATGTGCACAGAACAAAAGGGCACAGAAACACCGAAAATGACCCCAACAAACTAGAAAAAAACAACAACCAAGCTAGCCAATAGTGGTAGCAATGAGAAACATCAACCCTCCCCCCTGAGTAAGCTCCATAGAACAGAGATAATTCGTGGAAGGGTCCATATTCCGTCCCCATAAAAGGTGCATGGGCCCACAGTGAAATAGCGCTGCTCAGGGATTTCCCCACCATCGGACAGGGTTCCTATGGTGTGCACATGTTCCGCAACATCAGGGCAGGCATGTCGGAACGGGCAACTGGGCAGATGCTGGAAAAGGGGATACAGAGGGCTGCAGGCGGCACATGCAGTGGTGCAGCAGGGCCACAGTGGGGACTAGGGTGATGCTCAGTTGGCCCACAGGAATGCGTAAACAGTAGAGCCAGACAGCAACTGATGAGGGCCCAACATGGGCATGAGTATGTTTCCCAATGCGTCACAGGGGAGAGTACCCAACAGCAACCCCCAAGGGCACGGAACACTGGCAGGCGGGGCTGAGGGGTAGCGTGGACTTCTATGCAGGCACCCCTACCCCAGAACACGCACCATAGGCAGCCACCTACCTGCACACTGGATGGCCTGAGACCACGCACCACCAGCTCCACCAGCCGAAGGGCATGTAAGCATGGTGGCTGAGGGATACTGGTGGTGGAGGGGGCAGTGGCAGCTGCCCGGAGCAGACCGTGGCCTAACACTGTGTAGGTGGGTGGCATGCACTGCAACAGACAGGCCCTATCTGACCAACAGTCATGGTATCACCAGGGAATGCATCATCTCTGTGAGAACATGGTGGTGCATTGCACAGAACCACTGTATTCAGAAGCAGAAGGTCACAGGTTCAAGTCCCAGCTGTAGTTTCCGCCAACCCAGTCCTCATATTTTACCCACTACTATAACGTGCTAATACAGGCAGATCCGTTCTTGCAGATGACGTTAACATGCCCAAAACACCAACAATTTACCCTACAGAGCACAGACACCATAAACATGCACATTACCTAGAGCAGAGCCTCCCAAATGCAGTCCTGGAGGGCCAAACACCATTCAGGTTTGTCAGACGGCTGCCTGGGTGAGAATCTTCACACTCTTGGCAAGTGCATATTTCTATATGATTTGCAAGGTATTGTGGGCAATGTAGTTCATTCACACCAGACACAGCTGCTGACAATAATTTAGTTGTGCTCTTGGGTAAAGCCAATAAGATTTTTATTTATGGGGTTATTTCTCCCAACACAGATATGCTTGGTAGCACATAAATTAGGTAACTTGCTTTCAGTGTTAACTTGGAAAAACAAAGTCAAAATCAGGAAAACAACAAATGAAAAGCTACAAAGCAAGAAACAAACTGTTCTTTTCACTCCCCTAGCTCACAAGCAATTAGGTAAGGCTTAATTGCTAGCAGTCACCAGCTGAAACCCCTTAGCTGGCTTGCTTTCTACTGTGTGGGTCAAATCCTGCTTCAGGAGCTTTTCTGAGTAGATTAAAGAACAAATTTGTATTTCTTTGTGATGGTTGCTGTACTTTATAACAGAAAGTTACCAACGGAGTTTAGATAGAGAGCAGTCCATATAAACAGGATCCTCATCTGCTATTATTCCCCCTTGTTCAACAAGCATGGGTTCAATATCATGGATTGGCACAGATGAATCTCTCAATGGAGCATTTTCAGGAGAATACTTGTTTCCCTGCTGTCTTTCAAGGTTATAGATAGGGCATAGATCAGTGTTCATACCTGAGCTTCCATTGCTGCTAGAGTTCCTCTCTATATAGCCTGGCCAGTATGTAGTCCAGTTCTTATGTCCAGCCTTCCAATCCAGATCCCTGGACACTGGATCTCTCTTCACATACCTTCTGGCACAGGTCTTAGGGTCCCTTCCACGTGCAGCCGTCTCCCTCACAGGTAGCCTCTGGTGATTCCTAGCTCTGCAGCACCATTCCTCTGGCTTTCCCCAGTCCAATGGTGTATGCTGGCCCTTGGAATACCTCCCAGTATACGTACTGCTTTGGACTCTTCTAGACCTCTCAAAGGCTTTTCTCTTCCTTCTTCCAAAGGGTCTCTTTCCCTCTCTGTCCGTCCGGTTTGGCTTCTGCTTCTGATGATCCTTCAGATGAAACTGATGATCAAACTCAAGCTGATTCTCAGGATACTGAGGACAATTCTCTGGATATCCAAGGTGATCATGAAGATGGTCATCTGTAGAATAAACTCTACTCTTATTCTGCTTAGATGAGTGCTCCTCCCTAACACAGCGCAGCTGTGCTGAATCAGGCCCTGCCCTTTGAGATGAGTGCTTAGGGATTACCTCATAGCCCTCCTGATTGAACACACGTTTCCCCACTTCAGCTCCTCTAATGGCTGTTGGAAACCTGGTGCATTCTGGGACTGGTAGTCTTTTATGGGAAAATTCTGTTTTCTTATTTCTACCAGAACTGACAGGTTGCTTGTTCAGAGTCACTTCACCTTTTCTATAGCTCCTTCCTGAGCTATGATAAGCTTCCTTATCACAGGTTCCATGCTGCCTCTGATAAAGATGCCTGTGCTGCATTTCTATGCGCCACCCCCATGGTATGCAGATATATCTCATGCATATTCATGGGGGACAGCATGAAAACCCGAACAGTGTTTGGCACCGCAGGACTGGAGTTGGGAACCTCTGCCGTAAAGCAGCAGCCAACAGGGGCAGACACACCCGCACCCACAGGCCCCATTATCCCAAGCCTCCTGGAGAGGCAGGACTTTGGGCTCTGCGTGCATCTCCCAATACTAGCATTTTCATACCTTAGTAATGCCACCCTAAACCTGGGAATATGGTACACAGCTATCAAAAGGTTGCTATGAGTACTGGCAGATAGCAATTCCTCGGTTAAGTACAATGTTCGGATTGAGCTGCATCATAGCAACCCTTCTGATGTCTGTGGTGTGTGCTTCAGGTCTGGTCTCTGACAGTGTTTACCAGCCTCGGGAGTGACCTCCACCAGTATTGCTTACCATATCCATGCCTGCACTGTGCCCAGGACTGGTGTGGTGGCCAGGGCTGCTAAACACCTCTTTAGTAGCACAATGCTGGCCTAGGTGTGGGAGTGTGTGTCTGTCTATCCAGTGTGTGGTGGCTGCAAACACCCTCCACAGCCCACACTGCTAGCACTGTTGCCAGTATTGGCCTGCCAATGTGCATAATGAGGAGCAAGGTACCGTGGGAATAGCCTGGATAGGGTGGCCTGGCCTAGCTGCATCTGCACAGGGCATAGGGCAATGGCCGGACATTGTAGTGCCCGGTACCACCTGCACGGACAGGGTGGCCATAGCATGTCCTGCTGGGAGATCACTCTCACCCTGACTGAGCAGTGACCATCGCATGGCTAGGTTCCCCCATAGTGCTATATAATATTTTTCTTATGTGATATTTATGGGTTTCCTTTTGGGGCCCAATCACTGACTTATCTGCTTGGTGTGTATGCTGATATCCCTGTTCTGGGTACATGCATCTCCTCCATGACCATGCACTATGGACTTGCTGGCGGACTGTCTGCAGCTAGTATGTGTCTTGCTGGACCACCGTGCAGTGGCTGGAGGCTTGCTGCTGGAGAATGTTAGATAATGGTGGGGGGCAGCTGTGCATTTCCAGACCTGCTGTCTGTCTGCTCTTGCCTTATGGATGTGTAGTGCTCTGCATTGCTTGCCCTGTAGGGTGTTTGAGCCCGAGTAGGACTGGGGTGATGGTCCCCTCTACTGCCACCATTGCAGGGGGTTGAAAGTGGATCTGTGGGCGGGAGATCCTGTCCCCCACCCTGAGCCCTGGAGCAGCGGTTCTGAACCAGTCCTCCTTGAACCCCTAGGCCAGTCGGGTGTTCAGGATAGCCCTAATGAATATGCATGATATATATATGCATTAGAGATATCCTGCCAACCTGACTGGTTTGTGGCCCTCTAGGGCTGGATTTGGAGACCCCTGCCTTAGACCTCTGTCATTTAAGATTGTGAGTGGGCAAGGTGCAGATGTCCTAGACATCAAAATGGTAGATAGAATGTGTCACATGCCTCCTCAATTCTCACCACCACCAAAAAGTTGTCTAATAGACAATATTTTGGTGGTGGTGAGAAGCAAAGAGGCATGTGACAAATTCTATCTAACCTTTTAGATGTCTTGGAGATCTGCACCTTGCCCACTCACAATCTTAAATGACAGAGGTGTAAGGCAGGGGTCTCCAAATCCAGCCCTAGAGGGTCACAAACCAGTCAGGTTGGCAGGAATTCTCTAATGCATGTATATCTCATGCATATTCATTAGGGCTATCCTGAACACCCGACTGGCCTAGGGGTTCAAGGAGGACTGGTTCAGAACCACTGCCCTAGAGGGTGTGTTGGGTGGTGGTATGTAATCTCCCTGGTAACCACAGCAGAATGTGGGTGTGGTGCCGTGCAGTCCTCCTGTAGCCAGTCATGTGTTTATTAGCAGCTTTAGGCCATTGGTTATTTCACTGCCCATGGAGCCAGAGGTCATAGGTTCACAACCCACAGTGGGGTTCATTGATAGGGCTGTCTTAGGCATTGTCTATTTTTACTGTATATTAGTGCTGCCAGCAGAACCACCCTCAGGGTACTGTCACCTTAGGGTAGCTCAAAAGGTGCCCTATAGGGTGCGCCTTACGTGGCGCCCTATAGGGCGCACCTTACAAGTCGCCCTATACGGTGCGCCTTCCACTTCTCCCTATAGGGAGCGCCTAAATATTCCTATCAAATGGTATATAATACATGACCATGTCAGAGAGAACGTCACTATTGGAACATATTGCAAAAGACGGGTACAATTTTCCTGACATATGCAAACTGTAACCCACCTGCAGACTGTGGATTAAAATATTATAGTTGGCTTTCAAAGGGTTACACAGGATGCCTCAGCCAGCCTTTTTCATTAGGCACACTGGGGAATCAAACCTATGACTCTTGTACCATCAGTCTGTGTAGTAACCAATGTGCTACAGCTCTGTTTCCATCTTTGGGTGTCTTAGGCGTGCGTGCAGTGGCGCATGCTGTAGCGATCATTGCTGCGCGGCGCGTAATAACACACGCAACTGCGTGTTATCGGTTACGATGTCCCGCCCATGTCCTTTTTTGGCTTTCCTTCCACTAATGCGGCTCCTAACGCGAATTGCACTAACGCAGTTTAGTAAACATACCCCTTAGTCTCTTAACTCTTTCATCTCTGATAGTTAGTATAGTTTTTGCATGAGTGGGAACCTGTTTCCTACATTATTACTCTTCACCAGTGTACCTGGAGCTGGTGGCAATGCAGACACAGGTCCCTAAAACTGTCCTGGTTTCACTTCTTGCTGTGGTGTCACTGTTCACTGAAGAGCTCCTGAATTCATCCCTTCCTTAGTGTTAATGGCCTCTGGAGATGTAGGCCTTCAGAATTGCTATGCAGATGCTCCTGTCTCAGATATTCCTTGATCACAGAGATGCCTTCTTCTTCTTGGAGATTTGGCTGTGTCTTTTTGACATCTAGGTCAATTACTCAGGCAGAACTTCACTCCAGTTGACTCAAGAGGGTGCTGTCAGGTTTTGCATACTCAATCCTTTTTCCTTTGCTCTCTACACCTCTGCTTCCATGTCTGTGGCTTCTCCTGAAGGTAATAAGGAGCTAGAGCTTGGCCACCCTCAACTGCCCCCTCCCTCAAGAGGTAGACACCACTCCCCAGCAGGGTACAGTGGCTGTGTGCCAGACAGAATGCTGCCTGTGGGAGTGGTTTAAATAGGCTTTGCATTTTCCATCTCAGAGGACTCTCTGCCCAGGATGGTGTAACTGGGTAGAAAGAAATTTCTCCTCTTCTGAAAAACGCTAGTTCTTCTCCAGCTTACAATGTCATACTTTAGTAGGGACACTGGATAGCATCAGTTACTCAAAGCAATGACTTCCAAGCTGTCTCTACACTAGTAAAGAGGATCAGGGATCCTTTTACATTTTTCTTATTTCTCAGTTTTCCCATCCCCTTCTCAGTCCTCAATCTTTTTCACTATTTGCATACCTGACAGCTTCCCATCCCCCAATTTCTTCCCTTTTCCAACTTGTCCTCCTTGTTCCTTTCCCTGTCAGCCCTTCCCTTTGTCTCTAATTATATCTCTAGCTTATTTTCCCTTTTTACTGTATCTTTCATCCACTTCATAGATCCCCATTTTCACCTTCTATGCTCATCTTTCTTTAGTCTCTATCTACCTTCCCTTTCCTCTTACCAGCTCATTCTCTGTAATTTACCACTTCCCTGCCTTAATTTATTCTGTCTTTTATCCCTTCTTTAACTCCCATCTTTTCTATTTGCTTACTCAATGTTCAGTCCTCATTCCCTTTTTCACTGCCTCATCTCCTTCAGAGTATTCCAGATCCTGCATGAATCTCTTGACTTCTCCCTATCATTCCTCTTGCCACTAACCAGATAGCTTGGAACTCTGCCTATAGATGACTGGCACTATCAGAAGAAATATTCAGTAGCAATATAAGGATAGTGCCACCAATTTTCAGTCCCCTAGTTAAATGGCTAGATCCCTTTGAAAATGAACCTCTTAGTGAGGGAACGAGAAAGCTGCATATGAGGAAAGATATGTGGCAGCACAGTAGACAGGTACTAAAGGGCTAACAGTGTAGACAAAATGGTTCTGTTTTTACTGACATCTGTGCTGTTATATAACATAGAACTAAGGGTCTTACTTAGGTGTACAAACAGTTTAGCACACATTAAATAAAATAAGCCTCATTATACTCAACTTACTGACTATGCAGTTAGCTCAAATTAATATGCATTAATGTTCATTAATATTTGTTAATTCATCAACACATCTTAGCAAATGAAGCCCTAAGCTCAGAATATATATGGAAAGAATAAAATGCAAAGGGAATAGGTGAGAATAGAAAATCTAGAGAGTACTGCAAGCAAACAGACTGGATTAAAAGGAGATAGCTTCAAATCAGTTGCACTTTAGGTATAAAATAATGGTCAGAGCATTGGTGGGTGAAAGTACTTTTATGAGGCAGTAGAGTGGTAGGAAGATGGTAGATGAAGAGGTGATAATCATGTATATTTGGGAAGGTAGCCTCCTGAGGAATGAAATGGCACAAGTGAGTGAGTGGGATGATTGCAATAAAAGATAAAAGAATTTTCTGAAAGAAGAATATCTATTCTATCCCTATTGAACTATAATTATACTACTATTCAGGAAAACTTGATGAATAATATTTCAAATTTGGCTTCTCTTTTGTGGTTCATAATATCCTGAAATTCTTCTTTGGAGAGCACATTCAAAGAGGCTGTTACAGACTGTTTTCATGAAAGTAACATGAGGAACAATAGATAGGGAGTAACTATCACTTTTAACAGCTGTGGGTCTTGATTCAGTAGGGCATTTTTCCCATTCTTTGTCTTTGCGGAACCATGTTTAGTAAATGGGGTCTTTAGGGGCATGTTTACTAAACCACACTAACTGCTAGTGCAAGGTTCAATGCACAGAAAATGTGCCATGCTAAAAGTGAGCAGAGAGCTGCGCACTGAAAATTCTGTGCTAGTAGGTTAGCAAGTGATTAGGTAGAGACAGGGTGACTTGGGGCTGAAAGTGGGGTTGATGCATCATGGTTAGCTTGGGTGTAATGGACTCATGCTAACCGCAGTTGTTGCTATTAGTGTGGGTACACTTAGCCACCTCAGTAAATGGTTTTAGGTATGCCTGCATGCTGGCATACTGTGGTGCCCCACGTTCGCTATGTGCTAATAGCAGCGGCATGGATGTGTGTGCCCCCTGAAGTTGGTTTGGCCCAAATGCATGCTACAGGCACATTCTTTAGTAAACATGCCCCTTGATGTTATTTGAGAGTGTTCACTAGAGTTCTCAGTATAAATCATCCTGATATTTCTTGCAGAGAATTTAAGGAGATCAATTTCTCTTTTGTTTGTACTTTCTTGGTATGAAATTTGTTTAATGCACTTTCAGGTGTGTAGGGAAAGGTGACAAATCAAATTACAGTAACAAAATGAATACATTAATAAAATAATTAATATATCAATGTTAACATGATACAACCTGACAATGCCTGAGGTTTATTCGGTACTATAGTAAGCATTACTAAGAGGCCAGTATAATAAAAGGTTATTCTTATTTCATGCTGACTGGAAAAAGATAAAGGGGTATGTTTACTAAACCGTCTTAACGTGCGCCCGGCGATAGTGTGCAGGCTGCCATAAAAGGAGTGGGCGTTTCAGTCTTAAAGTAGCAAAACGGGATTATCGCGCGATAATGTGCCCTATGCCCTGTGCAGATTCATCCTGGCCAGGCCACCCTGTCCGGGCTATACCCATGGTACCTTGCTCCTCATTATGCACATTGGCAGGCCAATACTGGCAACAGTGCTGGCAGTGTGGGCTGTGGAGGGTGTTTGCAGCCACCACACACTGGATTGACAGACACACACTTCCACACCTATGCCAGCATTGTACAACTATAGAAGTGTTTGGCAGCCCTGGCCACCGCTCCAGTCCTGGGCACAGTGCAGGCATGGCTATGGTACACAATACTGTTGGGGTCACTCCCCAGGGTGGTAAACACTGTCAGACACAAGACCTGTAGCATACTCCAGAGACATCAGAAAGGTTGCCATGATGCAGCTCAATCAGAAAATTGTACTTAACTTTGGAATTGCTATCTGCCAGTAATCATAACAACCTTTTGATAGCTGTGTACCATATTCTCAGGTTTAGGGTGACATTGCTAAGGTATGCAAGTGCTAGTATTGGGAGATGCACGCAGGGCCCAATGTCCTGCCTCTCCAGGAGGCATTGGATAATGGAGCCTGTGGGTGCGGGTGTGTCTGCCCCTGTTGGCTGCTGCTTTACGGCAGAGGTTCCCAACTCCAGTCCTGGTGTGCCAAACACTGTTCGGGTTTTCATGCTGTCCCTCATGAATATGCATGAGATACATCTGCATACCATGGGGGCGGCACATAGAAATGCAGCACAGGCATCTTTATTAGAGGCAGCATGGAACCTGAATGGTGTTTGGCCCTCCAGGACTGCATTTGGGAGACTCTGCTCTAGGTAATGCACCTATTTATGTTGTCTGTGCTCTGTAGGATAAATGTAGGTGTTTTGGGCATGTTTGCATCATCTGCAATAAAGGTTCTGTCTGTATTAGCACATTTTAGTACTGGGTAAAATATGGGGACTGGGTTGGCAGGAGCCACAGCTGGGACTTGAACCTGTGACCTTCTGCCTCTGAACACACTGGTTGTGTGCACTGCACCACCTTGTTGCCACAGAGACAGTGTATTCCCTGGTGATACCATGACTGTTCGTCCGGCAGGGCCTGTCTGTTGCAGTGCATGGCACCCACCTACACAGGGCTAGGCCATGGTCTGCTCTGGGCAGCTGCCACTGCCCCCCTCCACTACCCGTACCCCTCTGCCACCATGCTGACATGCCCTTCTGCTGGTGGTGCGCAGTCTCAGACCATCCAGTGTGCAGGTAGGCGGCTGCCTAAGGTGCGTGTTCTGGGGTAGGGGTGCCTGCATAGACGTCCATGCTTCCCCCCCAACACCGCCTGCCAATGTTCTGTGCCCTTGGAGATACCTGCTGGGTACTATCCCCTGTGACACTGTGATAAACACACTCGTGCCCATGTTGGGCCCTCATTAGTTGCTGTCTGGCTGCAGTACAGTTTCAGCATTCCTAAGTGCCACCTAGGCATCTGCCTAGTCCGCACTGTGCCCCAGCTGCACCACAGCATGTGCCGCCTGCAGCACTCTGTATCCCATTTTCAAGCATCTGTCCAGTTGGCCGTTCCAACATGCCCGCCCTGCTGTTGCCGCACATGTGCACGCCATAGGAAACCTGTCCGATGGAGAGGAAAACCCTGCACAGTGCAATTTCACTGTGGACTCATTCACCTTGTATGGGGATGGAACATGGACCCTTCCAGAATTCATATCCTTTTTTTGGTGCTTTCTTGGGAGTGTTTTTTTATGTTTCCCATTGAGATCACTATTGCCCAGCGTTCCCATTGAGATCACTATTGCCCAGCTTGGCTATTTTATTTTTCCATTTTCTTCTGTTCATTTTCACTGTTTATTTGCCCTTTTGTTCTGTGCACATGTATCACTTTTTTGTAGGTTTCCCTGGTTTTGCTGTGCATTGCTGACAGAAATGATTTCTGTTCCCTTTAAATCAGCTCTAACACCAGGGTTTCACTGGCGTTAGTTTTCAGCCTCAGATTTCACAGCGTTAGTGTGCGGGGAGCCTCTCCCCTCCAACTCTCCACCCATTGACTCTCCACCCATTGACCCTCTCCCCTCCCACTCTCCACCCATTGACCCCTTCTCTCCGCCCCTGGGGAGCCTTCCTCCACCCTCCGGGAGCCTTTCTCTGCCTTCAGCACTCGTTTGCGCCACTGCATGCGTTATCGTGCGCTAAGGTACCTCTGCGCCCAATAAAGCGCCATTATCGCGCGATAAGGTACCTTGTCGCGTGATAAAATCACAGCGCACACATTAAGACAGTTTAGTAAACATACCCCAAAGTGTCCTTTCACTAAAGTGCAGTAAAGTATTGCATTTACTTCCAAAAGATGTAAGTGCAATGCTGATATGGTAACTATTGGGAGTGCTCCCAACATGTTCCTATATAGTTACTGCACTGGCAAATTGATCTGTGCTACCTGTAACAGTGATAGCACATGCTGAAACTCCTTGCAGAAACTGCAATGGGCAGCCTACAGGTATGCCCATTCCTCAGCCATAACCCGCAGTTAAAGCATTAATTAGTATATTACATAGAAACATAGAAACATGATGACAGAAAAAGACCACATGGCCTATCTAGTCTGTCCTTCCATATCCATATTCTAACTCTTCGTGCCCATTCAGTAACAATTGCAGCAAACATGCACTGCTACCACACACTAATTCATGTGTCAACTGCTTACAACATTTTAGATAGAAATCTAAGGGGCCTGAAATAAAGAAAAATTCTCCAGATAAGTATGGGAGACCAGAAAACAAAGAGGAGGGATAAATGGTCAATTTTCTCAATGGAGAAAAGTGAATAGCGGAGTACACCAAGGGATCTGTATTGGGATCAGTGCTTTTCAACATATTTATAGATGATCTGTAATTGGGAACAACAAGTGAAATGAATAAATATGTAGATGACACCAAATTGTTCACAGTTGTTGCATTGCATGTATATACATTGCATATATATTGTGAGACAGGGAGATTGGACACATTCAAATGACAGATGAAATTTAATGTGGACAACAGCAGTGATGCACGTGGGAAAGAATAACCTAAACTATAGGTACATGATTCTAGGTTCCATGTTAGGAGTTGCCACCCAAGAAAAGGATCTAGCTGTGATTGTAGACAATACATTGAAACCTTCTGTTCAGTGTGCAGCAGCGGCCAAAAAACAAACAAACAGAATGTTAGGAATCATTAAGAAAGGAATATAGAATAAAAAAAGAATATCATAGTGGCTCGGTATCACTCCATGATCCAACCACACCTTGAGTATTGTGTGCAGTTCTGGTCTCCACATCTCAAAAGAGATATAGTAGCATTAGAAAAGGTACAGAGAAGGGCAACAAAAATGATAAAGGCGACTCTTACATGAGGAGTTGCTAAAGGTAGGGCTTTTTAGCATGGAAAAGAGATGGCTGAGGGGAGGTATCATAGAGGTCTGTGAAATCCTGTGTGGAGTGGAACAGAGACACAAATCAATTGGATTGCACTCACACAGTTTGCCAGGAGTTGAAGGCAAGTTGAATTCAGGTATAGTAGGTATTCTCCTATCCCTAATGCATCCTACAATCTAAGCTTGTACCTGAGACAATGGAGGATTCATTTAGTACACATAAAATAAATAAATGTCCATGATCACAAGAAGCAGCAATAGACTTGAAGCACTGGCTTCCCTCATTCTAGCCCACTAGGCTACTCCTCCACTGCTCACTCTTCCAATAAAACATAATGACTAGGGGACACACCATGAAGCTACAAAGTAGTATATTTAAAACAGACAATAACATATTTTTTTCTCTCAAGGTATAGTCTTTGGAACTCGCTGCTGGATGTGCTAAAAGCAAGTAGTATAACTGAGTTTAAAAAAATGTTTAGACAAATTCCTGGTGGGAAAGTCTATAAACAGTTATTAATGTAGTCCAAAGGAGAACCACTGCTTATCCCTGGAGATAACTAACATGGAACTGGCTACTTTTGGGATTTGTCAGGTACCTGTGACCTGGATTGGCCACTGTTCGAAACAGGATACTGGGGTTGATGAACCTTTGGCAGTTCTTATGTAAGAGACATGTTACAGGTAAGGATACTGTTCAATTTTAACCTAGTAGTGTTGCCTGGTTAAGATGAGCTGCATAAATAACTTTCCTTAAGTTAATACAATAAGTTATCCTGTTACCTTTAGGTGAGTATGTTCAGTGGCTCAGCTTAACCAAATGTTGCCTGAATATCCGCTTAACGTTAACCGGATATCTTATCCAGTTAACTTTAAACAGAGACCGGGCTGCATATTATTGGCCTCTAAGAATTTGATAATTGTGTCCATGTTCTCATCCTAATGATATATGGCTAACTATTTGCTCTGTAAATAGAAGTATTTCATTATTATTGTTCAGCTATATATAATAATTTATACATAATTGTCGTAGTTAGGTTACAATTCTTCCTAGCTTATAATATAGCCATGTTATAAACAATTAAATAAAGCACTGATCAGCAATAGGTGTGAAGACAGATGCTTCATAAGACATCGTTTTTTTAATTAACTAGTGTACAGTATATCCACTTTCTCTGTATTGTAAATTTCCCCTTTATGCATAATGGCACAACAGTACTAAATTGTGACCACAATAAATAGAGAGATATTGGATTGCTTAAAATCCTTAAAGTGAAATGTGATAAAAAGGAAGTATATCATTTCTCATTTCCCTCCTCATCCATTTCAATTTAATCAGAAAAGGGATGCATTACTGGAAGATTGCCCATTCGGTGATAAATATATTGCTTTCATTATTTGGTTCTTGAAATCACTGTGGCAAGTTCAATATGCTACAAGTGTATATTATACAATATATGTCAATGTTGTAGTAGTTTATAATGTGGGATGTTGCATCATGGAAGCTTGAAGGGGAAACTTCTTTAGGATAGAAGAGTGTGTGCTGGGGAGAGGAAAATAAAAAAAAATCCTGCAGCCAATTTGCATTCATGATTTTGAAACCTTTGCCTAAGGACTTAATATCCTGCATCTGTAGGGAGTGAACAAAAGTTACAGAATAGTCTTGAAAATAATATTTAAGTATATTTCTTATTTTATTTTATTTATTTACATTCTCTTATATACCGCGCTATTCTGCATCAGTGCGGTTTACATTGAACAAGCTGAAATTACATTGAACAGGGCATTATAACTTGGAGATAACTATTTTACAGGGAACATGGGCTATGGAGGGTTAAGTGGCTTGCCCAAGACCACAAGGAGCACCTGTGGGACTAGAAACCCCAGTCATAACAATTGCCATACTAGAAGTCCTTCTGGCCAAGTATCCTGTTTCCAACAATGGCCAGTGCAGATTTTAAAATGTAGTCTTCTCACAAGTCTATAACGGGGGTATTTACTAAAGTGCGGTAATGTCATTCGCATTAGGTTCCGCGGTAAAAACAGAAGTGGCCAAATAAGGATATGGGTGGTACATCGTTGCAGATAATGCGCGTTACCAGGTGCCATAGCTTAACGAGTGATAAAAATCACTGTGCAGAGCGCCACGCAAGGCGCCCTGTATGGCACCCATAAGGCGTTTGATAAGGTGCTTAGAAAGGTGTCAAGAGCTGTAGTACAATGGTTAATACACTGACTGCTGGTGCAGGGGTTGTGAGTTCAATCCCCCTGTGGGTATAATGATTAAAGCTGGCTGAGACATTACCTTTTATACTAAATCAGTGTTATCTGAAGCAGTTTGTTTTCTAATTTTAACTAGTGCTGCCAACAAACACACCCTCACAGGGCCGTAACCTAAGGTGCCGCATAAGGCACCCTACAAGGCACACCAGAGGGTACAGTATAATGTGCACTGTTTGCCAAGGCACCCTATAATGTCTCCCATGGGACACCCTATAGGGCGCAGTACAGGGTGCCTCATAGGGCACGTTATAGGGTGCCCGAAGAGGTACCGTAAGGAGACAGCACTGTGCGGGTGGTGTTGCTGGCAGCACCAATGTAAAGTAAAAAAAGAAAATGCCTCAGACAGCCCCACCAAAGAACTCCACTGTGGGTTCTAACCCATGACCTCTGGCTCCACAGGCAGTGAAGTAAGTAGTAGGCCATATCACTAGTGCTGCTAGCAAATCCCTGGCTGACTCCTGAAGGACGTCAGGTCACCACACAAACTGTCTGCTGTGTTGGCCAGGATCTGGGTTAACGCACCCATACCCATGGCGCACTGCACATACAGATCAGCAGTCTATAGGTGAACACAAGATGGGGTATGCACCCCCACAGCACCTTGGCTTGGTAGGGGGAACTGACCGTGTGTGTCACTGCCACAGAGTAGTTATAGACAGTAGCCCAACAGGGTGCCCCATTAAGGTGCATGAAAAGGTACCTACTAAGGCAGCCATAGCTGTAGCACAATGGTTAATACACTGACTGATGATGCAGCGTCTATGAGTTCAATCCCCATGTGGGTCCAAGGTGTAAATCTGGTTGAGACATCACCTTTTACTTTAAAGCAGTGCTGTCTGAAGCATATGTTGTATAAGTTTAATTAGTGCTGCCAGCAAACACACCCTCACAGGGCCGTAACCTAAGGTGCCGCATAAGGCGCCCGACAAGGCACTCCAGAGGGCACAGTATAATGGGCACTGTCCACCAAGGCACCCTACAATGTCCCCCATGGGGCACCCTATAGGGCGCATTACAGGGTGCCTCATAGGGCACGTTATAGGGTGCCTGATGAGGCACCGTATGGAGAGACAGCACTGTGAGGGTGGTGTCACTGGCAGCACCAATTTAAATTAAAAAAAGAAAATGCCTCAGACAGCCCCACCAAATAACCCCACTGTGTGATCAAACCCATGACCTCTGGCCCCACAGGCAGTGAAGTAACTAGTGGGCCATATCACTTGTGCTACTAACAAATCCCTGGCTGGCTACTGAAGGACGTCAGGTCACCACACAAACTGTCTGCTGTGGTGGCCAGGATCTGGGTTAATGCACCTGCACCCATACCCATGGCGTACTGCACATGCAGATCAGCAGTCTATAGATGAACACAAGATGGGGTATGCACCCCCACAGCACCTTAACCTGGTAGGGGGAACTGGCCATGTGTGTCACTGCCACAGAGTAGCTACAGACAGTAGCCCAACAGGGTGCCCCATAAGGTGCATGAAAGGTTGCCTAGTAAGGCAGCCATAGCTATAGCACAATGGTTAATACACTGACTGATGGTGTAGGGTTCATGAGTTCAAACCCCCTGTGGCTCTAATGAGTAAAGCTGGCTGAGACATTACCCTGTACGCTAAATCAGTGCTATTGAAGGCATTTTGTTCAGTAATTTCAATTAGTGCTGCCAGCAAATACACTCTCACAGGGCTGTAACCTAAGGTGCCACACAAGGCGCCCATAAGCCACTCCAGAGGGCACATTATAAAGTGCACTGTCTACCAAGGCACCCTTGTAGGGTGCCGTATAGGGTTCCTGATGAAGCACTGTGAGGGTGTTGTTGCTGGCAGCACCAATTTAAATTTAAAAAAGAAAATTCCACAGACAGCCCTAACAAATAATCCCACTGTGTGATCAAACCCATGACCCCTGGCTCCAGATCAGTGGTCCACAGATGACCACCGGATGGGGTATGCACCCCCACAGCACCTCTGCCTGGTAGGGGCAACTGACTGTGTGTGTTACTGGCACAGAGTAGCTACAGACAGTAGCCCAACAGGGCGCCCACAAAGCGCATGACAGGGTTCCCAGTAAGGCGTCCAATAGGGCATCCTAGGCTAAGCGCCATATCAGGTGCACATGGATAAAGCATTGCAGAAGGCACCCTGGGCCATAGAACCATATATAAAGGTGGCCCAACAAGGGTATGGTGTCCAAGGTCAGTGTTACCTAGGGACTGCAGGGTGTGTCAGGAAGACCTGCATGACATGTGTGGAACAGAGACAGATGTAGCCCTAAAACCACATAGAGCATGCAGGAAAGGCAATGAACAGGTGAGTGAAGGAGGAAGAGCTGGGAGCCACTGGACCTGCCATATCTGCGGGCATCCCATGTGGTTGCCAGCAGCGATGACAAACCTGGCGGGGGCACCTGTACCACAGCACAGGGTGGTGGCAATGAAAAGTACTGGAAAGACAGTGTGTGGCAGATGAAGGGAATATGTGTCCCCCAGTGGAGGTGGAGGTGGCAGGATAGTTTCAATGATGGGTGGACAGAGGAGTGGTGGTGCCATGCAGATGAGGCACAGGCGCGGCAAGCACAAAGAGGTGCAATGCAGGAAAGGGTAGTAGTGCAGGACATGGGGTGACAGCCCACACTGGCATACAGGACACCTCACAGCTGGCAGATGCAGATAGATGGACCGAAGGATGGTTCGCAACCGTGATGAGGGCAATATGAGCAGGCAGCACATAGCAGCCAAGATGTGACTGTTACAGGGATCAAAGGTACCAGTGTAGGAAAGGCATCAAAAAAGGAGAACAAAGAGTGTGTGAGTCCATGACCACTAGGATGGAAAGAACTGCACAAACCAATAGGCTACACTGAGGCGCACAGCAATGGCTGCATACAGGAACACTGCACGTCACCACTGAAAACACCAGCTGTGTGTCAGGAGAGGGCAACCCAAACAGTCACCATGATGCAATGCACAGGTGAGGCAGGTGTCCACAGCTCATATCACAGTCTATAGGTGGGACGGGAGGCACCTATAAGCAGATGCACACACACCATGAGATGTAACGCAGTGTAAACAGCATTCAAAAGAGCATGGGAGTGATACAAGAAGGGTGTCAGGGGCCAGCTGAAGGGAAAGCTATGTGGATGGCCTGTGGACCAGGGCAATGGACTGAAAAAGGGGCATGTGAAAGACCAACTCGCTCAGTGATGTGGCTCATACCAACCAATAGCAGCAGTACCAATCCACCAACCACACTGGTAACATGGTCACCACCAAGAAAAAGCTACAGGTCATCCACAAAATGTGGCAGATAGGCTGCAGACAGGGCACACTGACATACACAGACCAAAGATAGAAGGATGTGTGGAGATGTGATGGTGCTGCAGACAGCACATGGGCAGATAATCAGCAAACAGGAAAGGAAAAGGAACAGACCATGTGGGGTACAAGCTGGCAACCTATGGATTGGCAATGCATGTCTGTGACCACTATCCCAAAGAACCCTAACAACCAAAATGTAAACAATGGTCCACAGAAGGCACCCACGAGATCACAGCAGACATCGTATCCTGCACCCTGATGCACCGTTTGCCTTTGATAAACCCACGGGGCCTGTGTGGCAGGCACCGTCACCAACACACTTCCAATCCATGTTGCGAGGCCACCTACCTGGTGCTGCCTGTGGACCCTAACCACCCTGACCCCACACCATCGTTGTCTCCCCAACCCCTGGCCCCAATCCGTCACCCGTCGCAACGAGACTGTAAGATGCGATGAGGAGGGTGTCAACACGACATGTCTCCACAGCGCTGTGTACAGGGGGCATTTACAGACAAAGGTATGGAGCCATCTATGTAAGTAAACAGTTATTCATCACGCCATATGAAGCAGTGGCCAATGTAGGGTGTCATGATGTGGGTATTGATAAAGTTGAAAACTTGAAAAGAAATCCTGTTTCTTTTAAGAATCTAGATGTGCAATTACCTCCAGGCACAGCTAGAGGGAGCAGGAAGGAATATTCAGGAGCTAATGAGCTTGAGAAGCCTAATGACTTGCACCTGGAAATGACCCCGGAAGTCAGGCAGGAAAGATTTCCTTATAAGCCAGAACTGAATGCTTGCAAATGAGGTCCAGCTGCATTAAGGAAGAGGTGCACTGCTACACAGGGAGGTCCAGCTGCATTAAGGAAGAGGTGCACTGCTACACAGGGAGGTCCAGCTGCATTAAGGAAGAGGTGCACGGCTACACAGGGGTGTCCAGCTGCAGTAAGGAAGGGGTGTCCAGCTGCAGTAAGGAAGGAGTGTCCAGCTGTATTAAGGAAGAGGTGCACGGCTGCATCAGAGAAGAGAAGCATGGCTACACAGGGGAGTACGGCTTCACCAGAGAAAAGAAAGGACCTGAGAAGGAACCGAGACAGAGGGACGTCTTCCCAAGGGGGAACAGCTCTATCAAGAGGTTCATCTCCAAGAGAAGGAGTAACTGGAGAAATCCTAGAGGAGCAAGCCCACAGGTACAGGGTTCACAGGGGTGAAATCCAGAAGGGCCAGGCTGACTGTGCAGCTCTCCCAAGAAAGTTTGTTAGAGCCAGCTCTGAAGTTAGAGGCTGTGCCACGCCCTGTTCTCACAGTGTTCCTGACTCTAGAACAGAGAGACCTAAGCAAGGAGCCAAAGGGAATGGTTTGGAGAGAAGCTTAGAGTCTCTGAGAAATAATTATCCAGTTTTACCAAGCAAGAAAGGAAAGGCATTTTATAATAAACCTGAGTTCTTACCAAGGGAGAGAAGAGAATTCATACCAGGTTTCACCAAACTGCGAAGAAGCACAGTCCTGCCAAAAGCTGACAGGCAGAGAAATTGCTACAGCAGGAAAATTGCTAAAAGGGAAAACACTGTGGATTCAAGCCAGCAAAGCTCCAGGTATGGAACCTTTATTGATGATATTGAATGCTTGAATCCTAAAGTCCCTGTTAAAATAAGTCCTCACTCTACAAAGAAGGAGAAACCATACTGGTTTAATAAAATCCCTAAAGCCCTGAGAACAGACTGTTATTGGAGACAAGGCCCTAGAGGCATAGCACACCGACCCGAGTCAGACAAGGGCAGTGTTTATTCCCCTGTTGATTCTAGTGAAGCAGAAAGCATGGAAACAGAATGCATAAATACAGTTTCCCTATCTCCACCAGAACAGATGGAGTGTGACCTGTGCACAGCCTCATGTTAAGAGTCTGGAGTCTCTGAGTAACATAGAAGAGTTTATAGAGAATGTTTTACGCTTTTGGAATGAACTGAATTCCTGTTACCCAAGCTCTGCATTAATTGTGAAGTGTAACAATTAAGCGCATGTTTATGAATACTGGTACCTTTTGCAACAAAGGACTTTCTGTTTCATTATCCATCTCTTATTTTTGAACCCTTGCATTGACCGGGAATAAAAGCCTTAATTCCCTCCACTTGGTCTTGTTACTGAGTTCTTTTAGGCAGCGAGAATTGGTAAGGCCATTTTACTACATCGATGAACCTTACGTTCCCTGTGGCTCTCTAAAAATAATCTTTGCCGTGGAATGCCCATAGGCGTAGGGGGCGCTCCCCACGACAAGGGCCACATGGCAGTGCCAAGGCAATAGGGAGGGGCAATAAGAATGCAAACCGCAGTCCCAATGTACCTGTCCCCAGGTGACATGTGAACTCATGGACCCCTGGTCAGAGGTACTGTGTCTGAACCAGTAGGCCAACATCCCCACTGTGCAGGTGTGGTACGTGTGTCAGGGATGAATGTAGTGGGAATAAAATATGTGATGTAACCATACCCAGACATGGTACACATCAGCAACACCTTTACACTGTGGGGATAAAAATGAGTCCCCTCAGGTACAGTCAGTACATGGTGAATGCTGCTTGTGTTAACGTCTACAACTAATGCCCAAGGGACAGCTTGCTCTGACTTCATCATACTCAAAATGCAAACCCAGCAAAGATTGAGCAATGAAACGAGCCCCGACCCTGTCCCAGAGAGCGTACACAATGAGTATCTCAGAATACCATACAGCCAATGAAAGGCTATCACATGGCTAACATGGGCCTCTAAAATGAACAAAGGAAAACATACCCAAAGATGACTTACATCATTATCCACAGTTTATCTGCAGGAAACGTGACTCGCAGGTCAGCATACAGTGTGTAAAAACAGGATTTAACAGCCAAAAGTGGAGACAGGATGCTACAGTGTGACATATCGGGAAGCAAAATTTATATCAACAATAATGCAGAAGAAGACTGAAAGAAATCAAATTGTCAGAAAGCAGTGGAGATAAACAGGGAGAGGATTTCCTGATGGTAAGACATAGCCAATCCCAGTGGGGTGAAGCTGTCCGCCATCACCAGGATTGACTATGCCTAAGCCAGGTGCTTCGTATGTCATACCATGGATTGAAAATGAAATCTATACCTTACCAAAGCAAAGCGTGTTGTGACAGGCCTGGCAAAACCTAAATAAAACAAATCCTATGCGCCTATGGTGCCAGTAACACATAAACCAAAGTCCTGTAGATGTATGTTGGGGTCAAGCACAAACAGCCAAAACAAAACATAGGCAATCCCCAAAGAAAGTTAGGGGAGGCCCAGAAAAGCCCCAACACCACCTACCCCCGCACCCACAGGCATGCACCCGGGTGTCGTACGCAACTGACCATGCATGAATACCCATGCTTACCACCATATACAGTCCCCCAGTGTGGCTATCAGCACCCATGGCTGGCTGTACCAGGTAGATACTGATGGCCCACAGAACCATCTACACACACCTGATCCCTCCCTGGCTAAACAAACCACGAGTGACACCTGTCATGATGACAGTGGCGCCCGGATGGCTCACCAAGGCCAGAAAGTGGACATGGCCACAACTGTACCTTCCATTCATCATCGTTACACATCCCTGCCCCACCCACCATTGTCGGTGTCTGTGGATAACTCTGTAACTCCCCCAGTGTCCCCAGGTTGCAATCCGTGCCAACCATGGACCCCACCCCATTCCACGCCACACAGCCAGGTTGTAGCTAGCACCTGCCCCCTCCCCTATAACACCAGTGACACCTGCCCCACGCACCATCAACACACCGCCAATACGGCCATGCATTGTCCAATTGCATCCCATTGGTACCGCAGTAGTCTGCCCCCTGCATCCAACCATGTATCATGCTAGTCATGAGTGCACCACCCCCCTGTCTGGTTACGGCAAAGCACCCCCCCAACCCCTTACCAAACCCATGACAGACCCCCTGTGCAGGGACCCAGATGCAGGGACCCCGTGGTGACCCAACACCCCTCATCTCCCAGCTCCCTGCACAACCACCCCTGAAAACATCATGCCCAAGCAGGCACCCACCTCCAGTGCAGCACACCCCTACTGGCAGCCCTACACTCTGCCCTTGTCTCCATGATAAAACGTATGCTGTGAGCTCACCCCCACCGTATGTACAGAAGTCATCATCCCCAACCTCCCACAGACACAGGATGAAGCATGCAAAGTCAACAGGGACCATGCAAAGTCACCAGTGATGTATCAATGTTCCACAACAATGCAAAGGTGATCCCCCCCAGCTGCAATCAACGAAACACCCAGACAGTTCATGGCAGAGATGGTGTGTCAGTCCCCCCAGTGACAGTTGAAGTAGCAGGCCAACAAAGAGGTCCAACAATGGCCTGTGTCCAACTCGCAGAGGTCCATCTCCCAGTGGCAACAACACCCAGGGACAGTTTCACAGAGGAGCCGTGTCCAAACAAATATGGCTGATGGGGTCTCCAGATGCAGTGTAGTAGATGTGCCATGTATGTTGTCTGTGTCCTGTGTGAAAAGGGGTAGAAATAAGGTAAGGGAATGACACAACCAACCCCCACCATCAGGTCACAATAAAGACAGTCTAATGTTTCAAAACCTCTGTATGGTACTCAGGAAAGTATACAGTGTATCTTCTGCTGACTCAAATTGCCATTTTCCACTGACAATCTTTCATACTTAAATCAGAGTGGTCGCAAGGTTTCAGCAATGATAGGCTACCATTGACTTTTGTCTCTGTCAAATGGACAAGCGCCTTTTCACATCAACGACCCCGATTGGAGGCGACCACCCCCTTTCAGACTTTAAAGCTATTTTGGAGTGTAATGCATTAAACTTTTTGTAATAATATGAAACCAGTGCTTAGCTTTCAAAAGACGTTTCTGCGTTCATCGCTAATTTGAGTCAGCATAAGATACACTGTATACTTTCGTGAGCACCATACAGAGGCTCTGATACATTAGTTTGTCAGATACTAACCCTGTAAAAGAAGACCATAATAGATTTGTCATATACAAAGGAGACAGTGACATCACAATATGTGCATCATTAATGCGTAGATATCACAACATGACATGGCCAAAACACACAGCACAGTGCACATGGACCACAGCAGGAGATGGCCCTGCAGACCAGGACACCATCTCAACATGGTCATGTAAATGCCCATGTCACACAGGCATCCCAGAGGTCCACAGCATGTCCAGCAGTGGTGGTGCAAAGAGATACCACAGAAAGGCACGTTGATACTAACAGGCCAAGTGCAGCATCTGCACGTGGTGTATGTCCCAGATGATCGAAGGTGGAACCTACCTGAAAGGTATAGCAGTGGTCTGATGGGGAAACTCCGAGTCAGACAAGGGCACAAGGGGCCCCAGTGGAGGCTTCAGATGTCAAGGAACTGCGTCCATCACCACGTCTGCACGGTCAGCTGTCAGTGTAGCATGTCCGAGGAATGTTGCATTGCGTGGAGACAAAACGTTGACGTGCAGTATCCTGCCATCAAACATGAGACACGTCAGGGAACAACATATGACACATGCACACAATGTACAGAAGGGCATATAGAGACGGGGGAACATCACTAGACAGGTGGCCAGACACATCCCTGAAACAGACAAAGGCAGAGGGGAGCAGAGGGGAGCGTCAGGCAGACACGTCCCAAAGACACAGAGACATACACCGTGAGACAAGGTATGCATGCCACAAGCTGCAGATGGCTGCACTGTGGACAATCAGGGACCAGTGGAGACAACCATCCCAGTCCATGCATGGGTGCACCAAAGTTGTCTAATGCCGCAATGGCAGTGAAGTCTGTACGTGCACTCAAACAATACAATGCCCTGAGTCCGGAGATACACACAGCCTGGTAACATGTGCAGTAGGTGCAGTATGTAGATGCCCAAGATGTGCACAGGCAATGGACACATGTGTGCCAAACGGAAAATATGGTGGATGGAGTGGTAGGCCAAAGACATGTGCAACACCAGAGGAGCAGTGGAGAGGGAAACACATATATCTGTCATGCGGTGCTGCCACCACAGTACACCTACCTGTATGTCCACCCACCCCAGTCACCTGCATGTTGCATTGATGTACACACAGTCCCTACATGCACCACAGCATTGGGCAGTACTAGTAGCCCATCTTGGGGAGGCCTAAACACAGCAGCCTATCCTGGGGAGCCAAAACACATGAGACATATAGAGACATGTCATGACAGTGCCGTGAAACACACAGAGCAGCTCACGCATGGTGACCCAGAAGCACATCCCCACACATGCAGAACTTACAGGAGAAGAGCTCCTCGATCAGATGTTGCCTGGCTGCCATCCCCACACGTGTGTCACCAAGGCCTTGTGCAGGAGGGCACACAGGATCTGCCTCCATATCCTGATTAATTTCGACTGGGACATTGTGCCTGAGAGCAATGTTGTGGAGGATGCAACAGGCAATAATGATCTGTGCCACAGTCAGGGGTCTGTACTGTAAGGCACCGCCGGTCTTATCCAGACACCTGAAGCGACTCTTTAGAACGTCAAAGGTGCGCTCAATGACTGAGCGGCTGGAGGCATGGGCCTCATTGTACGCATCTCTGCACCTGGCCGAGGGAGACGCACAGGGGTCAGCAACCAGGCATGACACCCATATCCTGCATCACCTGCAAAAATAAACGTTGTACAGTCACATGTGAGATGAGGGACCCACAGAATCAATGACATAGCAATGTTCGATTGGACAGCAGATAAGCATGGACACAAACATATGATGTCACATCATTGCACATAATGGCAGTGCACCAGAGTCTGATGCTGGAAGACCCAGAGCTCCGGGGAAGGCCAATGGGGGCAATACACATCCACGGTACCATGTCAAAACACACGTCCCAAACCTGTGCCAAGACAGCAGCAGTGGCTGCTGTGAGGGCACTTGGCTGACAGTGGCACGGCATACTGGGAGGGGCAGAGATGCGCAGTTGTGCAAGTATGTGACAGTCATGATACAGTGCACACAGAGCAGAGGTCAACGGAACACACCCCCGAGGGTCCAGGTGAGAGGGGCAGTGGAGACAAGATAGAGTGGGCAGACAGGTAGCAGACATGGGTGATAGCAGGTGCACCCACAGCTCTGAACATGTGTTTCCCCCTACATGGCCAACAGAGAGGAGGCCCCATACACACTGTACATCATGTGCATGGGTCTGTGCCCCTAACTCCCCCCCTTGGATGGGACTCACACAAACATGTGCCACATGGGGTGGGAGAGGGACACACCCCACAGGCATACATATGTACAACTGCCCATGCAGTATGCCTGAGGCCAGGTGTGGAAGGCATGGGCAAGCCAGAGGTATCACATGCAGCCACGGAAGGGACATACCACATTTGTGAAGTGCCACAAATAGGAAGCACCCCAAAACACCACCGCAATGTAAGGCATGCAGAGGACACAGGCGACAATGGGGTCCCGCCAACCATATACTGTAGGTGCATGTTAGATACGGGGAATACCCACCCAGCAGGACACAGTCCTCATATTGCCCGGCCTCAAATTGTCCGAACAGTGCCGAGTGCTGCAGGATATAGGAGTCATGGGCTGACCCTGGGAACCGTGGAACCACATTCAGAATATGCATACTTGCATCACAAACAACCTGCACATTCAGGGAATGGAAGTGTTTGCAGTTTGCGGTACACAACCTCCCTGTCGCGTGGCGGGGCCAGGGCAACATGTGTGCAATCTATAGCTCCCATCACGTGTGGTATCCCTGCAATCCACTGGAATGCCTTCCCAGGGCCCCCCAATGTTGCCTACTGTTGGGAATTGCAATGTAATTCCCAACCTGGCTGACCATGGCACGCAGTACCTGGTGGAGACAGTGAGAGAATGTTGGCCTACTACTCATCCCACCCACTGCGGCCACTGAGGATTGGAAACAGCCAGAGGCAAAGAAATGTAGGGCAGCCAGGAGCTTGGCCAATCCCGGTATAGCATGTGACCGGGCAGTCCGGGGCTCGAGGTCAGGTCTGAGATCCTCGTAGAGCTCCCTAATTGCCCCTGTGTCCAGCCAGTAGAGGGAGATTACCTGGTCCTATCTCATGTCCTGGAGCATGGGCCTGGGCCTGTAGAGGCATTACAGGCGGGGCCGTGCCTCAGCATGCCTATGTCACCGGTGTCCTCCCACACCCGCCTGTGGACCCCCCACAGTTGCAGGCCGGAGTTGCAGCAGGATAGCACCCATGCCCAGTGCCACTGCCCCAGGTACATCATCTTCCTCCTCTGGAACGCGTAGCCCAGCCAGTTCCAGCAACTCAACCACCGCACAACCTGCATTCACAGTTTGAGCCATGATAGACATGTGATGGAGGACAGGTGGCTGGGAAATAGGTTGTGGGATGGGGTTGAAATTCAAAACAACGATACACACCTGGTGAGCCTGGAATGACATAGCACGCATGGGAACGCGCATCCCCACAATGCACCCAGTTACTGGAGTGATGCAGCGAGCATGGGAACGCGCATCCCCATAATGCACCCACCTACATGGATGTATGTGATCGCATACGTTGGATGCCAGCAGGGAAAGGGGGTGGCGTGTCCTCCTGATGCAGCACAGTGCAAATATATGGCGTTCTACATCTCATACCTCACCCAGGGACCTAGGTGTGATTGGAACGCATAATGCATACCCAAACACGTTGACATAGCGTGGCACGTATGTGTGATGTAATGTATGCGACACATATTGCAGGATCCTCATACGCGCATGGGAATGCGCCCGCACACACCAAACAATGACGACAAGATCAACGTGCGTGTATGCAGCAGGACTCACGATGGAAGCCAATGGGTGCGTGTATGGTGCAGTGCACAGCAACCTTGCCGATATGGAAGGATCCTGGGACGGTGAGTGCAAAACACTGCATTCCACCTATAGTAAAGCACGTAGGATACGTCAGCTCAACGACACGTGAATGCGTGCGGAAGTGTAACGCGGGGTTATAACGGCGTAGATAGAACCATGCCCAAGTTACACATATAAATATAGCAGGTTCGGAATGCAAAACACCTCAGCACACATACCCAAGCACAGCATGGCAGATAGCGATGGGGGAAACCATGGAGCTGCAGAGGGGCACAGTGCACAGCCACCAGTGCCCACACCCGCTGGTGAGGAGGATAGCGAAAGGCCAGGGCCATCTGGGGCTCCACACCACATCGGCCAACAGGCCACTGTTGCACCAGGGCAGAAGCACCACAGGACCCCTGTGGCAGAGGAGGCCAGAAAAAGGGGGGTGAGGTTTAGCCAGGAGGAAAATGACCTACTCCTGGCAAGCATCCTTGAACACTTTGAGTTGCTGTTTGGTCGGCAGAGTGCAACCACAACCAGTGCCACATGTACCAGGGCATGGGCTGAGGTGCAGGCAGCGGTGGCGGCAGCAGGGTGACCCCATCATGACACTGAAAGCCTCAGGAAGAGGTATTGTGACATAAAATGAAACATCAGGATGGAGCTGAACAGGGAGCGATGTGGAGCACAGGGCACTGGAGGGGGCCCAGAACAGATGGCCAACCTGACAGAGCTCGAGCAGCGCCTGGCAGACCGGCTCGGGCCCATCTACATACATGGCCTGCCCCCTGCATTGGACATGGCGCACCCAAGTGCCGGTAGGTCTGAGTGAGCTGTACTGGTGGGGGACCATACACACACTTCTGCAGGGGTGGGCTGGGGGTGGAGGGGCAGTACATGGCTGACGGAGATCCAGGGGGTGACACTGACACAGGGTCTAGGGGTGGGCCATCACAGGGGCAGCTGTAGGTGCACATCCCAGTGGGGGGGGGGTAGGTGTTGACGGAGGGCAGGGGGCGGCACAGCACAGTGGATGAGTGCGGGGGTGGGGGGGACAGGCCCATGGTAGCATCAGAGCTCAATAATGTGTTGTGGGGACACAGTGCAGGGATGGCGAGGACAGCAGGGCCACACGGGTAAAAATGCAGGCGACAGGGAGGCGCACTGCATCTGTGCCTGCCATGGGCAGTGGTTGCAGGGATACAGGTGGTGCTGGGGTGGCACGGGGCGCGAGGCAGCATGCAGGGGGGGAGGAGGCCCCGGTAGTGCAGGCCACTGGGGGCACCAGCAGGACTGGGACGCTGCTGGGGGGGGCACAGGAGCCCTGACCTAGACCCACCTGGCCCACCCACATGCATGTGCCGGCCCTAATCATCAACCCACAGGCAGCCATTGGTCGAAAGGCCACAGGTTGGTACCCCCCAGCCCATGCAAACCATGCCCACATATCCCTACCGCCACAAGGCATGCCTGTCCCCGGCTCCATTGGAACAGCACACTGGCCCTGCCACAGCGGCCACACCAGACCATGTGGGGTGCCTACAGTACCACACACCAGTGGCCACGGGTGGGTTGCCATGGGCACCGGGAACACGGGAAATGGGACGGTGCCAACTCACACCCACGCACAGGTGGCTTCTATGTCCACACCTCTGTAGCCTTGGTTGCATCACACCAACCAGGGTGCCCTGCACCCCACACAATGCATATGTAGGGGGTGCAAAGGGGGTGGACAGGCAGCCACGCCCTACCTAACCTGTGTATCATTTTGCCCTACAGGTGACATTTACTCCATTGAGGTGGCAGAGGAGGTGGATGAACACACTGACCCTGGGCCAGGGTGCATTCAGGATGCTGTGCCAGAGGTGCCGCCAATGGGGGCCCACAGCAGTGGGAGCGGGGGTGTCAAGCCCCACCCCCGGAGGAGGACAGCGGGCAGGGCCTATGGCAGGCAGAGGCCAGCACGCCATCACCGGAGGTGTCCGCAGCTGACTCACATCAGGAAAGGCAGGAGGCGATATCTGCCATCACAGGGGTCATTGGGGAGATGCGGGCACACTCCCAGGTGGCACAGAGGGATGCCGAGGGTGATGTGGCCAACCGCGTTGGTGTGGGTATGCCTATGTACAGCTGGCAGATGGTTCCCTGTCTCACAGTGCACATCCTGCCCCTCCCCAGGTGTACAGCATGTACTGTGTGTGGTCACCCACGAGCAGCGGAGGCAAAGGCATGAGCCACGCCGCCATGCGACACGCAATGGCAAGGATGACGGCACGGCTGGATGACCTGTCGACCTCAGCACGTGCCATAGCCACAAGCCTGGAGCTGCCTAGTGACAGGCAGGGGGTGGTCTCCCACAGGTCTACAGGGGGTCACCGCCACCACCACCACCACCCACCAGCAGCAGTGGAAGCAGCAGCAGCAGCTGCGCCGGCATGCCACCTGCACCACGGGGTGGGAGGGACGCACAAGCATGGCCGAGGGCATGCCAAATAAATGGGTGCACATGCAGCCGAACCTGATGTCATGTGTCCTGTGTTGCTTGTGGGGGGCCATGTTACACACAGCCCTACCCGTGTCCGCCCCAGGGGCCAACCCCGTGCCACTTATGCAGCCAGCCTGTGTCCCCACCAACCCAGCTGTGGCCCACCATGGGTTGCTCCACCTGCCCATGGCGCAGCCACCCACCAGCACACAGCACCCCGCTGCCCCCAGCCCCACCAGTGCGCATGGTCCCCCCTCCCCCCTGACCCCCACCCCCTCCACTCCACCTGTCCCCACCAGCAGCCCGCTGGGGGCATAGTGGGGTGGCCACGGATACATCCCCGTGCAGTGGTGCCCCACAGCACATCAGATGGACATCAGACCCTGTACATTGCCACACCGGCACCCCTCGCCCCTGGCTTGGAGGGGCATGTGTCCCTATGGGAACCCTCTGCTGCCCTCATCCTCTGAGCTTTCCACAACTATCCCCCCGTTGGACCGTCTGGGGACGTAGGCCATGCTTGGCTGAATGTGTGCATCACACAATAAGCGTGTAGGTGGGCTCCAAGGAGTAAGGCAGCTGACAGATATGTATGATACCCAATGGTGCGGTTTCACCACATACAGACATACATATTTGTGACAGTGTCTGGTGAACAGAGTATTCCTCGGAGCCTGTCAGATAACCAGCAATGTCTGTTTAAATGAATCCCCATATTGCAGGGTACACAGGTTTGCAGCAGCAGGGATAGGTCACTCTCCTGGTAGCGGTGCTGGCCGAAGCAGAAACCCAGACGTACATTCAGTGGCCATATTAGCACAGCCGCCCTTCAGCTTCAGATAACTCTACACCACAGGACACAATGCAGGGTAGGGTACAGCTCTGTGACAAGGGCTACATTCCCACCCCAGTGTCCGCCATTCCTGCAGCAGGTGCTTGACAGGTGTGGTGAACAGCGCCCTCCTGACCCTATGGAAACGGATGAAAAGACCTGAGGGTTCAGCATGGATTTATCCCTATTTGAGAACCAGGAAGAAGAGAGTAAAGAAAAGAGAGACTCTATGTCCACAGACGTGAGCATGGAGACCAGCCAGGGGAGGAGTCCTGCAGTCCTGATTGGTCACACCTGCCCTTTTGAAGGGGTTGGTTTCCAGGATTAGAGAACGTGGTTTTAAACACCATGCTTAGCATGGCTTTGCTAGTCAGAATGGGATCTGAGTAGGAATGAGTAGAAGGAGATGGAGAAAGACCAGGAGAAGAGGAAGAATGATTGGAATTCCAGAAAAACCAGGTTATGCTGATACTTGGGAACCGGGCTTTGGAAGGAGACCATGCAAAGTTCTATGTCAGAGGCAGTGAGTAGAAGTTCCCAAGGAGAGAGGACCTAGCCCTGAATTAGACAACCGGTTGGAAGGCTACAGCCCTGGGAAAGGAAGCCTTCAAGGCAGGCACAAGGAAAGAAAACAACCATTTCTGGGAAGTACCGTTTTGAGCACGAGAGCAACCAAACAAGTCTAACAGCTGGGAGTAAAACGTTGGAGCCAAGTGAAGTCAGAAACGGCATGGCCACAAGTAAGTTGAATTGCCACGAAAAGTTTCCAGGCTGGAACGTAAAGCTAACTCGTCCCTTTGTGTGAAATCATATAGCAAAAGGAGACTAGCAGTTAACTCTGATACACGTATACAATCTAAGATGAGGAGAAAATAAACAGCCTTAAGCCAGTAGGGAAGTGTTTATTGTATAGCTGATTAGCAATTCCCTAACCTCCCAAACAGCAGGCGATGAATTGCTCACTACAGAGTTTTTAAGCAGGGTTTCTTTTTTAGAGAGTTGAACAAGCTAGGAAGACAGCCAGTGTTTTGTTTTTTAACCCAGAAGCCATAATTCCATACTAGCTTGAAGAGTTAACACAAGATAAGGCAGAGCTTACCCAGTTGTGAGAGCATGGATTGCACGGTATTGCTGTGTAGTGTTCAGATGCCAAGCTGAAGGAAACTGCTTTTTTAACCGTCTAATGGTGAATTGAATGCTACGGAGATGTTGTATTGCCTTGCTGAGGAAGCTCTAATTATGTGCAC